>JAFEMH010001119.1:60000-532232 GCA_022495995.1 Adenophora triphylla var. japonica | reverse complement strand
AGTTATTTGACCTATTTACTATAATGCCCCTTTTATGTACGTGTATATAAATGTCTTGGTCCTAGGTTTAGGGTTATATTTTAGCGTTGAATAAATCCAGCGGCGCGAGTCCTGTCTTCTTCTCTCTCCCACTGTGACCCGATCCGCTTAATCCAAGTAGCTTAAATGGTTGCTTTGTCGGCGACTTTAACTTCTCTACCGTGGCTTAAATCATCTCAGAAGCTACTACTTTTTGTCTTATTTTAATCTTCTCCTAACTCTTGTTTTACTCCTTCATCCGGATATATTATTATCAAATTTTGTCCCTCACCTTTACTGAAACTGAAAATCAAATTGAGAACATTACATATTGTTCTTTTGTTGTTGATTGAATGATTTTTACGAGGTCAATTTTAGAAGTCGGATTTCTTCAACCAAAATAGTGTGAAGTGATTATTTTTTTTCACGAAAAAAAATGCTTAGGGGATTTTTGGGGCGGGTGGGCGAATACGGTTTGCTGGCACGGGGCGGGGAGCAGTTGCGGTGCAAGTGAGTGCTCTTGCGGGCCGGGTACGGTTTTGAGCAAGCACAGAATTGAAACAAACTCGTTGTAAATCCACTACTTGTATCTTGGTGCTTGCCCTTAAAAGAGTCGATCTTATTATACCAGTTTGCTTTGATGTTTGCTTGAGGTCGTACAGACTTTTCTTCGCTTTGTAAACGAGATACTCTTTCTTCGGGACTTGAAAACCTACATGTTGTTCCATGTATATTTCATTCCTCTAAATTACCATGGAGAAATGCTTTGTTTTTAATGTCCGTTTGCTCCAAGTTTAAGATCTTGACTGACAACCGAGTATAAATGCAATGACGAATTGACGTCATCTTACATGGCCAAATGAAAAAATCTCATCAGAAGTCGATAACTTTTTCGTTACTTGGAATCCTTTGGCCAGCGAGCCTTGCACTTATACTTGACAATCTTTCCATTCCCGTCTTTCTTGAACTTGTAGACCCGTTTGTTTTTCGGTGCCTTTTTATCCTTGGGGTGTTTTGGATCTTTACGAAGAACTTCATTTCTTCCTGTACGGCGTACCTCCAAGTGGATTTGTCGATATGAGATTGAGGCTCCTTGAAGCTCTGCGCTCCAACTGCCGGTGAGAAGGATGTAATTTGATGTCGGATATCATTTTGATGCTTAGGCGCGCTCGTGCGTAGCGACGCAGCTTTGCATTTGTTACGTAATTACTATGACTTTAGGCGTGGGAAATAAAAGGCTAAGTAGCTTCCCACCCGCTTTCGACACCTCCCTCTTTGATCGACCATAACTGGCATCCCGATTCTTCTTGTTGTTCTTCACGGAACATCATGTACTTCTTCGTTTGATAAGGGAACTTGTTATGTATCCATTCGTGGTGCGGCGGAATCGCTTTTCCTTGGTTGAGAGGAAAATCGCCATTTGGTTTTTCATTGAATGCCACGTCTCGACTCACAGAATAACCTTCTTCATTTTTGGATCCCAGCTGACACAATATCAGAGGCTCTTGATCTCCATGCCCAGCAAAGCCTTGAGAGGTGGGTTTGAGATCAAGCTTTTGTCTCGGCTGCGCCCAGGAATGTGTCTGAAATGCCTTGCGGCCAAGACAACCAGTGAGAGTAAGAAGATAGATCGTACGGTCCGTATATTCTCTGGAAATTCGAAGTTCGGGAAGCTGAGGGGCTTCGTTTATAAAGTAGCGGTACTTGTCTGACTTCCACCCCAAATGGCTTAGGCATTTTAGCCATCTTACCGAGTAAACACCGAACTTTCTCAACAATAGTACGGTTCGTCGCTTTCGCTGTGCATACCGTTATGTTTGTGGGGTTCTCGCGTCGACTTCTCATGCCTTATACGTATGTTAAACCTGATAAGCTAGAAAATCTCGGGAAGTGTATTCGCCTCAGTTGTCGGATCGAAGGCATTTCAACTTCTTTCGTGTCTCTCTTTCCACCGCGACGTCTTTTAAAATGATCGAAAACTTGATCTTTTGTCTTAAAACAGTAATTTCGAAACCTATCGTGAGGCATCGTCGATGAATGTCACGAAATATACATTTCTGACTTAGAGATTTTTCTTGAATTGGTCCATGCACGTCACCCGGTGGACTAGACTCAAGCAGCTCGAACTATGGCACTTTCGATGGAACTATAGGAAGCTACGTGCATGTTGTTTCAGAAGAGGCGATGCTTTCATGACGGATCGATTTGATGTCTTTTGCAGTCGGGTGCCTCCTTCTTTGCAAGATTCGTTAGTCCACTTCTCGTTAAGTACATGCCCACAAGCCTTCCACACGTCGTAGGTTTGGCGATATCTTCTCTTCAGCCAGTGTTTAGACTTGGTTGATACATCTTAGCATGAGTTTTTGTACGATGCGTCGCATATATGTCTCGGCAACGACACGAGCTATTTCCCCTTTGAATGCTTCCAAGCACCATTTTTAAAAAGATTTGAAAACCTTGACGATCAGGAGCTCACTCTGCTGCGATCGGAGTTCAATTTCAATACTAGGAACAGTGTGTGAGCGTATGTCCTTCACCATGTAAGCTCTGCGCCAGACAGCTTGTCTTTTTATGTGTATATCGCGAGCGCTGATAATGTTTGAAAAACTAGTGTTTCCCATCTTTACTGACACAAAATCTCTGATTTATAAGTCATAAACAAATGCTTCGTGCGGAGTGGCGTGAAAAGAAGGCGATGTATCAATCGCCCACTCGTGTCAGCTGATTGCCTGCGTGTAAGCACATATCTTCCTCTGTAAGAGATAAGGATGATATACGGGTGAATACTTGTGACCACGTGGTTTCACTATTATGCACTAGCAATACCCAGGTGCGATGCGCGGTATGTTATCAATAACAGCATATTTACTGATAATTAATTAAGAAATGATAATTAAGAAATTTATATTTTAAAGAAAGAGTTTTTTGTGTCGAAATCAAACGAAAATAGACTCTACATTTTATAGAGGGAAAAAAATTAAAGAATTTTTGTGTAAATTTTTTTATTAAAAAATTAATTTATTATGAAGTAATTGAGGTAAAAAAAAGGGTGAAATTTTCATTTAAAAGATGGTTTTTTTTTTTTTTTTGTGTCGAAATCAAAGCGAATATAGACTCAATTTATAGAGAAAAAAAATTATGAATTTGGTGTAATTTTTTATGTCCCATGTTAGTATATGATAGTAATAGACAAAAATTTAATAGATTTTTTTTTCTATTTTTAGGCTAAACCAAGCATTAATTATGTTAAGCTTTTTATATATAATAGACGAACATTCAAAGTTTTGTAATTTTATTTAAAAAATTAATGATACTTCAAACTTAATTAATTTATTTTTATGATTAGTAAAATAATTATTATTATCATTTATAATTAAAAAAATACTTAACATAGCTTAATTAATTTTCACAAAAAATATTGAAAAATTCAAAAAGGAAAATTAAGAAAGGGTAATTAAGAAATTTATATTTTAAAAAGAGGGGTTTTTACGTATCCAAAATCAACGAAAATAGACTCTCATTTATAGAGAAAAAAAATTAAGAATTTACAGGTGTAATTTTTTTTTTTTTAAAAAATAATTTATTATGAAATAATTGAGGTAAAAAAGGGAAATTTTAATTAAAAAAAGAGGAATTTTTTGTGTCCAAATCGAAACAAAAATAGACTCTACATTTATAGAGAAAAAAAAATTATGAATTTTGGTGTAATTTTTTTTTTTTTTTAAAAAAAAATTAATTTATTATAAAATAATGAAAGGTCAAAAAGCGGGTGGAAAAAAACACGAAATAAAATTAGCCAATCGAGATCTTTCTTAGCCGTGTATGGCATTTTCCAAAAAAAAAAAAAAAAAGAAATATTGGGGTGCAGCCTGTGTACTTGCGCTATCTTGGCTTGGCGTGATGTACCTTGCGTAAATGGTCCATCCATTCGAGAACATGCCACGTGTCATATTCGGGGAGATATCTTCGATTTTGCTGTATTATTAGGAAATTACTGGCCTGTAGCATTTTGGGCTCCAAGACTATCTGTCTTTATATTACTTTAGATTGTTGGAGACTCGACTTCTTTGTGGTTGCTCACTCGACATCTTTCTGCGTAGGTCTTACTTTTGTATGGTTAAGTAAATACCACAGTAATTCACAATTTTCGCATAGAATTGGTTGTGCGACAGATTTACTTTTGTCTTGGGATTTCCCTCATTCCCGAGATCTCCTACATTTTAGCTTCGATTATAGCCTCTACTCGACCTCTTCCTTTGCCTCAGACTTCCACTTACGCCTCCCCCCTTGCCTCTATTTTCCAAAGCGAGGAAGCAGTAAGACTCGTCTATGCCAACTCTCTTTCCTACGAGCTTCCTCGATCAATGGAGCATCGGTGACCCGTCTCCATTGTCGCTACCACCTAGGGGCGAGAATAGATACTAAAAAAATGAGTTGATTTACGAGGTTCTGGAATTGACTCGTGTGCTTTCTGCCCCGTAGAGGTACCAGCTTTGTAGCTTGTGGTTCTTTGATCGCCTCATTAGTAGTGTTTTGTTACGGGTAGTCTTTTACTTTGAGTACGTATTCTACAGCTTTGTCCAGTTCGAAGGCACTTGTTTCTTGTGCCAAACATGGTAGAAAAACAAGTGGGTCGATCCATTGGTGAATTTGAGCCACAATCTTCTTGCTTGTTCATTTTGGCCCGTTGATCTTCGTCATCTTTAGGTTTGACACATTTTATTTCTCGAAGTCAGCTAAATCCTTAAGATTTTAGCAAATCTTCTATTTGAGGCTTCCCACGTCTTGCTAATTTGTGGGTGAAAGGCGAATCATCGTGTCGACGTTGAACTTTCCATTGAAATTCTGTACCTAATTTGCTCTGCGTGGATTTTGAAGTAAAATTAGGCAAAAGCGGACCGCATGGTTGGACGTCAGAAATACCTTGGGATAAAGTTTGGTCTTAGCTCGAAAACTAGCAAAATTGCTCTAAATCGGAACTGAACCGGTATGAGCATTAAATGAGACTGCTAGGCCTTTTGGTCAGATTCTGTGCTTCGCCCAAAATTTGGGCTGGACCAGAGATTCGGTTGGATAAGGGTCGAATCTGGATCTGGATTTTTGGGTTGGATCTGGATCTGGGTCGAATTTGGATGGTCGGCTTCAGATCTGGGTATGGGTCGGATTCAGATCGGAGTATGGGTCTGGCCAGATATGGATCTGGACTTCTTTTTCAACATCCACCAACCGAGTTGACACTGTGTGACTCAGTGACTCGTCGACGGCGTGACTCAATGCTCTCTAGTGGTCAGAAAAATCCGAAAAAATATATTCGGAATCCTTGGATTACAAATACTTATTTCGTGTGACTAACACACGATTTCAGAAATAAAACATTCGGATCGAAAATTAAGAAAAAAAGAGAAGTGGGTTTTGATTCAACCTGACTCTGATACCAGTTGATAGGATCGGAAAACTCTTCTATTCATGAATCCAATAGAATTACAGTAGGAGGAGTAACTCTCACACTCGACTAATACAAAAACCAACCGTCTGAAACTTAAACTCTCACTCACTGTGTTTCTCTCTTCTCTTTCTCCCCTTATCTGATTTTTGGAATGATATTACTAAACCTAAGGAATGCTTATTTATACTAGAGATTTAGCAGACTAAAGGTGTGAATCAAACAGACTTGCACAAATTCGGGCAGCTGAATCTCCGCTGTAGATTTTCTTCCACCGAGTCGTCTACCATTATTGGAGTCGCCAATTGTTCACTGTGGAGTTACACAATTGATTGAGAAGCTGAAATCCCACAGGTTTCTCTAAATCAATTGGTATCAACGTCAACATGGTCGCTGAACTTTAGGCTATTCAAGAAGGAATGCAGCTGGCCACAGACATGCCCGGTCGGACCGGACCACCGGTTCACGGACGAAAACATATCGATCCACGGTTTGCCGAAAAGATAGATCGAAATCGGACCGCTAACTTACGGTTCACGGTTCCGGCTCCCGATTTGCCGGTTTTAGACTATTTTTGTTTTTTGTTGTTTTTTCTTTTCTTTTTTAACCAAATGATATTGTGTTTTTTTTTCTAGTTTTTTTTTTTTTTTTGTGAGAAAAAATAAAATTAATTGAAATGTTCTATTTATACCCCCCAAAAACATTTTTCATTTTTTTTATTACTCACTGAAAAGGGAGCACTCGTAAATATCATGGTTCAATTTTCAAAAGAAAGGAGACAAGATATTAAAAAAAAAAAGACTTCCAAGTGACCGGGCTGTTACAAAAAATACATAACACATTACACACGCGTCAATCACACATACATTACACACTGTCTAACTGTCACACGTACTATGCACGCGCGCACACCCAATAGAAACGAAAATATTTTTTGAAAATAGGCTGGTCGAAACGCCTGTTAATACACTCAGACCGGATTCAAACCTTGAACAGTTGGTACACGATTTGACCGATTTGGCGGTTTCAACAGTTTGATCAACAGTTTTAAACCGCCGCTCCAATGGTCTGACCGCTTTAAACCGCCGCTCCAATGGTCTGACCGCTTTAAACCACCCCTCAAATGGTCTGACCGCTGCTCCAATGGACTGAATCGGACTGCACGACGAAGCCCCACACCTTTTTGTCTAGTTCAATGCAAATAGAATTAACAAAAATATACATTCCAACAATACAAAGCAAACCACATGTTGATAGACTATTTATTTTTTATGTGAAAAAAAAAAAAAAAACAAAAAACAAATGCTACTCTAAAAAGTGTGCAGCAGAGAGAGACGGATATTCTGGCAAATAAAATTAGCACAAATATACATTCCAACATTTTCCCCTTGTTATAACAAGAATAAAACACAAGGGGGGCTTTCGCTGGAAAAAACATCTCTATCACACAACAATCTTGCAACATAGGATGAAAAAACATTGCCCAAAAGGAAATTCCCAAAAATACTTGGTTTCAGATTGTTTTAACTCCTGGTGCTCGCAGGCGCCAGCATCACCAAAAAATTATTCCTTTTCGCAATTATCGGAAAAAAGGGTAAGAGAAAGGGGTTGAAAGAAGATTATGTTGTGGTCTGCCTACGCATTTTCCTTGGCGATCTTATCAGCCTTGGCAATAACCTCTTCAATTCCTCCAACCATATAGAATGATTGCTCAGACAAATCATCGTATTTTCCATCCAACACTCCCTGTGCCAATAAAAACAAAGCACTGATGGATCAGTATCATGAAAACTGCCAAAAAGCAGACTATTACTATATACTCCCTCCGTCCCGGCCCAAATGTCTCAACTTTCCTTTTTGGGCGTCTCATTTAAAATGTCTCAACCCGAAAAGGAAAGTTTTTTATTACTTTTTTATTTGTGGGACCCACTTGTCATACTCACAATAAATATCCACTAACTATTCCCTACCCCACTTTCTCTTTCCTACATCACTTTCATACTCACAACATTTATTTCAATATACACTTTTTACATTATATATATTTATTAAGCTTAATTCCCGTGCCGAACCCATTTTGAGACATTTGGATCGGGACGGAGGGAGTATAATTCAGTGATACATGAACATGAAATTGGCGATATTTTATTGATTGCATCTATTTGGACCCGCCACACTCTAATTAAAAACACCTACAAAATCATGACACATTATTTTGTTAACCAATTTCTGTGACATTCTTTGTGACTTTAGTATTACCCTTTTAATGTGGCAACCCTGAAATAATGGCAATATTCCTTCCTTGAATGAGTGTCCATTTCTTAAGAAGTTACAAGGTTAACTTTAACAAATATAATATTCAAAAGTATACTTGTACAAGGTAGAAAGGGTAAATGTATATACATGCTACCTTATACAAATGTATACTTGTACAAGGTAGAAAGGGTAATTGTACATATGTGCCACTAAAATTGCTTATAAGTCAATTATGTTAAAATTTCCTCCAGTCTAGACAAAAAGGGTCATAGTAGAAGAAAAATAAGGTTGAAACAGTATACGAAGCAACTTTTAGTTGGAAAAAGAACCAATCTTGAGGAGCTTAATGTCTGTATATAACTAATTTTGATAACTCACACTACATGTGTCCCCACCAACCCAAAATAAATGTCTGTTTCCAAAAACTTATGTCCCAAAATGAATTGTTCTTTTTTAAAAACTTCTTCCCTCATCAAACAAGTTATAATTCACACTTGCACTCTAACTGCCAATTGGACATTCATTTTGGGATGGATGGAGTATATGCTAGTTAGGGTAAGTCATCTTGAGAATACGAACAAGCAGCCTAGGACAAGAGTATAAAACTGTATTACTCGGACTCGCCAATATTGCCGCAATACCGGTGTCAACGCGATACGATACGGGATACGGGTATGAAATCCGTACCCTCGCCTTTATTTTAGGGTCAGTTTGGTAAAACTGAAAATTAAGCTATGAAAATATAAAGCTGAAATCATTAAATTGTTGAATTTTAAAGCATTTGTTTGTTTGATAATGACAAATCACTTACATCTAAATTTAATCAAAAATTTCAACTCGACACTAAAAATTAATTGAATAATTTTAATGATTGTATAATAAAATAAAATCATCATTGACATAATTAGATTATGTTTTTTATAATATTTAAATAATTTTTATAGGTACTTTTTTTGTCCTATAATAAAAATTATCTTGACTATTTTGGTCAACTTGACTAAATTTTAATAAAAAAAATAATATGGTACTTTATTAAAAATATTATCAATAATTTAATATAAGAAAATTACATTTAATATTTAGTCAAATATGATTTATATTAGGAGTTAAAATATTTTAACAAAAGAAAGTAGCAATAAATAAATAAATAAAATATGTTGATGGATAGATTTGAACTCATTCTCTTTTTTCTCTTTCTTTCCTCTTCTTACCTTCACCTTCTTAAGACACCCATTTCCAACTTATTAATAGCCTTTTTAAGACAATCTTAATTACTTAAGTGATTTAAATTTACATTACCAAACAAGCTTAACTTATTAATCTCTTAAAGTGTTCCAAATTAAGAGCTTAATTGAGTTACCAAAAAGACCACTTAGTCGGATACGGCAGGTGAGAAGCGAGCAGGATAAGCGCGAGACGGGTCAGGCCCAAATTGGGTATTTCGAGTTTTTATTTTTATGTAAACTTCGTCAATTAGGTAAGGATGGGACGAATTTGTAAATTCGATTGCAAATCGATTGTGCCCTAATTTCTGATTCGGTAAACATTGACAATTTGAGAAGACTTGTCGCAGCTGCAAATGCGACAGAATATTCCTTCAGCGAACTCGTCCCTTCGACGACTACCTTCAACGCAACTCTTCAACGTCGCTCTGGTATTGTTTGTGTTTCTACTGTAGTCAACGAGTCTTTCCTCATGATTTTTTTCTATTGTTTTCTTCTTTATTTCTTTTCCTTTTTTTTTAATTTATTGTTTTTCCTCTTCTTTCTAGTCACAGTCAATATGTCTTTTTAGTACTACTTCTTTTGTTAATTTGAACTTGGCCCTGGTAGTTTGAATTTATGGTCCTTCTGTTTTAGAATTCTCACTTTCGAGGTCTAAATTATGCTAGAATACTATTATAAGTGGGATGTGACATTTATTTAATGTTTTATTCTTGTTTAAAATATGTTTTAATCTATGTTTACATGTTATATTTATCTTTTTTTTATTGTCGTATCCCGTACCCGTGTCCAAATTTAGGATGGTGTCCCCGTGTCCAAATTTTTTTGAGAAAAATGTATCCAACACTCGGATCCGTACCCGTGTTGGATACACGTGCCCATGTCCAGGCAACATAGGGTATAAAATAGCATCAAGGAACATGATGCAGCATTGACAATCGAGGGATATGGTAAGATATGCTGACCTGGAAGCTATTAATGCTCTCCTTCAAATCCACATACTTTCCGGGGGCACCGGTGAAAACTTCTGCAACATGGAAAGGCTGACTCAAGAACCTTTGGATTTTACGAGCACGGGCAACAGTCAACTTATCGTCTTCACTGAGCTCGTCCATTCCGAGTATAGCAATAATATCTTGGAGATTCTTATAGTTCTGAAGTACTTTCTGTACGCCACGAGCAGTATTGTAATGGTCTTCTCCCAAAATGTGGGGGGAGAGCATACGAGATGTAGAATCAAGAGGATCAACAGCAGGATAAATACCCAGCTCAGAGATCTGCTCAATAACAGAGAAGTCCCAGCGTTGGTATGAAAATACTTGAAGAACTACAACCTATATCATCACAATAAGAGAGAAGAACAAGACCTGTCGGGATAACACAGTTGTGGCATCCAAGTGAGCAAAGGTGGTTGCAGGGGCAGGATCCGTCAAGTCATCAGCAGGTACATAAATAGCTTGGACAGATGTAATAGACCCCTTCTTAGTTGTAGTAATACGCTCTTGAAGACCTCCAAGATCCGTAGCCAAAGTTGGTTGGTACCCCACAGCAGATGGGATACGACCAAGCAAAGCAGACACCTCTGAGTTAGCCTGCAAGATGGATATAATAAGCACAACAGCAGGATATCGAGATGGCTAACAAAGTAAAATGCAATACATAGATTAGAAGGTAATTCTACCTGGGTGAAACGGAAAATGTTGTCAATAAAGAGAAGCACATCTTGACCTTCAGCATCTCTGAAGTGCTCAGCCACAGTCAATCCAGTAAGTCCAACACGAGCACGGGCACCCGGGGGCTCGTTCATTTGACCATAGACAAGGGCACATTTGCTCTCACTCTGAAAACAATGAATAAATAATATTAGTGAAGTAAAAGATACAATCAAATATGGCAGAACAAAATGCTCGGCGGTCTACTAACCTGCTTATCACCTAGCTTGATGACACCACTCTCAATCATTTCTCTGTACAAATCATTACCCTCGCGAGTTCTTTCTCCAACACCAGCAAAAACAGAGAAGCCACCTGGCAAAAGAAAGAATACAATTAGTGTGCAAGAGAGACAGGTAAATCAGGGACTTAAAGTGCAACTGTATAATGTCATATACGAACCATGGGCCTTGGCAACATTGTTAATAAGTTCCATGATAAGCACAGTTTTTCCCACACCAGCACCACCAAACAGGCCAATCTTTCCACCTCTCTGATAAGGTGCAAGGAGATCTACAACCTATAAGGTAATGCAAAAGTGATGTTAGGACAGTTCCATCAACGAAATTAAGAGCTTAGTGACCTTCCTATGTATTCCCACCCCAAACCAACCCCATCCCAATTGTCTTTTCCATCCAAAATAAACGAGAAGAAAAATATAAAGACCAAACAGAATGATTACATAATATGAAAAGGTTAATGAAAGATTGATGAATCAGAATGATTGATCACCTTAATTCCAGTGACAAGAATCTGCTGCTCAGTTGCTTGCTCAACAAAGGCTGGAGCTTCTCTGTGGATTGGCAAAAAGTGATCGGTTTCTGTTGTAGCAATGAGGTAAAATAAGATACCAACACCATGTGAAATTAGAAAGCATTTATGGAAAAAGATAACTTACTAATATCGCCTCGATGATCGATAGGCTCTCCAATAACATTCATAATGCGCCCAAGAGTGGCTCTACCAACAGGTACCTACCATTGTGAGCAGCAAATGAGAGCAAGTACATGGAATCGATATATAACCACGAGAGACCCATCAGATAACCCAGAATAAGTCAAAGTCAACCTCATGAAATAGCAATCAAGTAGCAGACGCCTAAACCAAAACAGTCAAGGAGTCTATCATTCAAATGCATTTTTTATACATATTTCTACATCGATTTTGAAGCACCCAATTGATGCAAAGCACCTTTTCCAATATTTACAAGGATGAATTTAGTTATGCATCATTACAAGAGTGAAGTAACTAAATGAAGACCAATGCTTGGGAAAATAAAACTCAATGAGTATACAAACTGACAAATAAAACATAGGTTTTACAGAGAAAATCACAGTAATAATTCCGTTCAATGAACAGCCCTAGCATACATTTTGAAATTACATGACTAAGATATTCACATTACAAGACAAACAAATGCAAAATAATCAATCAAATATAGGAAACTATCAGCTACAAACAGATCTAAGTAACTAGATTAGCAATTGAAAGGCCATCAACACTAAATGTCTATCAATCAGTAACATATCTCAAAACCCTAAAATTTGAAATTCAAGACGATGAGATAAATTTAAACAAATCAAAACTTACAGTGATGGGAGAACCAGTGTTGAGAACACGTTGACCACGAACAAGACCCTCAGTCCCATCCATAGCAATAGTCCTAACCATATTCTCCCCCAAATGCTGCGCAACTTCCAACACCAACCTAATCGAATTATCTAAAACCTCCAACGCCGTCAAGATCGGGGGAAGTCCTTCATCGAACCTCACATCAACGACGGCACCAATCACCTGACAGACCTGACCGATCGAGCCAGCACCGGTGAACTCATCGGTAATCTTACCAGCGGTTCCTTTAGGAGGACCAATGGGAGAAGAGGAAGGTGTGGTGGTGGCGGCGGTGGCAGAGGTAGCATAGTTGACGGCGCGGTTGAGGAAGTAGCCAGCAGGAGAAGGGGTGTTGGAAGATCGGGAGGGGTTCTAGGGTTAGTGAATGGGTATCTGGATGGAGGAGGACGACGAAGTGGAGCGCGGAGGAGAGAGAGGCTAAGAGCCTCCGGGAAGACATTGTTGGCGATTTCGAAGAGAGGGAAGAGAGGAAAGATTAGGGCTGAGTGAAATGGTCAGTCACACAGACGTTCAGAATTAAATCTAGACAAGAAGAGGTGTGTGTGTGTGTGTGCCGTTAGACCATCCACTATGGTGACTCTCCAAGTGAGAGTCACCCCCAAGAAAAAAAAAAATGAAAAGCAAAGGAAAGTCACGACCGAGCATGACTCAGGCAATCAGCCAACCGGCGGTTGGCCCCATTGGGCATTTTCTTTTTTTTTTTTTTTTTTGATTAAATTATTTTGATTTTGTATTTATATAAATATATTTTTAAAAATAATATATTTTATATATTAATTTTATTTTTAAAAGGTTGGGTTGGGTTGGGTTGGGTCGAGTCGGCTGATGGGGGTATAAATTATATAAGGTTGAAAGTGTGTATATGGAAGTGAGAGAAATTAATATTTTATTTGAGGTTGGGTTGGGTCAGGGTCACTGATGGGGATGGTCTTACTGTTTTCTGTTTAGGAATTTATTCATTGTGAAATCCGAATATTTTGGGCTTATCTAATGACCCAATGTGATGGAACTTTACTTTTTTTTTTTTTTTTATTACCTGGTTCCCGGTTTCATCGGATCGTCATGGATCACTGCGATCGGTCCTCGCATAGATCTTGGCGAAGGTAAATCGCGGGATGTTCTACGCATGCGTAGGGGTGGAAGCACCTTATATTCACGGCCCCAAGGGAGCCCTCCTACAAGGCGTTTACACTCTTACAACATCGAATGGGTGCTCTGTAGAGGCAATTATATCACTTTCTCACAACACCAAATGGCTGCTCCAAACAGTCTTACGCCAAGATTGAACTCCACACCGAGGTTGCGTGGTTTCGCCGTCTTCCCAAGCACCCCCTTATATTCTTGGCCCCAAGGGAGCCTCTCCTACAAGGAGCATTTACACTCTTACAACACGAAATGGTCGCTCCCGCAGGCAATTACATCACTTTCACAACACGAATGGGCAGCCCAAATGGTGTTCCCGCCAAGATTTGAACTCCCCACACCGAGGTTGCGAAGCCCCGGTCTTCTTCCTTAATTAACGCACGTATGTGTCGCAGGAACTCGAAAACCACGAAACCCAAAGTAGAAATTAAACCACAAAGATTTCGCTAGGGAATCGAATCGGTGACCTCCCCTTCGAAAGGCCACCATAATACCACGCCGAGGCCCGTTAGGTCAATGTGATGGAACTTTAAATGGACATCTTCTTGCCGCCATCACGTCATCATGAACTTGAAAAGTTTTGGGACGCGAAACCGATAAAAAAAAAATAAGAGAGGGCAAATGATAAAATAGGGCATGAAGTAAATAGCACGTTAATAGGACATAGAGACAGACCTACACGTTTTTTGTTTTTTTTTTTTTTTTGTCGAAATAGGGTCCCAAATAAAATATTTGGCTAATTTGAGGCTTTTTGATGAAAACTGTCAAAAATTTCGCTAAACCACCGTGTGTAATGTACGTGATTGACAAATTGGTTAGTTTGAAGTTGATTTAACTATTAAGAGGTTAAGTATAAATTTTGAATTGGGGGGGGGGGGGAGAGTAATAAATAAAATTTATTTTCTAAATATTAAATAACTAAACTGCAAAACAAAATAATTTTTTAAATTTAAAGATTAAGATAGTAAATTTATTTCTAAATAATAAATTTTAAAACTAAATAAAGTAATTTTCATCCATAGAGAAAATTAATAAATCAAACTTTAAAGTTTATTAATTTTGGACATCATTTATAATTTAATATTTTAAGCATATATAATATATTAAAATGTAAATATATTTATTTCATCGTATATAAATAAATGATTACCTAATTTTTTTTTATTATAGTAACAAGATTAAATAAGTAATGATAAAATAAGACATATAATATTATCTTAATGTTTAATCCTATAATATCTTTCAGAATATATATTATCCTATCATTTACTAATTTTAAATAAGATATGGAATTGGTTGCCTTGGCATGGCCTTATCGTTGAGGCCTTTTTACAGCCTTGTCTTGATGGCTTTGTCATAGCCTTGTCGTGTCATTGTCGTTATTGCCTTGCATTGGCCAGGTCATTATAGTCTTGACATAAAATTGTCGTAGTTGTTTTCTCGTGACCTTGTCTTAAAGTTCACATGATTATCTTGTCGTACCACTTGTCATTGTGGCCTTTTAATAGTTGTGTCTTGATATCCTTACCGTGGTCTTGTCGTGTCCTTGTCGTTTTGTCATTGAGGTGATGATGATATTGGGCCGGATTGTTGCGAAGCCCGAAATAACAACTCCGTTGATGGCAATATGGTAAGATTAATTTCCTTTTGTCTTTTTTTCCGCCTCTCTAAATCTACATTACGCCTGTAGTGTAATGTTAGATTGTTTTTTCCTTGTGGTTTCTCACGACAAATACATAGATAGTTGTTTATCGCCTAAGTGTTACTGATAAGGTTATCTAGATTATATTTTTTCAAAGACAATCTCCATTCCATTTCAGATCATGATCTTGAAAAATCAGTTAATCGATTTGTTAAGGATTCTCAATAAAAGCTTATAATTGTGGTAAAAACATAAGGAGTATCAATGAGTTGGGAGCCAACAATCACGATAAAGTGAAGCATGCATTCGAGTCCAAGCTCTCTATGATTATTGGTCTTGTCATTGTCTTAGCTTTAGGCTTTGGTCAAAATATTTGGGCTCAATTATTCAGTAACAACCGTGCTAGTATCAGTAAATTTGCTTCAATGATACCTCTTCTTCTTCTTTTATAAAAATTAAAATAAAATAGAAAAGTAATGTAATGTAGATATTGAAATAGATCAATCAATCACCTTGAAAGTGAGATATGTTTTTTGAACAATGTCAGGGATGGCAAGAGGATACGGTTGGCATGTGGCGATATACATCACCTTAGCAACGTTCTATCTCATTGGTTTGCCTATTGCAATTATCCTTACTTTTATGTTCAAGCTTTATGCTGAAGGTAAATCAAATTATTTTGGTTTGTTTGTCAAAAACGACATATAATGAATGATTGGACACAAAAAATGCAGCACTATATGCTTGGACCTCTTTTAAAGAGTTTGTGTCAATATACTCTTCGGGTCTCATTTTTTTAGGGGTTGTATATTGGCATAATGTGGACTCCAACCCGATTAATGACCTATTGTTTCTCACCCTATTCAAAAAGTGGAAGAGAGTAAAGTTCCTGGAAACATTGGAGAAAAACATATCTTTGTCTCTATCTTAGTAGGATCTTAGTAGGCTTTAGATCATCCCATTAGTTTTTGTTTGATTTTTATTAATTTAGTTAAAATCTGATTAAATAACTTTTGAGATTGATGATTTATGCGGTGAAATTTTTGATAGACAGTGAGATAAAATGACGGACAAAAACTTCTGAGTCCCTTATATGACCTGAACTTTTACATACTGGCCCGAGGTTGTTCT
Source organism: Adenophora triphylla var. japonica (assembly GCA_022495995.1). Taxonomy (NCBI): domain Eukaryota; kingdom Viridiplantae; phylum Streptophyta; class Magnoliopsida; order Asterales; family Campanulaceae; genus Adenophora; species Adenophora triphylla. The sequence goes on along the minus strand of JAFEMH010001119.1, from coordinate 516,032 downwards.
GTAGTCATTCAATTCAGGTTATGTACCATGGAATACAGGCTGACTGAAGTTCATAAGTTTGTAGTGCAGGTATTATCCACATTTATGACTCATCTTCTCTAAAATATGAAAAATGAATGAAGTCCCTTGACTGATTATCACTATGTTGAGCTTCTCTAAGTAAACATCCATTTAATCGTCTTTCGTGAAAGTTTAGGAAGCATCTGAGTTTCAGAAGCTTTCTCAAGAACGAGTAGTGCATGACATAGCGTCACTATTTTTTAAAGCAACTTATAAGACCTATTTTTAGGAGTATTGAGAACTATATTATTGGTAAAAAAATTCATTATGACTATGGATTGTAATTCTTTTATGTACCAATTCAGAAGCTTTCTCGAGAATCAGTAGTGCATGACATAGGAATCATGCTTATCAATCTCCGTCCAGCCGCAAGATTGATCACCTGGCTTCTTTGACCTGAAAACAGAACCCACGACTAGCCGGAATGGTCTCCGGCGAAGACCCTCGGGCGTGAGAGTAAGTATGGAGTATTTGAGAGCTTATAAGTTATAATGAACAATGTATTCAGAATAACAAATAGCAATTACCTTGGAACGGTTGATATTGTGAAGTATTTATAGTTGTTGATGAGAGTTGTAATTGTATTGGGATTGCATCAGATCCCTTGAATCACGGCCATAGTTATTTAAGGCTCGAGGCGCACCAAGGCGCAGAGGTGAGCCCGGAGCCTAGAGAGCGAGGCGCAAGGCGCGCGCGCCCGAGTGAGCGAAGCCCGAAAAATTGGCTAAAAATACTAAAATATACATTATAAGTCAAAAGAACAAACATAAAAGAAATAAGCATAAATAGATGTTGAAATAAGAATAAATAGATTTTCATCCCGATATTAAAGTTACATAAACAAACAATACAATCATATAATGCCTAACATAAACCTGAAGTAGCATTCATACGAGACTAGGAATAAGCAGTTAAATTATTCCTACATTAACAACTCTAGGCGCCGGGCATGTTTGAAAAAAATCATGTTTGAAAAGCACTGACTTTTTCAATTCTTATCACTCTTATTCACACAGCACATTTGATTATAATACATAACAAAAAAAAAACCAAATTTTGTTTGAAAACATAAAAAAAAAAAAAAACCATCAACTTTTTGTTTGAAATAGCGGTGTAATTCTCATCACTTATTCACACGATCAGTTATACATACCCGAAAAAAAAGTCGGCATGATCAAGCTTTACATTAAAAAAAAAAAACTTTTTGTTTGAAAAAAAAAAAACACTGTTTGAAAAAAAAATTGAAAAGCTTTAAAGGCAAAAACACACACTGTTGGATTCGAGATGTTTGGTCTCGACGGGACTCGTCGGAGGTTCTTTGGAGGTCGTGGAGTCTCGCTGAGGTCACTTAGGAGTCGCCAGGAGTCTCGCTGAGGTCGCCGGTGGTCGCCAGGATAATCGTCGGAGGTCGCCGATGGTCAAGTAGTTTGAACTTTGAATAGTTCCAAGGTACGTATTTATACATCCGTTTAGGCCAATCGACTTCGCAATCGATCGTCAATTGACGCAATTGACGGTCAATTTATTGGAGCCTAGGCGATTGTGAAATTGACGATTGACGTTCAATTTCATTCGAGTGGACGCAATTGACGATTCAATTTTCTTCTCTCGCTAGGTGCACATTGCGAGCCTCGCTAGGCCCGCCAAGGCGCAAATAGCGCTCGCCTCAAGAACGGCGCCTCGCATTGGTATCGTCAAGTCCCAAAACAGCCACTGAGTGTAGCGTTGCGAAAGAAATTCGATTCCTTTTTATTTTTATGAGTCGCCACCTATATTATTTGATTGGAAACATAGAAAAACCATTTGAAAAGAGATTTGAGTTCGGGGCTTAGGTTATGAAATGGGTAGGTTTAGAAGGCATCCATTTCACCAAATCCAGGAGATCGGTCTTGCTAAAGAAAGAGAGGTTTTCAAAGAAGAAGTAAAAACGAATCTAAATACTACAAATAAAGGTCCATTTGACGAGGTCGAAGCGGAATGTAGAATCGATTGCTTCGAGACCGTCTCCATGATTTGGAGAGGCTCTGAGGCCGATCCTAGATTCTATGGACTTATACCGCTCTAACAATCAATTAGAAGGAAGTTTAGGAATTACCTTGCGTGAGGTGATTTGGGCGAGTTTCGACTCAAGTTTAGAGTCGACCCTTCACACGGACGAGCTTCGCCTTGGTCCTTGGTTTGGAGATTGATGCTTGTTTATCAACAAGGTTGACAAATAAACTATGAGGTGAGTTTTAGGGTGATTTTGAGGGATTCCTTCGGGGAAAGAAAACGACAAAATGTGTGTGTTGTGTAAATTCGAGGTTTGGGATTTTCGACCTCAGGCCTCGATCCTTGGAAGTCACCAAGTATTTATAGAGGTTGGATATGAAGAAGTGGAGAGTTAAAACCCTATCGAGATGGTTCTAGAACTCCTCTCCCGTTGGTTGGCGGAGAGATAAAGTTTTATCTCGAAAAGAGGTTGAAATCGACGAGAGAGCGTCGTGCACTTGTCTGCGAGAGGGGGATATCTCGCGCGAGACACGCCATCTCGCGGCGAAGATATTGCTCCTGTGGAGCCGGTTTTGTCATTTCCTCGTTATCTCGTATGCGGTTTAGTCCCAAACTAACGGTAGTTAGTCAAAACTTAACGAAACATGACGAAATGGTGGATTTCTACTTCTTGACTCAAGCGAGACTTAGAGTGGTATAAGTATGATCCAGATGTGTTCGGAGAATGGGGTGTCTCTGAGCCCCTCGGCGACAAGTCTTATGAAAGAAGTCATGTCGACGATAGAAAGACATCATTCGAACATCGGGATGGTGGTGCCGCACGGTACGCCTACGTATCTCTATCGGAGAATCGAGACCAAAACGTAGTTCGAGCTCCAAAACACGAAAAGGTTTGCTTTAGGTATTTTGAAAATCATTTGAAAATCGCGGAGATTTTATTTTCGAAAAGGTAAATTCATGCTTGAGGAATCAAATCAAGACCCAATTCGAGAATATACTGCCTATCGAAGATTCGCTGTCAGGCTCAGAACTGCGGGAATCATGTTAGAACAAGGCTCACTGTCAGGCCCTCGAGTCTGTCGGTTTTGTGACGATTCGCCTTTACGGGCTTGAATCGGGCTTTTTGTTGTTGGGGATGACGATTCACTGTTTGGGCGTTGAATCGGGCTTTTGGTTCGACGATCCACACAATTTGTGCAGGCGTTGGGCCAGGGCTTTTCGATGACGATCCACTGTTTGGGCGTTGGGCCAGGGCTTTTTGGTTTGACGATCCACTGTTTGGGCGTTGGACCGCTTTTGGTTTGACGATCCACTGTTTGGGCGTTGAATCGGGCTTTTTCGATGACGATCCACACATGCAGGCGTTGGGCCCGGGCTTTTCTTTGATGATTCACCTTTACGGGCTCTGAATCATGTGGATTGAGTTGATCTTTGGACCACTCGGTTCTCGGGCGGCCCCAGTGCCCGTACAGGGCGATTGTGCGGGCGTCACGTTTGGCTGCGTTCCGTGACTTGCGGTGCCGGTTTTCCACGTTTCCCTGCTAGTTTATCATTTCCCGAGGTAAATGTGTCAAAATTTTGAACTTTGACGTTGCGTAGACGCTTATTGTCGAGGACAATTTTGTCCTTTTCCGAAGGTTTATCTCGCGCGAGATATGATATACTGCGCGAGATATCTCTGTCGGGGCATATAAACGGCGGCTCTTGTTTATTTTGAAAACATCTTTTCCAAAATTCCCTCCTAGCTCAAGCCAAGGTCGCTTTCTTTGCAATTTTCTCGTGGATTTGATTGGTGATTCTCCCTAATCCATTCTCAATCCCTCCTCCCTCCATAATCGATGGCTCGAGAACAAAGGAACCCGATTTTGGGGAGCTATTTGCTAGGGAAGGATTATCCGCGATGATCTCACATTCGATAGGCACGCCCGCATCTCTGCATTGTCAGGGAGGGCTTGGTAAGAACTTTATCTTCACCTCTTGATTCTTGTATTGCTTTGAGTTTGAATCCCTTTCCCTTGAATTCAAATTTTCCTCAATGGCTTTTTGTTCATGTATATGCTTAGAGCTAGGTTCTTTCCTTGCATGCTTTAATTTTGTGCATTTCTTCGGATGCTTGTTGTTGCATTGTGTGCGTATGAGCCTCCTACACATCATGGATTGTAGGAGAGGTTGATTCGGATTATGATTGACATCCTTGGGCAAGCTTTTCTTGTACGCGCGCAGTGTTCGATGAAATGCCCCGATGAAAAATTTCTTCTATTTCATTGATTTCTTGATTTGGAATGATTTCTAATGTTGCCCTCTCTGTTTTCCTCTGTTTTGCGGTCGTACAAGCCAATTAAGAAGCGTCGGAGGGAGTCAGAAAATGGCTAAGGCGGTGTGGGACAAGATCGAGGATCTTGACGGCGTCAGAGCTAGGGTGGCCCAAACGGGTTTGTTGACTTTCATTGACAATCTCCCGGGGAATAAGGCGGACTCCCAAGTTCTCCGGGCTATTCGGGAGAGGTGGTGGGACCACTACCCGCACCGTTCACTTGCGCTTCGGGAAGCGACTATGACTCAGGCGATTTTCTTGCTATCGCGGGGTTAGAGTTCATTGGCGATCCCTGCCGAAGTTTAGAATTATAAGCTGCGAGTCCGGCGGCGTGGAGCGGTTGATTGGTTTCCCCCTAACGAGGTTAAGGGGTATCTTCTTTGAGTTGACACCCCTCCGTCGGATTGAGGACTACTCGGAGAAGCGAATGTGAATATTGATCGGTTGGTGAGGGTGCCCTCTGGTATATCCTTTACGAGACTATTTTGCGAACCATTCTTCTACGGCCCGTCTTTCTTTGTTACGCTTGTTGGTTGATCTGGATGAAGTGAGCGGCTATGATTGGGGCTCGGCGGGGCTAGCCTCTTTGCTACCGTGCCATGGATGAGGCATGTAGGAATACGAAGGACTCTCTGTCGGGAGTATTCTTATGCACAGGAGGTATGCTCTACGATTTTGTTTTACGCTCTTCGTCTGTATGCTCTATCTGAGTTTTATGCTTGAGTTTGATACGCTTTCTTGTGCGAGATATGGGGCTCTCTTGTCTTTGGGCTGTACGGGTTTGAGTTGGAGAGCCGGACCCGTTTGTTCCCCGGATATCGGGAGGTGGAGCCACCGAATCGGACCGTTGATGAGGAGGAGGACCGGGATTGGACTTTGACGGTGGCGGGCGCGGGCTATGTTGGATACCTTTGAGTACGAGAGGTTGGGCTGTATCCTTGGACCTTGTTGGAGGCTGGAGGTGCATCGAGCTTGGGATGCTACGGGACGCGAGAGGATCTTTGGCATCTTTAGAGGGAGATACCATGTACCTTGGTGAGCGGGTCTTCCACGGCATGAGCGGGGTAGACTATCGTATATGGGGTGCCGGCGGATCCGCCGAGGTCGATGTATCCCACCCACTCTATTCGGAGGATGATTATGCTAGTCTTTTGGTGGGTGATGCGGCGACGGCTTGCGTGATCCCGGGGCTTCTTATGCGGAGTTTACGCACTCGGTTGATGGGTCCCCTCTACGGTGGGGGATGGCGATCACATGCTCGTGGCTCGCCTGCCTTACGCTTCGGGTTCTTGACCCCTAGCACTTCCTCTCGAGCTCGGTTCTCTGCCTTTTGCCCCGGACTACGGCCCTTTGAGCTACGCGTATATGATGGGGAGCATGCGATGATGGGACGCATCCGTCTCACGATCGGATTCAGGGTTACCGCCTCCCGGGCGATGTCTCTTCGGTATGTTTACGTTTTGTCTTGTTTCTCGTATTCGTCCATATAAGTGTATATGTCAGACTCCATCGAGCATCTTCTTTTCTTTGATTTTTAGGTCACCGTATCCGCGGCCGATTACAACCGTGGGGCGACCAAGATGGTGGGTTGATGGCTTTGGTGTCGGACTGTCAGAAGGCTACATTGAAAGCTTCTTCGGCGGCCTCAGGCGGTGGCCTCGGCTATGACCCCTACTTGCGGAGCGAGGTCGAGGAGGATGGTAGCCCCGTGGAGGTGATGGCGGAGGTGCCGGGCGGCTCGGCGACTTGATGGCGTGATCCACTCCCCTTTCTCTCTTTATCGATGATTTGATGATCTTTACATATTAGTAGTGTGGGCCCGGACAATTTTTTCTTTTAAATTTTTGTTAGGAACAAGTAGGTAGCACAAACAATGGTTTTTTTTTTTTTCTTAGCCCTAATCCTAGGTCTAATTAGTTAATTAATTAACTTTCTCGACTTTCCAGTGTTTTTCGGAAATGAAATGGAATGGCGCTAGGCCGCAATTTTGAGCTTGAGTATGGTGTTTTATTGCATGTTATGAATTGTACACGCGAGGTTTTCAAGACTTGCTTCGTCGAGTCGGGGCTAGATTCTTTGTTTGAGTAGAAGCTGTTTCTTTGTTTTGCCGTAGGGATATCTCGCGCGAGATAAGGTGTCTCGCACGAGACACGCTACCCAGGCGAAATCTCTTCCTTTTCGAACGGGATTTTGTGAGTTTTCCACTATAAAATCACCTGTAGTCCGGCCGGATAACTCATTCTAGCTTTTCAAACTCTAGAGATATCTGTTAGGGTGAAACTCTTGTCTTCCTTTTCAACCACAGTGATCCATGGCTTCGAAGGAGATTGCCCAGCGTCCGTGATTGTCGATGATTTTCTTTGTCCTCACGAAGTGATTGCCTCTTTCAAGCGAAGCATCGAGGATTTTGTAAGGTCGTTTCGCAACTGGTCTCGCAATAAGTTTATCGCGAGAATTCGGATTTAGAATTCTTTTCACTTTAAAGAACCTCAGCCGGATTGGAAGTTATTGCGGGGTCTTTGCTCGATTTTGGGATCCCTATATTCATCTTTTCAATTTTTCTTTGAATGAGATGGTGCCTACTAGTGGAGGAATTTGCCATTATCTTGGATATGCCTTTGGTAGTAAGATTGTTGTTCCTAAGTATCATAGGAATCATTCGGAGGCTTTGAGCAATTGTTAGGGATCCCCCTTGATACTTGCTATGGGTTGGTTCACCGCAAGTGGGTTGATTGCTCTTCTTTTTAGGGACCGCTTCGGCGGTGATTCGATGATGATGCTTTTCATGTCCATAAGCGGAACTTTACGGCTCTTTCTCTTTTCGGAGATGTTTTGTTTACGTGCGGGGATGGCTTGGTCGATTCCCAGCGGTGGAAGTTGTTGCGGGCTAGGAAACGTTCTAGGAACATTATTCCGCTAATCTTGGGTGAGACCCTTCATGGTCTTGATGAGCTGCATAGGGTGGCGTCATGACTCGAGGAGTCCCCTCTGTTGACTATTTGGCTTAGGGAGCATCTCAAGTTGATAGGTCCCCGTTGGAATATTCTCCTTTTACATATCATACGAAAGTTGTTGATCAAAAGATCTTTCGGCGGATGAATGGGGTGAGTTGATTGCGAAGACCGAAAGCTGCCGATATTCTCTCGGTGTCCACCTTATTGGAGGTTGAACAAGTATGTTGCCAATACGAGGGTTTTGACGGGGTTGTTCTTCCGGGTTTGCGAGATTCCTCCTTCTACTTTCCCAAGCGGGTGCTCAGTCAGTTTGGTCGGCGGCGGGACACTTATCTTTTCGAAGGAGCTTCTCGTGTAGTGTCTTATATTGGTGTAGAGTTTGCGCAGGTGCTAGCTCAAGCATGGGGTGTAGGAACTAATCGGTACCGTTGGTCGAACCTTCGAACTTTTAATGCAAGCATCTTCTGTCGACAAATATTTGGATTGGTTCCTCCATACCGGTCATCCTAGTACGAGAGAAGATTGATGACTTGCGGCTTTCTGCTAAGAGATTCTTTTGTAGCTAGCGGTATCTTGCGAAGGAGCGAGGCTCGATCTGATCCTGCTAATGTGCGGCGATCCTACTCGGGATTTTCTTGATGGGGATTGGTACGAGAGGCGAGGCAAGGGAATGCACTGGAAAGACGCAAGCTTTGGATAGGCCCCATGTCTTCAAGAGATTGTCGGAATCTGTCTTTGATCGTCTCGAGGGATGTTCTGCTTTGAGAGGCTCAAAGCGCAAGGAGGATCACGACGACAGTGGAGACCATGTCCGCCGGCCAACCAAGTCAATGAAAGGCTAGATCTTTAGGAGTACCAAGAGATTGCTTTGATAGATCAATTGTTTACGCTTTATTAGTATTATTTTTTCAAGTTTGTTAGCTTAGCAAATTAGTCGTTGTGGTTAGGATTTCCCTATTATCATTAATGAAATGCATTCGATTAATAAAAGGGACAACTTTGATTTATTTATTTGATTAGACCGAACAGAAAGAAATTTGCCTACGTTCCTCTTTTACGGCAATTAAACAAGAGGCTCGGGTCTAACGTAGTTCATTTTTGAGAAAAGGACAAAACCTGGCTCTAGGCCGTAGAGTAATCTCGCGCGAGATAAGGCCTTTTTTTTTTTTTTTTTTTTTTATGCACACCCTTTTTACGCCTAGACCGCCCCTTCGGTTTTTCAATCTAGCGGGCTTCTTTTCTTGTGCTATCTCTAATTTTTGCCTAGGTCGTCCTTTCCGGGATTTTCAATCTAGCGAGCGATTTCTTTTAAGGAGGCCTAGTCACGCGAAGTACTTCTTGAGCTTGTCCATGTTGGCCAGGCTTCGGTAGTTGATCTCCGTCTAAGTCTACAGTGAAGGGCACCCCAGGAGAATATCTTCTTCACAATGTAGGGTCCTATCCATCTTGGTCCCCACTTGCCTAACGGGTTGAAAGGTCAGGACGATGCTCACGGAGCACCAGGTCGCCTACTACGATGTTCCTTGTCTTGACCTTTTTGTTGAAAGCTCTTGCCATTCTTCTTTGGTAAGCTTGAGTGTGTTGAGTACTTTCAACCTTCTTTCGTCCAACGGGGCTAGCTCTTCGTATCTGCTTTCTAGCCGATCGACTTCATTCACTTGGTTTTCTAGGAGAACCCTTAGTGATGGTATTTCCAATTCTATCGGTAAGACTGACCTCTCCGTCCCAAAATGTGAGGGGCGTAGGGAGTTTCCCTGTAGGCTGTTCGGACTGAAGTGCGGTACCCCATAGTGCGAATGGTAGCTTGTCGGGCCGGTCTTTTCCGTGGCTTGCCATTTTTCTAATGATAGTCTCGATTGTTTTGTTCGCGGCTTCAACTGCTCCGTTTGTTGGAGGCCTATAAGGAGATGACTTGTGTCTCGTGATTTTGTCCTCGGTCAGTAGGCGATCGATTTCCTTTTCGAAGTGTGACCCATTATCGGATATCATCTCTTGTGGAACCCCATATCGGCGAGATGATGTTGTGCTTGATGAATTACGCAACCTTTCGGCATTCGGAACTTTGTAGGAGGCGGTCTCGACCCATTTAGTGAAATAGTCGATGGCTACTAGGGACGAAGCAGTGTACATTGGCTCTAGCGGGTGTGATCTTTCCAATCACGTCTATTCCCCATGTAGAGAACGGCCAAGGTGAAGTCATTGGATACAGCAAGGAAAGGCGGTGCATGCGAAGATTGGCGTGTATCGACACTTGTGGCACTTCTTGACCATTTTGGTACGGTCGGCTTCCATGGTCGGCCAAAAGTACCCTTGTCGATGATCTTTTTGGCTAGCATGTTTCCGCTCATGTGGGTTCCACATATGCCTTGATGAACATGGTCCATTATTTCTGGGCCTCTTCCTTGGTGGCGCAAAGGAGGTTTCCTTGGGGATGTTTCTTGAATAAACGGCCGGTAGTGATGACGTAATTGGCGGCCCAACCTCTTAAGGGCAATCGAGGTCTTGAGTCTGTCTCAAGTGGTATGGTTCCATCTAGGATGAAATACCAAATGTCGTGGTACCATGGTTTCCCTTCGGAGTTTTCAACAGTGGCGGCACCTTTGGATAACCATTTGTCTTTGCGATCGTGAAGATCTATAACGGCGCGGTATGCGGGGAGTTGCACGCCGTGTTATCTTGAAGGGTTTAAGCTGCTTTTCCTTTAGGGATTTCGACCAAAGAAGCAAGTGTGGCTAATGCGTCCGCAAATCGATTTTTGTCTACGGGAGATAGTGGAATGAGACATCTTGAAATTGATGCGCCAGTTCTTGGAGGTGGGCCTTTGTATCTTTGAAGGGTTGGATCTTGGACCCTCCACTTCTTTAATGTCGATTGATGATCAATTGGGAATCCCCGAATACCTCGAGTTCGATCCACGTTGCGTTCTAGGGCTGCCTCGAAGCCCCGCTATGCAAGCCTCGTATTCTGCGGTATTGTTGGTGGCGTCAAAGTCAAGGCGTGCGCTAGTGGAGTGTAGATGTCGTTAGGGTCCACGATAACATTCCGATGCCAAACCCTCTCTTGTTAGGCTGCGCCATCGAAAAATAATTGCCACTTATTTTCTTCTATGCTTAGGATGTCCTCATCGGGGAATCGCGGGTCTTCCCCTTCACTTCGTCGCAAGGAAATTCGGCCAGCCGATCTGCGAATACACTCCCTCTGACGGATTTAAAGTGACGTAAGTGATATCATACCCCACGAGCATGAAGTACCATTTGGCTAGTCTCGAAGACAAATTTGATTTGTCTAGGATATATTTCAGTGGATCCATCATTGCGATTAGACGATTTGGAAAGGCTTCCATATAGTGCTTTAACCTTTGTGATACCCAGGACGAGAGCGGCGCGTGACTTGTCGAGTGGAGAGTAGTTGATTTCTTGCCTTGGAATGCTGCGCGGCGACAAAGTTGATGGCATTTTACGTGTGCGAGGCTGGCTGTTCTTGAGCAAGCATAGCCCCTAATGCATTGTCTGTGATTGTGAGGTATAACTTCAAGGGCTTCTCCTTGTGTGGTGGAACCAGGATAGGTGGGGAAGTCAAGTAGTGCTTAACTTTCTCGAATGCTTCTTGACATTCTTCGGTCCACTCTTGAGGTGCGTTTTTCTTAAGCAGCTTAAAGATGGGGTCGCACATTGTAGTCGAGTTGATTAATGAATCGGCGATATATTGGAGTCTGCCCATGAGTCCCTTTACTTCTTTTACGTGTCGGGGTGGAGGCATGTACGTGATGGCCTTTATCTTGGCGGGATGCGCTTCTATGCCGCGTTCGTGACCATGTATCCCAAGACTTTCCCTTTGACTACTCCGAATGAGCATTTGGCGGGGTTGAGTCTCATTTTGTCTTTGTCTCGGTCGATTGAAGAATTTTACGAGATCTACGAAGTGTTGGCCATCTGTCCCCTTCGAGTGGATAATCATGTCGTCCACATACACCTCTATTTCTTTATGGATCATGTCGTGGAATAGTGTCGTGGTGCTCTACGATAGGTAGCCCCGAGCGTTCTTGAGACCAAACGGCATGACCGTGTAGCGTAACGTTCCCCAAGGTGTGGTGAATCTTGTTTTGTCTTGGTCCTCTTACGCCATGAGGATTTGGTTATACCACTGCGAACCCGTCGACGAATGAGCGGACCTCGTATCTTCTTGTGGCATCGACCAACATGTCTATGTTTGGTAGCGGGAAGTCATCTTTAGGGGATGCCTTGTTCAAGTCTCTGAAATCAACACGGACTCGTATTTTCCCGTTCGACTTGGCTACTTGCACCGTGTTTGCTAACCATTAGGATATTCAATCACTTTGATGAACCCTACATTCAAGAGTTTCATGATTTCTTCTTTCACTTGCATTGACCATTCCGGCTTGATTCTGCGTAGTTTCTGCTTGACTGGCTTGGCGTTGGGTAGCAGTGGTATCTTGTGTTCTACGACTGATTGATTCAACCCAGGCATATCTTTGTAGGACCAAGCGAATACGTCGACATATTCTCTGAGGAGCTGGGTCAAGGTTTCTCTGTCTTCCCCCTTGAAGAAGCTGTCGATCTTTGTTTCTCTGGGGTCTTCCGTTGTCCCAAGATTAATCGTTTGCATTTCCTCATCATCAACAGGGCCATTCTTTCCATAACGACCTACTTGCTTAGCTAATTCTTTTAAGATTTGTTCGTTATCTTGATCTATCTCATCGTATGATTCATTATTAACGTGTTCGTTATATTGATTATTATTAGTTAATTCATCATTTACGATGTTAGCAATCTCAGGGTACTCGGAAAGATCAAAGTTTTCATTAAGGAAGTAAGGGAATACATGTTCAGCCACCGCCTCGATTTCCTCTTGAGTGAGTTCATCGGAGGTGGAGCCTGCTTCTAATGTAAAAGTTGTAGGGCCTATCTTCCTGCGAGGGTGGGGAGTGCAACCAAGCTCTTTGATCATGAAGTCTTCATCAACAACTGGTCCTCCGGTGACGTGCCAGTTTAGAATTGGCTTATCACATTTCTGTATTAGTCTTGTGTAGTCGGTAGTTGGAGCGTCCCCCTTGGATATTGCATGAATCTGGCTGTCTTCTAACCGGCACAGGTCTTGGAACTGTCGTAGCATGTCTTCTCCCAACACAAAGTCCCATTCGCTTGTCATTTCTGCCTTCGTGCCCCACAAGTCATTAGGGATCAGTGGGACGGATTCTGTTTCATCTGGAGAAGCATCGCAGTCACTGAAGATTTCAAAGCCCGGTTGGCGCTTTCCTTTATCATCAGTCCATGGTTCTGAAAAGATAAAGTAGGGAATACTTTCCCCTTCTCGAACAAAGTAGCCATTGAGTGTCCTCCGATATGGTTTGAGGTTGCAATCCTTGAACTTTGGGTCGTTGCAGTCTTTGTACGAGGTTCCTTCCCACTTGATTTGAGTGAAGCCCCACTCTTCTATGTCATCTTCATCGTGGATGGAGATGTCGTATCCTAGTCCATGCTTTGTGTGAGGCGGGGGGACCGGTGGTGGTTCCGTTATTCCTTGTAAGTGCTTTCCAAGCCCCAATCCAGGAAAGTACCCTTTTGCTAGCATCATTCTCCAGACAGGAAGGCTTCCGGAAAACCTAAGTGCCTTTGAGTAGTCGTTCTCGTTGTAAGTGTCTATGACATTCACAGTGCTTACTTAAAGAATTAATCAGAATTGAAAAGGGAAATACTGACTAACTATTAATGAAAAGCGAACTTGATACTCTTGCCCACAAATGAGAGTTTTAGGCAAGTAGTATCTGACTAAACTAGACTAGACTAATAATTGTTTCTCTTGCAACTAAAAGTAAATGACTGAAAAGAAAAGGGACTCTTCATTTGTTTGAATTCATCCAAACTATTCCACCACTTGGACAAACTCTGATGGCGTCGTTGTCAATCAAGTCTTGGACTTGCATTCTTCGAGTTGAAACAATTATTGGTGTGATGACCATGGCATTGGTGATAGTAGCAGTAGAGGTGTGGAGATCGTCCTTCCCTCTTAGGTTGGTAACCTTCCATTGGGCTTAGATTTCCTTCCTTGTGAAGACTTCTGAAGAGATGACCGAGAGTGATGTTTCCAATGTCGGAGAAGACTCTACCCTTCCTTCGCTTAGCCATTTGATTGTGGAGGTCTCGAATGTGGTTCTCATAGTGTTGCACGAAGACGTTGTGGCGAGCCTGATATTCTTCCTCCATTTGCTCTTTGAGGTCATGGTAGAGGGTATTGAGGAAAAACTTGACCCTCTCATCAATGTCATCTTCAACGTGGGCTTCAAGGTTGATGCACTTTTGGGTCATATCTTCGAGTTCGCTTTTGACCTCCTCAAGTTCTTCAATCAGCATCTTTGTCTTGTCGGCTTGGATGGATTCTTCCAAGTTGTGCCATGCATCGTTGTCCTCAATTTGCTGTAGGGCTTTGGCAAGTTGAGTTTTGATGTCACTTAGCTCCTCTTGCACGGATGACCGCCAAGTCGGAATCACTTTCCATCTTCCGAAAATCCCTAGCAATGCGGGTGGCAGGCAAATCGAAAGCTTCTCTCCAACCTTCCACGTGTTCCATTTCAGCGACAAGAGACTTGGTCAAATCTTGGAGAGTGGGTTGTTCACGGCTTTCCTTGGTCATGACGTACTTTCCGGTAGACATTGTGTTGGGAGTCTTGGAGTTGAGTAGCTTCGGAAGCGACGAAGATATGCGAGATATCGGGATCTAGCCCCAACGAGTCGGAAGCGAGGCTTAAACGGCTCGGGCTCAAATTCGGCGAGGCGAAGCATTATCTCGTGCGAGATTAGTAATCCCGCGCGAGATAATCACACGGAAAGTCGATTTTTATTTAGCCCTAATTTTTGGTCGGAACGGAAAGTCCGTTTTGAGGGGTTTCTAAGGCCTTTATCAGAACCTAACGACTAAGCAATCAATCCGATTTTTGTAAAGCAAAGCCATGTAAGATTGTTTTTTGAAGGATTATATGCACATTTTTTTTTGAAGGGACATCCGAAGGGACTTTTTCCGAAGGGACTTTTTCCGAATCCTTTCTCATTGTCAATTTTACATGGCTTTGTTTTGATCAAAAACAAGAAAAGATCACCGAGTCAAAACCGACCGGTCACGGAGTGATCCTAAAAAGTCAATCTACATGAGAATGTGGCGATGCAGGGCTGGAAGGCTAGGCTCCCCGCGATATGACAATCTAAGTGGATTGAATACGCGGAGTGGGATTGTCCAACTTCGGAGAGACCGGCGACTAGGTGGTTACCGTCATCCGTCCTTAGTGTGGGTCCCGGGTTTATAGAGGGTATGTAGTGCAATGACAGTTATATATGAGTGCGCGTGTGTGATAGTCAATCTATGTGATAGAGTAAAATAGGAAGTTTTTTTTTTGAAAGTCAAAAGAGAAAATGAGATGGTGGCCGCACCAAGTGGTTGCCTACGTTTCTCCCAATTTAGGAAGACTCAGGCCGTCGTAGTTCCACATAAAGAGAGATAAAGAGAGATAAATAATTTAATTTACAACTCCCGAATCCCCAATGGACCGGACTTTAATTAAATAAAACCCAATCACACGCAGTTCATAAATAATAATCAATTATTTAAGGAAAATAAAGGTCCGAGTTCTACATCTTAAGGGAGGCCTTAAGATGCGAGAACTCTGCAGATAATGAATCCTGGGATCTCCCTTGCGTGTTCGACCCTCGTCTTGGACCACGGGATGAACAGGAGAAACCAGAAAACAACCAGATTGCCGAAGCCATATCTCGCGCGAGATATGATATCTCGCCGCGAGATAAGCTTCATCTGAGAGCAAAAAATTCGAATTTTACTAATTTCTTTTTGAAAACCTCTCTTTTAATTTTGACGCAAGTTTAAGCCTCTTAATTTTCAGTCCCCAGCGGAGTCGCCACTGTAGCGTTGCGAGAAAGAAATTCTGATTCCTTTTTATTTTTTATGAGTCGCCACCTATATTATTTGATTGGAAACATAGAAAAACCATTTGAAAGAGATTTGAGTTCGGGGCTTAGGTTATGAAATGGGTAGGTTTAGAAGGAATCCATTTCACCCAATTCGGAGATCGGTCTTGCTAAAGAAAAGAGAGGTTTTTCAAAAGAAGAAGTAAAAAACGAATCTAAATACTACAAATAAAGGTCCATTTGACGAGGTCAAACGGAATGTAGAATCGATTGCTTCGAGACCGTCTCCATGATTTGGAGAGGCTCTAGGCCGATCCTAGATTCTATGGACTTATACCACTCTAACAATCAATTAGAAGGAAGTTTAGGAATTACCTTGCGTGAGGTGATTTGGACAGAGTTTCGACTCAAGTTTAGAGTCGACCCTTCACACGGACAGAGCTTGGCCTTGGTCCTTGGTTTGGAGATTGATGCTTGTTTATCAACAAGGTTGACAAACAAACTATGAGGTGAGTTTTTAGGGTGATTTTGAGGGATTCCTTCAGGGAAAGAAAACGACAAAATGTGTGTGTTGTGTAAATTCGAGGTTTGGGATTTTCGACCTCCGACCCCCGATCCCTTGGAAGTCACCAAGTATTTACAGAGGTTGGATATGAAGAAGTGGAGAGTTAAAACCCTATCAGATGGTTCCAGAACTCCTCTCCCATTGGTTGGCCGGAGAGATAAAGTTTTATCTCGAAAAGAGGTTGAAATCGACGAGGAACCGTCGCCGCAATCTGCAGAGGGGGATATCTCGCGCGAGACACGCCATCTCGCGGCGAGATATTGCTCCTGTGGACAGTTTTGTCCTTTCCTCGTTATCTCGTATGCAGTTTAGTCCCAAACTAACGGTAGTTAGTCAAAACTTAACGAAACATGACGAAATGGTGGATTTCTACTTTTTGACTCAAAGCGAGACTTAGAGTGGTATAAGTATGTTCCGATGTGTTCAGAATGGGGTGTCTACACCTAGTGAGCCTTGCGCCTAGGTGCGCGCCTAGGCGCGCTTTTGATAACTATGATCACGGCCCAAATCATGGATATAATCGTGTCCACATATAACTCCTGATTTGTAGGGAGTTTGTTAAGGAAAGAGTTGCAAATACACCTGGACTCTGTAGGACGTACTCTCATAGGTCGAGGTCGCCTGTTTGGATCTAGGTCGACCTGACTGATGGATAGGGTCGGATAATGCCCGTATAGGATATGGATCGTATGTCGGACAAAGCTAGGTCGGGACCGTTGAGGTCGGACTATGAGCTAGGTCGACTGATCTCTGATGATGGGCCTTGGGCCTGGTAACAATTGGGCCGACCCACTAAGCACGTGGTGGCAATAATACTTGAAATAACTGGGCTTGCACGTTGGGCTTAGCCCGTCACATTTATTCCGTTCAGTGGCCCCCAACTTTCTGAGTTGACTTTGTCGACCAGGAAGTTATAATAAAAATTTTGATGAGGATTTGTGTAGGTCGAAGATAGAAGCTCTCACTGATAGACGATCGACCAAGATGACGTGGCTCAATCTCGATCGTTGACTGTGGACAGCTGGATCGGTAGGAGTGCCGTATTTCCGTAATCATTGCTTATTTTGACGCCTGGGGAACTGCCTTGGAAACCGTCCGGGCATTAATTGTTTGATTAAACCGTTTGAAAGAAACAAAACCTTTTCCAATTCAAGAAAGGATTAGTGCTGATATAAAAAGTGAATCCGTCTCCTTCTCAAACTTTACAAACCCCCAAATCTCAGGCGTATTTCAAGAGCACAGGCAAAGCAAGGTTTCTGGTGCATCTCGTCCTTTGTTTTCTTCGCTACGACCTTCGTCCTCAAATCCATTTAAGGTATTCTTCAATTTCTTTGATTTTCCGTCTTATTTTTGAGCTTTCTTCGATTTCTGGCATGGCTAGAACTTTTAGCTGCGAACCTGGGGTTTGGTATGGGTACTGCACCCTTAACCATAGAATATACAAACACATAGGAGGGTTATGGAAGGAGATGACTATGAATGAGTATGCATCCACCTTGACCAGGTAGGGCTTGACCTTTAGCGAACTAGGTTTGCATGTAGGAGAGAGCTTGGGAGATTTAGGAATAGACGACCCAACTGTTGTATCTTTTCACCTTTTTCACAAATTGCTCGACCATCTAGCTTTGTTCTATGTCAAGGATCTCAATAAACCCTCCTTCCTTAGAAATGGAAAGGGGTTTCCAGGGGAATCTAGGTCGTCCCTAGGTAGGTCGCCTGAGTTTGAACATAGGACTGATTCCCCTGTTTCTTCTTCTTCAGATATGGCAGCTCAAGGGGGAGCTACAGCTTCTACTTCTTCCAGCCCACGGATTGTGGATGCATTCGACTCCTCTGTTGCTAAAGGGGGGAATGAGAGAGGTTATGTACCTCCCAAGCCAATTCGGGTGAAAAGAGCTTCTGTGCCTCGCGAAAACATGTTGTATGGCTTCTGTGAAGTGGACAGGGATGAGTTTAGGGTGACCCATTATCCCAAGAAGGCATTTATGTCCCAATTTGGATCGACCTACACCATTGATCCCACTAGAGTAGCCTTTTCCTATGGCCAATTTGAGGCTGGCTTGAGACTTCCCTTAGATCCCTTTGTTAATGAGTTTTTAGAGTGTATGGATGCCCTACCTCTTCAGTCGGGAGCTAATACTTGCAGAGTTCTGGTGTGCTTTGCCATGGTGTGTAGATTTTTAGGATTTGAACCCTGCCTTCACGTTTTTAGGATGTTCTTCAAGATCACCTTAGATAAGGTAGACATGGGGATTAGTACTCCTTCTAGACCTCATGCCCCAAAGCTTTTTATCAATCTCCCCAGCAAAGTTAGTGGTTGGAACACCAATGTTATGGTAGTTGAGAGCAGGAGGGGTTGGGAGTTCCCTTTACCAAATGCTGAGTCTGAGGTGATGAAGGAGGAGGATTATTTGATACCAGATTGGAGTAAGGATTTATATAAAAGCTGGTAGAGGTAGCTGAGAGGGGGCCAATCAGCTGGGAGGTTTTGGGGACCACCAAAAATAACTATATTCAAGCTGGGATGATGCTTGGTAAGGGCGATGTAGTTTCCTTGGTCCCCATAGTTAGGTGTGTTGAGGTACCCTGATTGGGTCACCTATGAGGGAGATAGATTTAGGTTCAAAAATCAGTGCCATGAATGCAAGAAGGTCCCAGGTTACTGCAGACTGAACTTGGATCACTTTGGGGGTAAGTGTTTACTTGCTCTTTCATTGATCTCGTCAATTATTTACTCGCCTGTTTCTCGCTTTAGCTCGTTATATCTTACTCGTTGCTTGCTGTCTCAACCATATCGAGCTAACACTTTGTGCTTTTTATCTTGTGCAGTTCTTACCCCTGAGCAAGAAGTTAATATGGGGCATGTTGTTAACGTGAAGATGAGCAAGAAAAGTTGTGGGGCTGCCAATGCCTGAGCTAACTGTGAGAAGGAGGCTGAGGATCGCCAGAAGTTGTTGAAGCTGGTTGATGAAGAGACTAATAAGTTGATCCCCGTTGAAGAGGATGTTGATCAGTAGATGTAGAGAAGTCTGAGGGTGATGCCCAAGAGGTTAATACTGCTGGAACTGAAGTGGCTGAGCAAACATTTGAGCTGATGCAGGAGGCTCTTCAAGCTAAGGCCCAGACACCTGTTGTCGATCTTGATGAAGACGAGGAAGAAGAAGACACCCATCTCCTCAACAAGAAGAAGAGATCCAAGCCCAACCCCAGATTTGAACAAGGGAATGCCACTGCCAGCAGCTCTTAGGCCCCGACTATCCAGGTCTCATACCCCGAGCTAGTTCAAGCTCGTGTGGACAAGCTGAGTGTTGTCCCGCTTCTTACTGGGGTTGACAGCTCTAGCAGGTCGTATCCGGAACTGTAGTATGGGAAAGTGGTGGTGAGATAGGATGCTGATCAGGATCTGGTTAGCAAGTACACTGACAAGAGCTTGACTGATGAGATGTTCAAAGCTAGGTCGGGGCTGGTCCACTCCGAGGTAACACTTTAAGTTTTTACATAATTATCGTTCTTCCTTCTTGCTCGCATATTCACCTTAACCAAGTTTTAGTCGATCTGAACCTTTGGTTTTCTTGCTGTAGGCTCTTGATATGGTTGAGCTGGCTACGAGCTATTGGAAATCATCAGAGGAGAAGGAAAAGCTTACGATGACCATGTTTGATCAAAAGTCTATCGAGCTGGGGAAGCTGGAGGAAAAACATGCTAAGTTGAAGGAGGAGCATACTGACTTGGATGCTGCTTATGAGGCCATGAAGCTGGTCAAAAACGATGCCCTGAAGGCCAAGGAAGATGCGTGGGGCGAGCTAGGCAATGCCAAGAAGGAGCTCGCTGCAGCTAAGTTGAGCAAGGAGAAAGTTGAGCAGGAACTAGAAGTTGCGACCAAGATGTTAGAAGAAACTACCAATATGCTGGTCAAACAAACTGATGATCATAAGGCCGCTCGTTTGTTATGGGAAGAGGAGACCAAAGCTAAACTGGAGGTCGCGATCAAAGCTGACATAGAGGCTTACAAGGAGAGCGATGAATGCCACGACTTTGTCACCGAGCAGGCTAGATCTTTTTTTGATGTAGGTCGGCGCCACATGGCTCGATGTATCTTGGTGGACCCCTCTGTTGACCTACCAATCGATCAATTGGCAAAGTGGGCTTCAGAGGAACAGTATAATGTGGCTGCTCATCAAGGTCACCCTCTTGTCCCCTACAACGAGAATGATCTAGCTGCCCTTGCTGAAGAAGATGCTGAGATGGAGGCTGAGCCTTGGGTCGCGCCTCCCGTTGAGCCAGTAAATTTCAATACCATACTTAAGGAGCTTGAGGACCCTGATGAGCTGGCCTTGGATGCTGACACCCCAAAATATGCCTTTTCTGAATCTCGTGAGCTCAACCATCCTCAACAGCAAGAAAGAGAGTCTGGTGATCAAGCAAATATCGACGACCAAACTGAGGATGATCCAGCAGTTTGAATTTTCTTGAATATTTATTTGGCTGTGTAATGAAACAAGTTTCAAAACAATCTTTTACTTTTGTTTATGTAGTCCTTGCCTTGGCCCAGTTTTTGGGAGGCAATTTTACTCGTAACACTTTTTGTTTTGATCAAGTCCTGGCCCTCTTTTGGGGGACTTTTTATTTAATCGTAGTTTGACTTTCATATTTGAATCATTTTGCCTTGATTATGGTTGTTATATATGTCGAACTAGATTTATAGGATAGACTTGTATCGTTATGAGATTTTGGTCGGACTAGTTTTGGGAACCAAGTCGACCTAATACTTTGCATATTTGAAAACGAGACTGACTAAGAGTCGAATCTGTTAGAGGAACAAGGCTGACTAAGAGTCGAGCCTGTTTAGAATGAAGTCGACTATGAGTCGGACTTGTTAAAGGAACGAGGCTAACTAAGAGTCGAGCCTGTTTAGAACGAAGTCGACTATGAGTCGGACTGGTTAAAGGAACAAGGCTGACTAAGAGTCGAGCCTATTTAGAACGAAGTCGACTATGAGTCGGACTTGTTAAAGGAACGAGGCTGAGTAAGAGTCGAGCCTATTAGAACGAAGTCAACTATGAGTCGGACTTGTTAAAGGAACGAGGCTGACTAAGAGTCGAGCTTGTTAGAACGAAGTCGACTATGAGTCGGACTTGTTAAAGGAACGAGGCTGACTAAGAGTCGAGCCTATTAGAACGAAGTCGACTATGAGTCGGACTTGTTAAAGGAACGAGGCTGACTAAGAGTCGAGCCTGTTAGAACGAAGTCGACTATGAGTCGGACTTATTTTAAAGGAATAAGGCTGACTAAGAGTCGAGCCTGTTAGATCGAAGCATAGACGTAACACGACTTGGTTGAATAGAATTGCAACTTTATTGAAGTAGTAGAATGATTACACAAAAACAGAAAGCTAGAACTGGAACTAAATCTTGAACTGAAACTGATACTGAATCTAAAACTGAAACCTAAAAATAGTATTTGATAAGGTGGCTAGCATGCCACGGATGCTTCAATTCTATCCCATCTGGATCAGCAATCATATAAGTTCCTTCCTTGATCACTCGATTAAATACATAGGGACCTTCCCAATTGGGAGATAACTTATTCTGCTGGGCTTTCCTTCCAGTTACCTCGATCTTTGGTAGTACATAGTCTCCCACTTGGAACGATCTTCTCTTTACATTCTTGTCGTGGTAACTCTTAGTTTTCTGCTTATAATTGACCATCCAAAGCTGAGTTGTATCTCATTTCTCGTCGAGCAAATCTAAATCGATCAATCTGCTGACATTGTTCTGCTCCTGATCGAAGAAAACTACCCTGGCTGTGGGGACTTGTAGCTCGGTCGGTGCCATTGCCTCTGATCCATATGCAAGAGTGAAAGGGGTTTCCCCCGTGGGCCCCCGAGTGGTTGTGCGGACTGCCCAGAGAGCAATGGGAAGTTCATCTAACCAGTTGCTTCGTCGACCAACCAAACCCGTCTTAAGTGCAGAGAGGACCAGTTTGTTCGCTGCTTCATCTTGCCCGTTACCTTGAGGATAGGCGACGAACGACTTCCAATGTTTGACTCCTACTCTATTCATTTCTTCTTTGAAAGTTGTGGAGAACTGTAGACCGTTGTCCGACACTATAGCTCGAGGAATCCCAAATCGACACCAAATGAAATCGTGAATGAAGTTGATGGCGTTCTATTCTAATCCTTGCTAACTGTTTTGCCTCGACCCATTTGGTAAAATAATCAATGGCAATGATCACATACTTACAATTTCCTCAGGCGGGCGGGAAGGGACCAATCAAATCGACTCCCCACATATCGAAAGGCCAAGTGAATGTGCGCTCGCCCAAAAAATTTTGTTTTCGATGATGAAAAAGGAGTCGCCACGCCATGTTTAAAGGTACACTTTGAAAAACCTTTGTAAGAGAAAATGGGTCCGGGGGTCAGGTTACGTGTTGGGAAGAACCGAGAGTTCACCCAACACGCCTCGTCCTTGGACGAGTCTTTCTAACTAAACATCCAAATAATCCAAAGTATGTGCAAACAATGATGATAAGCAAATGTAGTAAACATGAATTTTATTGATTTGAACTTGGAATCTTACAACTTGTGAGCCATTTATTTAGGGAGGCCACATCCCATATACACAGATCAAAACAGATTACAAGAGGAAAATGGTCTCTGCAAACAGACATAGAGTGTCGCGTGACACATGACATGCATGGCTGAATGTGTCGCGTGACACAGGATCAACCAAGCACGATGTGTCGCGTGACACAGGACGTCCGTATGCAGATACCTCACAGCTTGAACACAGAAGAACAATCAGCCAACACAGATCTAACTATACAACCAGACTAACTTCGGAATGAACAAATTAACCACAAATCAACCAAGAGGGTGTGGATATGGATAGATCCATACTCCCTTGGGATCTAAACACCAATTTCTCCAAGGATCAAATCATGAACACTCAATTATGCAATACAACAATATTAAACAGAGAGATTGCGATTGGATCTCAGTAATCACGACAGATGGAGTCGAATTACTGAGATCATAAGAGAACAAGATGATGGAATTGTAGAAATTGCAAAGTAAGAGAGAGAAGGAGGATTGGGAGTGTTACCCTTGTAGGATCCACGAATTCTATACCAAGTTTGGTATAGAATCCTTCAACAACTGCTTCTGGGACGAACTGAACTGAGAAGGATGGATGGAAGGAGGATCCAAGTATTGGTGGGTGAATTTAGGTGGAAATTGGAGGGAATTGAGAGAGGGTTGGAGGGATTTTGGCTAGGAGAGAGTGAGAGAGAGAGGTGTGTGTTCAGTGTGTGTGTTACGCTCCAATTTTGGCAGAGTAACTGTATGTGGAAGTTGAGATCCATTTCTGAGAGGGGCAGGGTCTTATTTATAGGCTGCAGTTGATGGTCACAGTGTGTCACACGACCTTCTGTAACGATTTTCCATGCCTCGACTTGTCGCGTGACACAAGGTGTCACCAACTGCTTTTGGCGCCAAAACCAGATTCTGGAACATTCAGGGATAATACCCAAAAGGTCCAAAACAAGTTTATTCCCTGTAGGTCCTTTAGCATGAGGAAAGTACCAAAAGGTTCTTCCTTCGCGAGAAACTTATGGAATGTTTCTGGAAGTCTCGAAATAGACCGGGAATATACCAAAATGCCCCTTAATGCAATTTTATCGTATTAAAATGCACCTAAAAGGGTAGCGAATTGGATTGGCGTACTTATAGAGCCCCTCGGCAACATCACTTATGAAGAAGTGAGGTTGTCAATAAAGTAATACCCAATCCCGATGAGCGGCTGGGGATATGACGGAGGGCTGGACAAATGATCTGGGAGATCGGATGGCTGGACCTTTGGAGAAAGGATTCCTACGTATCCCTGGAGGGAATCAAGCCAAATCGTAGTTCAGAAAAACAAAACCGACAAGAAGCAAGAAATGGTAGAGATGTGCTTTCATACCTTTGCTGTGCTTACCTGTAGCTGCCGGAGGGACTCACGCTACTGTTGATGATCGCGGAGGGTTGATGGAAAGGTTGTAGCTGCCGGAGGGACTCATGCTGCAACTGATGGTGGCAAGTAGCTGCCGGAGGGACTCACGCTACTGTTGATGGTGAAAGTGTAAGTACGCCAATCCAATTCTCAACCTTTTGGATGCATTTTAATGTAATAAAATTGCATTAAAGGGCGTTTTGGTAAATTCCCAGCCTGTACCGAGACTTCCGGAAACATTTCATAGGTTTCCCATGAAGGAAGTACCTTTTAGTACCTTACTCATGCTAAGGGACTTGTTGGGAATAAACCTTTTTGGACCTTTTGGGTATATAGGCCTGAATATTCCAGAAAGTGGTTTTGGCGCCAAAAGCGGTTGAGGCCACCTTGTGTCACGCGACAAGTCGAGGCATGGAAAGTGGTTACGTATAATCGTGCGACACAAGGTGACCACTAACTGCAGCCTATAAATAAGACCCTCCCCCTCTCAGAAATGGATCCCAACTCTAGCCTACTGTTACTCTGCAGAAATTGCATCGTAACAAAGCCCTCCAAACACAACTCTCTCTCTCTCTCTCCTACCTTCAACCTACCCAATTCTCTCCAATCTCAACACATTTCTCAAACCAAACCACTTGGACCCTCCTTGCATAAATTCTCTCAGGCTCCAAGACCAGAAACGACCAATTAAAGGATTCTGTATCTAACTTGATACAGAATTCGTGGAAGCATCAAGGGTAACGAATCTCAACTCCCTCTCCTCTCTTCCTTCTACTCAATTCTTCATAATTCTACTGTTTATTCCTGTTAGGATTCAGTAATAAGACTCCATTTGTCTAGATTACTGAATCCCAATCGCAATCTCTCTGTTTAATTGGTCTAATCTGTGTAATTGAATTGCTATTGTTGAATATTTGCTTGAATTTGGTGTTTAAACCCCAAGGGGGTGTGGATCTATCCATATCCACACTCCCGGGGTCGATTTGTTGTTGTTTCTATATTTCGTATCCAATCTAGTCAATTAATTAGATCTGTGTTAGTAATTGTTGATTCTGGTGTTCATAGTGTAAGTTTCTGCAGATGGTCTCTGTATGTCACGCGACACATTGTTCCAAGGTGATCCTGTGTCACGCGACATATGTGGTCACCAGTTTATGTGTCATGCGACATATCGTGCCTGTCTGCAGAAACCCTTTTCTCTTGTAATCTGTTTTAGATTGTTATAGCAGGGATGTGGCCTCCCTAAATAATGGGCTCACGAGTTATAAATCTCGATTCATATTAATAAAATGCTTGTTTACCACATTTGTTCATTGTCAACACTCGCACACACTTTTGGATTTGCTTGGATGTTTAATTGGAAGACTCGTCTACGGACGAGGCGTGTTGGGTGAACTCTCGGTTCTTCCCAACACGTAACCTGACCTCCGAACCCATGTTTTATCTCTCTAAAAAAAAGGTTCTCAATGTTTCCTCTCAAAAACGGCGTGGCGACTCCTTCATTCTCGAAAATCCCAAATTTTCGGCGAGCGCACATTCAGTGGCGACTCCGCTGGGGACAATTGACTTTGAAAACCTGTTTTTCAAATGTTGAGTGGGTCAAGATTTCATTAAATTAGACATCCAATACATCCATTCTTGTGTGCATCTTTGACAATCATTTGTGGTTCATGCATTTTGTTGATTATGACACTTGTGAGCCTTATATGCTTTGTGGCCACTGTGTTGTGCATTAGATATTCTTGTTTTATCCTTGCCATGGAGAGGCAGGGGCTGATTTGGTGATTGCAGAGTAACTGGTTCAGTGACCACCCAGGTCGTGCGACATCTTTTGTCTCTTGATGTCCTGTGTCACGCGACAAAGAGTGGCCACTGAACAGATTCTCAGAAGGTTTGGTTTGAGGGCAGTCCCTTGAATCAAGTGTGGCTCAGTTGATTGTTGTTCCCTGTATCTCCTGTGAGGGTGTGTGTGTGTTTTCTTTCTTTTCAAACAAAAAATAAAAAAAAATCTTGTTTTTTGTAAATAAAAGAATATAGTCATCCGCACACTACATCACTTAGACTTAGAACCCTCGGGTGCGATTGACGACATCGCGGACGGTGATGTACGTCGCCTACGCTTGAGCGCCTAATATCAAACCTAACCCCCTAGTGCGCTATAGGTGGCACCACACTTAAACCTTACCCATGGTTGGTTTTTGATACAATGTTTTCATTACAACAAAATGAATTGTTTTCGAAACATATTGTAGGTCCTTATACCTTCCCCCAAAACCTCGCATCTTGTGGGCATGTTGCCAAATGCAACATGATTTCACGTGAGGACATGTCACTCCCGTGGCGTGTTCTAAACGAGAGATCATGCCGCATTGTCAACGTGCACCGACGAGAGGTCATGCCGGATTTTTCTTCAAAATTCTTCGAAAAGACCCGTTATGCTGCCCAAATTTCCCTAGAAATTTGGACAACCTCTCCGTTCCATAATGATGTTAGGATTTGGTTAGGTATCATTACTATTATATATTTCAAAGCAAGGCATTTAGTGTAATTTGAACGTTGCGTCCCTAGGCTTCCCCGAGGTATAGTTAGCATGAATAAAGGCTTCTCCTTTCCCAACCATATTTAGGATTTAAAACACTAATTTATACTTGAAGATAAATAATTTTGTTTGTGCGAGTCTGTCCTGTTCCTTTCCCTCTCCCATTCCTCAAAGTTTCCCTTCAATACCTTATAATCTACCCTTTTGTAGTAGGTGACCAGTTTGGGTGCGTGCTCTGTTACGAAGGGTGATCAGTCAGTCCGTATCTCTGAAATATTTGCAATTCCCTCCGAAGTCCCCGTCTATTCCGCTGTTCAAAGATGTCTGGTGCAAGAGATATGCCATCCGCTCAGTCTGGATTTCCTCTCACTTCGAGCCAGTTGGACATGAATGACCTGTCAGTAGCAGAGTTGCGAGCTGCTCTTGAAGCCGCCATGGTTCGTGAATGCAAAGCTCAATTGCTTGCCCAAGTCGCCAAAGCTCAAGAGGAAGAGACTCACTCTAGATTTGTTGAAGCAATGCGCATCCGAGGGGTCACGATAATTCGTCACGAAGATGGATCATACGAAGAAATAGTCAAGGCCGGCGGTGTTGGTTATGGGAATGGGAATGTAATGAAAAGGGTGAATGAAGATAAGCAGGACGAGATTCTTTCCTCGGCACCTCTTGTGGTCCAAACCCAGATTGAGAATGAACAGTCAATCCCTGAGGTTTTCAGTATTCCTAATCAACCTGATATGACGAGTCAGTACCAGCCAGATTTTCAGGGGTCATGCCATTATTTCACTCAGAAAGGATCACTGCTATTACACCTCGACCAAGCTCCCCCACAAGGAAGTGTTACACAACCACCGATGAGATCATTTGGTTTCAGCTTATTATCCCCCGCAAGACCAGCGCTCAAGACCAACCTCATATGTAACTGTGAATCAGATGTCCTTTATTCCAGCTGTGAGCCCTATCCAGCAAGGGATGGCAATACCCGAGTCCCCTCCAGAGAAAGTCCAGAAAGGAAGAAAGAAGGCGTATTGGGGAAAAGTAGGGATGCCTATGGATCAATTTCTCAAGGTTTTGGTGAGCGGGGGTTTAGTTCAGCCACTAGTCAATTATATCCCTCTCTATCACAACGAAAACCTGGATCCAAGCAAATATTGCGACTATCACCAATATTCAGGACATGTCACCCACTCATGCTTACAGTTGAGGATAATCATTCAAGGACTCATTGATGAGGGGAAGATCGAGCTAAATTCCCATGAAGGAGGCAATATCCGGGATATCCGTCAGTTTCCTCCTCGCCAGAAGCGAGAATTCGATGACCTCGGGATATCAACTGAAGAAGCTTTCAATGGATTGATGCGAAGAGGAATGATAAAGCCACTTGATAATTACCACCCTATGCATCGCAACCCAAAGCTGGATACGAGCAAGTACTGCTGCTACCATCAGTACCCTGGGCATTCAACCAATGATTGTTCCGTTCTAAATTTACTCATTCAGAAGCTGGTTAACGATGGTAGAATTGAGAAAGCTTCTCCTAAGGTGGCCGATAATCCTCTTTCGTAGCCCTAAAGGTTCCTCATAAAAATAAAATAAAAAAAAGTCAGTCAGTCAGGCATTGTAGGGTCTTAGATTGTTTATGCTTGCTAGAAGATTTCGTTTTTATGATTTCGAGCCTGTTACATCCTTGTTATAAGTCTTTTATTTCAATAAATAAAATATTTGTGTTCTATTCTTGCTAGACTCGAGACATTACTTGCACACCCACATTACACTCGATTGAAATGGTCTTATTTCAAATGATCACTTGTGCTGCTCACCGACTAATGCTTTGAAATGACTAATGTTTAAGTTGACCAGAGTGAGAAAATCGACTGATATCCTTTCCAAAGTGGGGCTTACCAACTCCCCACCTCGATTCCCATATGCTCACACCTCTTTGCTCGATGGATTTGCACGGATCTTTCGCGAAGTAAGCTTAAGAAAGCAAATGAAGGCTCAATCTCGTTCAGACTATTCGGTAGGGGCTGCGGCTGAATCCTTTCACCCATAGGAAAACCATTACCTCCCCCCTCACTAAATAATATCCCTTTATTTCAAGATCGGCATATTTGAAACCCATTTAGCCATCGCCAGAGGAAGAGGGACTATCCTTGAGACTCCTGTGATTCAAAGAAGATTGACCGTTGTGATGTACCCGATTTTTGAAATCAAACGGAGTCGCCACGCCATTTTGGTTTTAAGGGCCAAAACTTTGAAAAATATCCGGAATGAGAGATTTGGGTTCGGAGGTCACGTTACACTCCGGGAAGAACGTTAGTGTTCACCCGGAATGCCTCGTAAAACGAGTCTTCCAAGCATTAAAAACCATTTGTTTGTGTGTGTGTGTGTGTTTTTTGGCCAAATAAGTTCAAACTGAAAAGTAAAAATTGAGGACTCTTTGTAAGACTTTGAACAAATCCCATGATTTTTGGTGTGATTTTAGGGTTGAGTTTTGGTACTCAAAAGACCTTTTGAAGTTGAAAATCAATTCTGCCAGAATGAAAAAGGCAGTGGATACTTGATTTTAAAATGGATTTAAGAGCTTTAAAATCTCAGAATATGGGGAAAGTCAGAGAATTAAAGTTGTTCAAAACGCCTTAAATAAGGTTTCTGCAAAAGGATTTTTCATTTGGAGATGATTT
Organism: Adenophora triphylla var. japonica; assembly: GCA_022495995.1. Lineage (NCBI taxonomy): Eukaryota > Viridiplantae > Streptophyta > Magnoliopsida > Asterales > Campanulaceae > Adenophora > Adenophora triphylla. The sequence continues at coordinate 486,999 of JAFEMH010001119.1, read as the reverse complement.
GATAGACCAAAACCTTCTGGAAATCTCAGATGTGAAATCTGGATTTCCAGAGATTGATGAACTGACCTTTGAAAAATAATTTGAAAAAGGGAGTTATACTCACGAAAAAAATAAAGTAAAAATATGTCTAGAAAGCTCTGGATGTTGGATACAAAAAGTATTTTGTAGTCAACACCCAATTCCAAGTTCTTCTGTGTCAAAAAAATTAGACCATGGACAGAGGTCTCAGAGAAAGGCTACTGGACAGCAACTTCCTCTTGAAGAAAAGTGAGATTTAAAGGGGGTTTTGCATCCATGCTTGTCCCCATTTCCTTAGGCTTTGATTAGTAGTCACTAGACATTTTAGTGGTGATCTACTATATCAAGCCATCCTTAGGGTACGTTAGGACTTTAAGCATTTCATTTGCTTGGGAAGGGGAATTTTATCCTTTGAAAGAAAGATTTGATGTATGAAAATGATCTTTGGAAAAACACTTTTGAAAAAATGATTTCAAGAAAGTAAGAAGTAATTTGGACCTTTTAAATGGTCATCCATGGAAATTTATTCCAAGGTGACTACATTTTTAGGTCAAGCAAAGATGAACAACAAACAAGTTGATGAACAAACTACATCTTTAAAGTTTGAGATGCATGCATGGATGAGAGAGATTTAGGGTAGGGAGAGGGAGGTTATACCTATCTTCCCTTGTGTTTGTGTTTGTGTTTGAGTGGATTCAAGGCTTGAAAGTGTTTAGGGTTTGAATGTGTTTAGGGTTTGTGATTAGAGTTGGTCAAAGAGAAAACAAGTAGATAACACTTAAGTCCTCTATGTTTTCTCTCTAATCCTCCTCCTAAGGGGTGATTTAAGCTTGGGCTTGTGTATGTATGAGAGTGATTTGAGAATGTTTGAAGTGAGTGGGGTTTGGGAAAAATTCAAGAGAAAATGGTGGCAATTCAAGGGAATTCCCACTGTTTTCTCCATATTTTTCGCCAGAGTTTTGCTTCTGTGAGTAAATTGTGTTGTGTAAACTGAGAGAGGAGGGTTCAATTTATAGGCCACTGAAATTGGCAAAGATGTCCGCGCAGATGAGAACCTCGGCGTGCACTGTTCATTAAATGCAGCTCCAGGCTTTGGACAGAAAAGAATATTATTCAAAAATTCCAGCAGTTTGTGATTTTCAGCTTGCCTAATTCGGATTTTTCCAATTTCTTTTCTTTTTTAAGATTCTTTTCTTGGTTTAACCTTAAATGGCAATCCCTAATCTACCCTTATTTTGTTAGAAAGGTTAGGAATTGTTAGAAATGTCAGGAATGTTAGGGCTTTCATTAATTTTCTAGCGAAAATACTAACGACTTCAAATTGGAGCACTTACAGTAGCCCCTCGGCGACGGCGCTTTCGAAGGAAGCGGGGTCGTCGATAAGAGTAAGGCTCCATATTTGACAGGATGATCAAGTGATCGAGTGGCTGAACCTAGCGACAGGCTACCTACGTATCCCGAATGGGAATCAAGCCGGCCGTAGTTCGGGTCTTTGACCCTGGAGTGACTTTTTTAGGATGTCAAACTGGAGAGCGAGTCCTGCAGTCGATTGCTGAAAGAAACTCTGCTGGGTATAGGAAATGACCATTTTGGTCTGGTGGCTAGAGTTGTATATCCGCTCTGTTGGGAATAGGAATGACCATTTCGGTCTGATGGCTGAACCTAATGGTAGGCTACCTACGTATCCTTAAGAGGAATCAAGCCAATCGTAGTTCGGGTCTTTTGACTATCTTTAGACGTAGACCCTAGAGTGACTGTTTTAGGGTGTGAACCTAAGATTTGACTACTTTTGGGAAGTCGCCCTATGATTTGACTATTTTTTGGGAAGTCGCCCTATGATTTGACTATTTTTGGGAAGTCGCCCTATGATTTGACTATTTTTGGGAAGTCGCCCTATGATTTGACTATTTTTGGGAAGTCGCCCTATGATTTGACTATTTTTGGGAAGTCGCCCTATGGTTTGACTATTTTTGGGAAGTCGCCCTATGGTTTGACTATTTTTTGGGAAGTCGCCCTATGATTTGACTATTTTTTGGGATGTCGCCCTATGATTTGACTATTTTTTGGGAAGTCGCCCTATGATTTGACTATTTTTGGGAAGTCACCCTATGATTTGACTATTTTTGGGAAGTCGCCCTATGGTTTGACTATTTTTGGGAAGTCGCCCTATGGTTTGACTATTTTTGGGAAGTCGCCCTATGACTTGACTATTTTTGGGAAGTCGCCCTAAGATTTGACTATTTTTGGGAAGTCGCCCTATGACTTGACTATTTTTGGGAAGTCGCCCTATGACTTGACTATTTTTGGGAAGTCACCCTATGACTTGACTATTTTTGGGAAGTCGCCCTATGACTTGACTATTTTTGGGAAGTTGCCCTAAGATTTGACTATTTTTGGGAAGTAGCCCTAAGATTTGACTATTTTTGGGAAGTCGCCCTATGACTTGACTATTTTTGGGAAGTCGCCCTAAGATTTGACTATTTTTGGGAAGTCGCCCTGGTAATGATTTTGGTTTGTCGAATTAGGGGATGATTGCGATTTATCGCTCTCCTAGTGTTGCGTGTGATAGCGTTTTAGGTGCCTCAAACCTTAATGATGGCGTCTTAGGTGCCTTGAACCTTGATGATGGGTGATCTGGAGGTGACAACTTGTTTTGAAATGATTTCCTTCGATGTTCGTATCCTTTCATTGGGGACAGACTTCGAGGGGATAGACAGTCTTTTGGTGGACTTCATTTGAAGGGATCGGTCTTACGTTTGCTGCCGGAGATGAAAGGGATGAACCTAAGTTGAGGTTTAGTTCCATTGTATGATCCTAAATGAGGACTCAGTTCAGGAGTATGAACCTAAATCGAGGTTGAGGGAGACTATTTGAGGGCATTCTCGCTGGGGAAGATTAGAGTTTACGATGATTATCGGGGAAAAGGGTGACCGTGTTGGTCAAGCGGCTGGACCTATGGTAGGCTACCTACGTATCCCGAGTGGGAATCAAGCCTGGACGTAGTTCGAGATCGACTGGATAGTTAAGAACAGGCCTAAGATCCTGGGTCTTTTGATAATTCGGAGGCTGTCACCTTAAGGAGCTAAAGCTTCCGTCGCTATTTGCGGAGATAGAGATAGCTAAAGCTATGGGTAATCATGCAACATTTGTATGCATATTTTTGAGATATGTTGAGGGACTAACGTACCTTTTCTGTGCTTACCTGCAGGAGAGCAAGTCGCGGGGGCTGTGTGGTAGTTGATAGTGTTGAGAGTCTTGATGTATCTGATCGAGATGTTGAAACATTTAGGGGCGTGAGGTACCTCTGACCGATTGGCATTTGAAAACTTGGCGTCCCTGACCTACTAGCCTTTGAGAACTTGGTGTCTCTGATCGAATTGCATTTGAGAACTTGGCGTCCCTGACCCATTCGCATTTGAGAACTTGGCGTCCCTGACCGATTTGCATTTTGAGAACTTGGCGTCCCTGACCGATTTGCATTTTGAGAACTTGGCGTCCCTGACCGAATTGTATTTCAGAACTTGGCGTCCCTGACCGATTTGCATTTGATAACTTGGCGTCTCTGACCAAATTGTATTTGAGAACTTGGCGTCCCTGACCGATTTGCATTTTGAGAGCTTGGCGTCTCTGACCGAATTGTATTCGAGAACTTGGCATCCCTGACCGATTTGCATTTTGAGAACTTGGCATCCCTGACCGAATTGTATTCCAGAACTTGGCGTCCCTGACCAATTTGCGTTTGAGAACTTGGCGTCTCTGACCGAATTGTATTCCAGAACTTGGCGTCCCTGACCGATTTGCGTTTGAGAACTTGGCGTCTCTGACCGGATTGTATTTGAGAACTTCGCGTCCCTGACCGATTTGCATTTTGAGAGCTTGGCGTCTCTGACCGAATTGTATTCGAGAACTTGGCATCCCTGACCGAATTGTAGACACTGGAGGCGGTCTTCATATGTTTGTGGATGTTGGGGGTTGTCTTCATCCATTTGTGGACATTGGAGGTCGTCTTTAGCAAGTTGCAGATGCCGGAGCTTGTCTTTGCCAAGCTATAGACATGGGGACTATCTTTCCCAAACTGTAGATGCTGGAGGCTGTCTTCATCCATTGGAGGTCGCCTTTGCCGAACGGAAGATGTCTTCACGGACTTGATGCACTGTAGACCTGGAGACAAGGTGGTGTTGTCCTAACATGTCTGAGGTATCAGTCATTTGTTGAAGTCATTGGAATTACGCTTCGGTGGAGACCATCTTTGCTGCGGGGTAGCTTCGGGTAGTGATGGAAAACTGGTCTTTCGTGCTTGAATTGCTACATTTGTTAGTAGAGGGACAAAATGCACATATGATATTCATGATGATGGATGCATGCATGGAACTAAAAATGATTCGCAATAGCTTAGGTTTTTTTTTTATTGATTCATGTTTTGCATGTTACATGAGCCCTGGGGAGATTTTTGTGGGGATGCATGTGGTGAGAGGGTTTGTATGTGTTGTGGACTGTTTGGGACAAGCTTTCAGCTGGTGGGGTGATATCCTTTGGTCGCGGACTGAATTGCATGTCGTTGATGAGGTCAATTTTGATCTTGGGATGAAGTTGGATTTGAACCCCGGATCTCGATTGAAATTTCTTTTTAGTCTCGGACATTTGAAGCTGATGCTGACAGGCTCTAGAATCAAAGTATGTTGACATGAATGAACCCTCTTTCGCTTGGGTTAGTTGTGACTTGACGTGACTTGGCGAAATGCTGATATGAGGAGATTCCCAGTTCTCAACATTTGATGATGCAGGAAGTTGCCATATACCAAGTTCTAAAGCTGAAACTTCAAGATAGTTGTTGAGGTGACTAGGCCTTTCTTCTGAAGATAGGCAAAGGCCACAGAAGCTTTTTGATGAAGCCCCAGGTCCGACAAAGCGTCACTACAGGGGTCCAGTCAAAGGTTTGACTGTAAAACTGACATACTGATGAAGTATCAAGCCGATCGATCAACGTGAGAGACCTCGAGGTGAAGTTGATGTGACCCTGCACTCATTGGCAAAGCATTACGTCATGGAGTGAGAAATCCATCTTTGATAACAACTATGCAACTAGAATCCTCCCTTCGAAGGGTGTCTTCCATATGGGAACTGTTAGCCATAGTGGCACTTGGCTTGTTCATGGCTTCAATCATATTCACCCTATGGTTTTTCTTAGGGAATGGATTGTTGACTGTGTTGGGCCCTTGGGGTATCCTTTTCGATCAGTTCTCACACCGCCCTTCTTCGTGCCCATGATACTAGTGGGAAGCACAGAGTTTAGTTGTGTCTATCGGGATCCATGGGCTGATGGTTGTCCAAAGGTCTGGTCAGACCTTCCTTCACAAGTCCTTGAAAGACTTTGCTCAGAGGCATTCCGAAATCTTCGAGCTTAAGGCTCCGCGGCTTGGGCACATCACCTTTCCTTGGCACGAGAGGAGTGGCATTGTTGCAATCCTGGCCCGCATAGTTAATTGCTTCCTTGCCTTTTGGGTAGGACAGGAGCTGAGTTAGGGGCAGAAACTTTAGCCCCAGAACTGACCGTCGCATGCAGATCTGGATAGGGGAAGTTACTGAGGGACTTTCTCAAATGAGGCTTCCAGGCATGATTGAAAGATGTCCAATTGTTCCTCATTAGAAGGAGGGTTGGTCATTTTACTCAACTTGAGGTTTCAATGCTTGTAAAAGTCACTGATATTCTCCTTGGAGAACGCCGCATTGTTGTCTCGGGTCAACTCTATTTGTTTCCCACTCCAAATTAGCTTTATGCTTCTCTGTAAAGGCACAGGTGATCTGGTCCCATGTAGCCCTGGCCTCGGGTTTTAAGCGGAAGAACCATTTTAAAGCACTGGATTTCAAAGAGAGACTTAAATAGTCAGCCAACTACTGATTGGTGCACCCTTTGGCCTTCATTGCCAAGGTATATGCAGTCCTGTCAAAGAGGTCCAGATCACGAATTTGTGGGGCAGGGGAACAATGGAGTCCGGGTCCGTAGGCCGGAAGGCAGATTTCTTAGCGGTCAATTCGGCAATCTGCGCTTTCATTTCCTTGTGTTGTTCCATGAACCAAGGCAGATGAGGGTCTTGTGGTGGAACCATGGCATTCAAACCAGCGACTGAGCTAGAGAGAGGGGCTACCACTGGCGGCAAACTGGTGGAGGGAACGGCCGGTCCGGGGGCGTAGGTGAAAACCTGTCCTTAGCCCAAATTATTCGGGGGAGTGTGAGTAGGAGCCTGGGCGAAGGGATAGAACCTTGAGGCTTGATGTTGATTTTTAATTGGCAAGGAGGGTGGTGGTAGACTTGAGGTGGCCGGGTAGCTCGAGTTTCCGGAGTGAGACCCATAAGTAGGCTTAAATGCGGGCTGCCGTCCCTGGTTGTTGAATTGCATGGCTAGCTGTGGCGAGGGTGCATAATCAGGAGGATGCTGCGATCCTGGTGATTTCTGATGAAACTGGGATAGGGGCTTGCTGGCCCATTGATCCCTGAGTGAGAGATGGGTTTGTGGAAGCGGTGTTAGGAGCAGCTGAACTAGCATCATTCTGTTGTCACGAACCAAACTGTGGTGGCATTCCAAACTGTTGCTGCGGCACTCTAAACTGTTGTTGTGAAGGTTCGGCTTGATCGTTTCTGAACTGAGACGGGATCCCAATTTGCTGTGGCATTCCAAGGTACCCCCAACCATGAGAAGACATTCCGTACTGATTTTGTTCCTACTGAGGAACTGCGAACTGATTCGTCCCGTCAGGCTGCATGGATCCAGTGGTTTGTAGTTGGGAGCCGGGCCGACCCAAAGATCGAGGAGATAGTACCATAGGAGGCCGGCGGTGGCATCTGGAGTAGTCCGGGCGACCGAGAGTGGGATTGGGGGCTTTGTCCCATCGAGGCGGCCGTGAAGGGATCTTATGAGACTTGTGAGGTGCCGGGGACTGGCTGTCTTGAACTGGGTTGCTGTCGAGGCATTCCAAACTACCGGGACTGAGAAGTTCAAACTGATCCATAGTTGACCATCGTCCCAAACCCAACTGAGAAATCATACCGAACTGATGTAACTGAGAAGTCCCGACCGATCGACCGTACCGAACCAAACCGTCGCGACATACCGAGCCGACCCCAACCGTATTGAGGCACACCATACCGGCCCAAATCGGACCGAATTCAATTTGTTTCCAAACGATCGTCCTGCATCGAATCGTGAATGTATACTGCATCGAGGCTGAAAGGATGACTGATTCACAGGTTGAGAAGAGTGTGGCCCGGTGGAGGTTCCATGTGAGGAAGGTGGTGGCATTCGGCGGTAGTCTGTCTGGCCAAGATAGGGATGGGGATCCTTTTCCTCTTCTACCGTGAAAGTCCCATCGGGTTTGAGGGCAATCATCAAACCAAAATTCCTGACACCTTCCAAGGATGAACATCGAAACCTCATTCTGATTGGCACAAGGAGTTTTATGGACTCGGATTCCAACATTAGCCATGAATCTCTGGTCCTGGTTAAAATTTCGTCCTCATCCTTGGACATCAAAGAACTGCGCTTGACAAACCCATGACCAACATGGCGATCAAATCTCACTTTGCTTGGCAAGGCCTTGGTCTGAAGAGATGTGTTTGCGAAGTCTTGATTTTGAAGAAGTGACTTGGTAGAGCCTTTGTCTCATGATTGTGAATCTGACACAAACCTGGTAGGCATTGCAGCATCGATACCGAGATGAGTCTAAACAAAGACCCAGCCCATCTTGTAGCAAAGTGAAGAACCGGCGTGACCGGAGAAGCCCCACTCTAAACAAATGGCTTGACGAAAGTCCTCCCTCAAAGAGTACAGTGCAGCTCTAATGCAAATTGAATTGTCATGTAGCAAAAGAGGCAACCCATCCTTCTATATTTACTTTATTATTTTCTTTAGTCAATTAGTCAACCGGAAGAAAATGTAAAAGAAAGACAATTTAGAAATGTATACCTGCAGGGGCATATTTTCGAAAAGTGGGGACGAATCCCCGATTTGTATTATTTGTTGGCCTCATTTGATGAAGGCACAAAAGAACTCGCTTTGGGTTTGACTCTTTTGAGAGAGCATAAGTGTAGAAAGGTTTGTAAAAGTGTATGGAAGCCCCGCCGACGTAAAATTAGTGTTTAGCTCTATTTTTCCTATAATGTAGAAAAAGAAGACTTGTCGAGACATCTGAAAATATGTTTTATTCAAAATAATCACAAGATTGCTTAAAACTCTTTATTAATGTTCGGGTTACTCACACCCCTAATCTCGATATGAACAAACATTTTGATTAATCATGAGGAGAAAGTTGACCAATACCAAGGATAAAGTTGGCGAATTGTGAAGAAAGATTGTGTATAGGAGAGGCCATTGATGAGACCGAATTTTCTTGGGATTTGGATATGTTTATGACCGGACCATTTCTGGTTGCCTACGTTCCCCTTAATATAAGGAGCTCAGGTCGCCGTAGTTCGGGCTTGAACTGTGTTTGGCTTTGGGAAAGGGTATGAACATTTGTGGTCCATTTGGTGAAAAAGGGTCGGATGGGAAGCTTGAATGATAAGGTACGGGCCTTGAGATGTTCCTTGACAAGTCGTTTTTTGACGGCTTCTTCCGTGATTTCATTGCTTCTTGATCATCATCTTTCATTGGGGGAGAAAGAATTTGAATACAGCTTAAGGGTATTTGACTGTTCCCTTGTAGTCGACAACTTCCGTTCTTCGGGCTTTAAATTTGCCCATATGTCAAGTTTCTGATTGGCGGTGCTGGATCCTTAGCCTGATTTTTTTTTTTTAATCTTTTGCTTGGATTTTCTCTTTTTCTTTTTTTTTTTGAAGCACATGAGGGCGAAGGCAAGCCCCTGGGTTTTTGTCGACATGGGGTCAATCTTCTGATGCTGGGTGATCTTTTGTTGTTCTTTGATGCTGCCACCGTCGTTGACTTGGTCAAGGTGATGATGGGGACATGTTTTGGAAAGTGTATGGCTGATGGAGGCCTTTGTGAGGTAAGGGAAGTGCATAGGGAGGGCATTAGTTGACTTTCTCGCACCAATTAATTAAAATCTTAATCATTTTCAGATATTATTTGTTTAGCAATGCGAGTGATCATTTAAAATAAAACCATTTCATTAAATGTAATGTAGGTGTGCAAATAAAGTCTCAAGTCTAGCAAGAAAAGAAAAAGACCTCTTTTATAGAAAATTTAAGATTAACTACAATGTCCAAGGAGGACTTGATTGAACGAAGAAAGTACTAGAACCTACAAAGGTTGACCAAAAGACTGTTTTAATATTAAAGGATGGGTAGCCCCTAGTCTAGCTACTCTTTGTTGTTGGACCACGTCTCTACCCTTCAACACTGGAAGCAGATTCCTCATGAAGCTATGACAGACTATGCTCGCCTTTGGTAACTTCAGGAATTCCTCACTCACCGGCCCTGAAGGTTGCCTTTTCTGCCATTAGATTGTTATCATCTTGGCGTCAGTCGTGAACTTATCGGGGGGCGAGAGTTCAAAGCATTTCACCGAATCAGGCTTTGCCATGGTCACATGCTTGTTGCAGTCAAACCAGCCATTCTCCACATTTGTTGCAACTAAATCATCTGGCTTGGAGCTTGAATCATAAAACCCAATCATGTTTACACTCGTGTTGTTTGGAAAATAATCATTGGCAGGGTTGAGATCACTGAGGCGCTCGAGTTTGCCCTTCTTAATTAACCCCTGAATTGCCTTTCTCAAAGCTGTGCAGTTGTCGGTTATATGACCGTGATACTGGTGGAAAGCACAATGCTTAGTGGTGTCCAAAGGGATTTTGGGATCCTTGGGCTGATAGTTTCTCATGGGTTCGAGGAGACTCTGCTTTAGCAAGCTATTTAAAACTTTGCTTAAGGGAACACCCAAACCCTCGGGATGTGGTTTCTCCTTTGGGGGAGAATGAACTCTTAGTGTTCTTTGATTCGAGATTTGGTCATTGACTTGGTCACCATTCTGAACAGGGTTTACCGGTTTTGGTCCATTGGGGCGCTCAAGCTTGCCTGTTTCGATTAACCCTTGAACCGCTCTCTTCAATACTGTGTAGTCGTCGATCGTGTGGCCATAATGATCATGGAAGGCGCAGTGCTTACTCATGTCGAGGAGTGCATTTGAGCTCCTTGGATGGTAGTCCCTGAGGGGCTCCAAAAGGCCTTCCTTTACTAAACCCTTGAAAATTAAGCTCATGGGCATCCCAAAATCATCAAAATGTTCTCGTCGCCTTAGAGAACCACCATTTCTTGGTTGCTTTTGGATGCCGTCATTTATACACAATGCCTTCTTTCCTTTGATGGATGTTGCAGCCGTGTTGGAAGGGTAAGGTTTATAGCGATGAGACATGTTCCGACCCGTAGTGCTTCCCCGCGCACGAACCCTTTTGATGTAACCATCGATGTAAGCATCGAGATTTGACTTTTGGTAAGACTCGTTCATGTCAGATACACAAGATTGGTATGGTGAGATGGCCCGAGTCGAGCGATCTTTGATACTCTCGTTGCTAGGCTTTTCTTGTACCTTCTTAATTGGTTCTACCAATAATCCATTGGACGAGTCAATAGGAACACTAGGACTGCACGACCTCGCCACAAGATTGGCATCAGTAAATGAAACCACAGTAGGAAGTACTCTGGTGGGAGGGATGACAGTCTGAGCATTAAAAGCGTGACCGTAACCCTCCTCATAAGGCCTGGCAGTTGCCGAAGATGAGGATATATGGCTCGTAATGGGTGGATACCAGGGAGCAGTGAGTGCGGATCCAAAAGGCTGCTGAAGACATGAGGTTTGAGGCATCGTAACAGTAGGATTGAACGTGTCTTGACCATACTGAGGAACGTGACTACCAGAGTAATGTGCATACTGTACTTGATGAGCAGGAGCAACTTGCGTAACAGCCGGGTGGAGAATTTGATGAGGAGCATTTGACCTTGTCGGACTTCCCAACCGGAGGGGCGAGGTAGAGCTTGGAGGATGTTGTGAATACGGTAAACCTGATGAAGTGGTGATAAGAGCCTGGTGGCCCATGTGATCTTGCAGTATCATAGGGGCAAGTGTGCTTCGAGAAATGGAGGAAGCAAGCCGGCCCTTCTCGAACCATGGAGCACGAGAAGCGAACTGTCCCAAAATGGCTTGCGGAGCCATGTCAAACTGCTGGGCTTGAGAAGTCGTGAACTGACCCATTCCGAGATGATGACCCGAACCAGACTGATGTTGTGAAGTAGTAAACTGACCCCTTCCAAGCTGTGGGGCGAAAGCCAACTGATTCAATCCTGGTGGTGAGACCTGAGAGGCACCGGGGGCAGGTTGACCTAGATCGGGCTGTTGAGGAGTATCGAGCTGTAGGGGCTGAGATGTACTGAACTGACCAATTCCAGACTGATGGCCCGGGCCAGACTGAGGTTTTGGAGTAGCGAACTGACCCATTCCAAATCAAGGGGCGTAAAGGATCGATTGAAACCCAAAGGTGAAAACTGAGAGGCGCCGGGGGGAAGTTGACCAATATCGGACTGTCGAGGAGTATTGATACAATGAGGCCAAGAGGCAGGCTGAGTGATAGGCTGGGGGATGCTTGGCCCATTAGTAGTTCCACACGAAAGGGAACAGGGCATTTGACGGTAATTGGCATGCCCGGGAGGGTAATTAGTTCCAATCTTCGCATCAACCGTAAAGGTTCCATTAGGGTTGCGAACAATTGCTAGCCCCTGGTTTCTGATACCTTCCAATAACTGACTGATCTGAGCCTCTTGATGTTGTCTTATCTGTTCCAACATCTGATTCCACTGCTCGGCATTTTGCGGATTTTCGGGGTGCGGAGTTGTACGTCCCCCACAGTTCTCCTCTGAGTTGGCCATTCTGAAACTTTGAGCTGAAGCGAAGGAGGAAACTGATGAAGTATCTGACTTCGGAATGACTGAGCTGAGCAAATGATGACCCGGGGTCTTGATCCAAACTTTGCTTACTATGGAAGGCACAAAAGGGTGTGGTTCAGACTCGGGAAAGCGGAACAGGTTGGTGTTTGGGCTTAGGGCTCATGCAACATGCGATTATTCGTTTAAATTTACTTAAAACATGTTTTATTAAACCTAATCGGTTGGAAAAGATTGCTCTTCTTTTTCGCAAACTACTCTGGATCCTGGATCAGTGGGCCCCATCACTACGTCTATAAGCCCCTCGTATTCCACCTGTATTTCGACTTCCCAGGGTGGACAGCCCCGGGCGAGGGTCCTATAGGGCAAGCGGGTCCCACCGACCGAAAATGAAAACGATCCTAAAAGTCTGGCGGGTAATCGAGTTTTAACGAGCATTCGATGTAAATTACGGACAAAGCTGACGTCAAAGTCAAGATCATGCCCGAGGGCTCGACAAAAAGTCGGCATGATTCGGACTGATAAATGTCCACAATTGATCTTGACTTGTCGTCAATTAGGTCGTAATTGGGCATGGAATAATCGTTAATCCTTGATGACTCAGTGTCGGGAGTCGATGTATAATTTGTGCCGCCGAGTCAAAGTCAAGGCGCCAGTCAATATCTGGTCAAAGCCCGTGACGAAAAACCGGCAGGACTTCGACTGATTAGGGTCCCGAAAGATATCGACTTGGTATGCCGACTAAGGCTTGAAAGGAAAGGTCTATACACAGACAGGGCATGACACAGACCAGACTAAAAAACAACCGGGTCTCGGACAAAGTGTGTCACGGACAAGTGCATGGTCGACACGAGGCTCCATGGGATGTTTGGGTAGTCCCGTGCTTGCACCGAGAGGCGTAATAAGACCAAACGGGCCGCTACAGGGATTTTCCCGGGTTAGGGACGTAGTGTGCAGTGTAAGGCCAAGTGCGCGTAGTGTGCAAGCAGTCTATCTTCTTTTTCTGAGTAAAATAGAAATTTTCGCATGTGTCTTAAAGAGTATGATGCATGCACAAAATGATTTTTTTTTTTTGAAAATCCTTTTTTTTTTTTTGAATTTTTGATTTTTTTTTTGAAAATTTTTTTTTGAAATTTTTTTTTGAAAGCAAATAACACATAAGCACATAAGCACATAATTCAAAATTCAAGGCAACGGGTCCGATAGTCAAAATTTTGACTTTTTTCGAGGCAGCCAAAACAACACGAAAATGTGAAAAACCAACACACACACACAACAAACGGTTTCAAATGCCGGGACGGAAGCTTGACCCTCAAAAGTTTTTCTCCTCTTTTTTTTTTTGAAAAGATAAAACTTGAAAGTTCCCCAGCGGAGTCGCCACTGTGATGTACCCGATTTTTGAAATCAAACGGAGTCGCCACGCCATTTTGGTTTTAAGGGCCAAAACTTTGAAAAATGCCCGGAATGAGAGATTTGGGTTCGGAGATCACGTTACACTCCTGGAAGAACGTTAGTGTTCACCCGGACAAGCATTAAAAACAATTTGTTTGTGTGTGTGTGTGTTTTTTGGCCAAAATAAGTTCAAACTGAAAAGTAAAAATTGAGGACTCTTTGTAAGACTTTTAACAAATCCCATGATTTTTGGTGTGATTTTAGGGTTGAGTTTTGGTACTCAAAAGACGTTTTGAAGTTGAAAATCAATTCTGCCAGAATGAAAAAGGCAGTGGACACTTGATTTTAAAATGGATTTAAGAGCTTTAAAATCTCAGAATCTGGGGAAAGTCAGAGAATTAAAGTTGTTCAAAACGCCTTAAATAAGGTTTCTACAAAAGGATTTTTCATTTGGATATTATTTGATAGACCAAAACCTTCTGGAAATCTCAGATGTGAAATCTGAATTTCCAGAGACTGATGAACAGACCTTTGAAAAATAATTTGAAAAAGGGAGTTATACTCACGCAAAAAATAAAGTAAAAATATATCTGGAAATCTATGGATGTTTAATACAAAAAGTATTTTGTAGTCAACACCCAATTCCAAGTTCTTCTGTGTCAAAAAAATTAGACCATGGACAGATGTCTCAGAGAAAGGCTACTGGACAGCAACTTCCTCTTGAAGAAAAGTGAGATTTAAAGGGGGTTTTGCATCCATGCTTCTCCCCATTTACTTAGGCTTTGATTAGTAGTCACTAGAAATTTTAGTGGTGATCTACTATATCAAGCCATCCTTAGGGTACGTTAGGACTTTAAGCATTTCATTTGCTTGGGAAGGGGAATTTTATCCTTTGAAAGAAAGATTTGATGTATGAAAATGATCTTTGGAAAAACACTTTTGAGAAAATGATTTCAAGAAAGTAAGAAGTAATTTGGACCTTTTAAATGGTCATCCATGGAAATTTATTCCAAGGTGACTACATTTTTAGGTCAAGCAAAGATGAACAACAAACAAGTTGATGAACAAACTACATCTTTAAAGTTTGAGATGCATGCATGGATGAGAGAGATTTAGGGTAGGGAGAGGGAGGTTATACCTATCTTCCCTTGTGTTTGTGTTTGTGTTTGTGTTTGTGTTTGTGTTTGTGTTTGTGTTTGTGTTTGAGTGGATTCAAGGCTTGAAAGTGTTTAGGGTTTGAATATGTTTAGGGTTTGTGATTAGAGTTGGTCAAAGAGAAAACAAGTAGATAACACTTAAGTCCTCTATGTTTTCTCTCTAATCCTCCTCCTAAGGGGTGATTTAAGCTTGGGCTTGTGTATGTATGAGAGTGATTTGAGAATGTTTGGAGTGAGTGGGGTTTGGGAAAGATTCAAGAGAAAATGGTGGCAATTCAAGGGAATTCCCACTGTTTTCTCCCTATTTTTCGCCAGAGTTTTGCTTCTGTGAGTAAATTGTGTTGTGTAAACTGAGAGAGGAGGGTTCAATTTATAGGCCACTAAAATTGGCAAAGATGTCCGCGCGGATGAGAACCTCGGCGTGCACTGTTCATTAAATGCAGCTCCAGGCTTTGGACAGGAAGAATATTATTCAAAAATTCCAGCAGTTTGTGTTTTTCAGCTTGCCTAATTCGGATTTTTCCAATTTCTTTTCTTTTTTAAGATTCTTTTCTTGGTTTAACCTTAAATGACAATCCCTAATCTACCCTTATTTTGTTAGAAAGGTTAGGAATTGTTAGAAATGTCAGGAATGTTAGGGCTTTCGTTAATTTTCTAGCGAAAATACTAACGACTTCAAATTGGAGCACTTACAACCCTCTCCAAGCTCAATAATGACAGGAAGCGATGATCCATCCTGGGGACTAGCTGAAATTCTCCTCTCAAAGTCAAAATTGAAAAAAAAGAGAGGCAAAAATAATAAATAAAAAAATAAATAAATAAAATATAATACAAAGAAAAGAATAAATAAAAAGAAAAGAAAGAGAGCACAGTCCCCAACGATTCTCTCAAAAGCAAAAGTCAAAGGATCCGGTCGTTACTCAAGAGAAGTCTCAGAGTGAATAAAGAGACAGCACGAATGTCCCTCATCACTACCTTGACCAATCCCAAGACGTCCTCTCGATCTTAGAGGACATTCCCATTACCCTTACCTTTGCCTTTAGCCAAAGCCAAGATTGACCTCTCATCCTTAGAGGCAGCAAAGATGTAACCACAGATTTCCCTCACCATAGAAATCTCAAACACATACCCAAGAGCCAACCTCTCATCTTTAGAGGTACAGTCAGCAAAGAGCCCAGCCGACCTCTCGTCATAAGAGATCAGTCATGATATCCTGAATCACCCGAAGACCGATCGAAACCCCGAGACCCAGTCGCAGTTCCTACCGGGTAGCAGTTTCATTCCAATATCGACGAGATCTTAGAACAGATTAGTGTTTAAAGCGGAGCCAAGTCCATCCCGGCTCAAAGAACCGTCAAGCAAAGATTGTGCAAATTCTATCCGTTCATTCGACGTTGCATGTGAGCATATTTCATTTCTATTCCGCAAACACCTGCCGTGGATGTCCCACTGGGGCTTCACATCTGTGTCTCCCATCGACACTCCAAGAGGACATATTCTTTCGATTCTCAAAATCCTCAAAAGTCCTCATATCCTTGAATTTCAATGTTCATTCTTTTCATTCGGGATAAGCCCGAACTACGGCGACCTGAGCTCCTCCTAAGGAGGGGAACGTAGGCAACCATAACTGGTTCGGTCGAAATCACAAACAAATCTCGGAAAATCCGGTCTCCTCAAGGACCATGCCCATATACTGTTCATCTTTCCGAGTTTGATTCTCGGTATCAGTGGGCTTTCTCCTCAGGATTGATAAAAAATATTTGCTCATATCGGATTTGGTGGTTGAATAACCCGAACATCAATAAAGAGTTTTAAGCAGCTTTGTGATCATTACGAATAAGACAAGTTTTCAAGTGTCTCGGAAAGTCTTCTTCTCCACATTCTAGGAATATAGAGCTAAACACTGTCTTTCTGTCAAACAGGGGTTTCCATACACTCTCCACACCTTGCGATGCTTATACTCTCTCAAAAGAGTCAAACCCATAAGCGAGTGCGTCATATACAAATCCAGAATTCATTCCTCCTTCGAAAAATGTGCCCCTGCATATAAAAACTCTTGAGTCTTGTCCGCCGTCTGACTGACTAAAACCTGAAGATCAATCTCACCCTGGGGCTACAAAAAAAAAAAACTGTATGATAAACTGGGGATTGTTCAGAAGTGGAAGTGTATGTGTGATTCCCGGGGCTGTTCCTATAATATCAGTACTTGAGAATGGATTTTGTTACAAGAGGTCTACTCCATGATGAAGCTATTGAATTCCATATCCTGGGCAAGAGAATAAGGCTTGGAGACAATGAAGAGGTCCATTTTTGAAAGCCTGTCAACGTGACTTATCATGTCACGCGATAGAATGTACTTTGACTGTCCTGAGTCGTGCGACATAGTAAGCCCAACATCAGACATCAGCAAGCTGCAATCTGATCAGTACCAGGGCACGCCCCGACTCGTTTCAAGCTGCAAAATAACAAAGACACCCTGCAAGCATCATGGGAGAGGGGAATTTCATTCAAAATAACATATACATTCACCATTCACAAGCCATAACACGCAAGCCACTCATACTCATGTCATAACCATTCAAAAGCCTTCCTTTTCCATTTCTTCCAAAAAAGAGGACTCGCACAAACAACTAACAACTAATAATAATGTACTAGGTGCAATGTAAAAAAAAGAGAAAAGAGTGTTTTGTCTGTTTCTCGCCAAAGCAGGGTACAATAATCAAAAGAGCCACAAATCAATCAAGGAACTACTCCGAGCCATCATCTCCAGAAATGTAAGTACCATCATCATCGTAAGAGCTATCATCATCATCAGCACCCTCGCTGTCTTCTCCATCTGCATCTCCTTCTTCAGGATCCGGGACAGCAGCAGGAGCGTGGTACACAACAGGATCATCTCGGAAAAGCTCGTGCATAACAGGAATGGTAGAAGTCTCAAGCTCATGAGGATATCTGGAGGCTTCGCTATCAGAACTGGAAGGGCTAGGGGGACGACGACGAGCAGTCTTGGTTCTGGGCAAATGTGTATCCGCAGCAGACATATCAGTCCGAGCTCTCTTCCTGCCGGGCAAGCTAAGTGTAGAGTCACTATCATCAGAGCTCTGAGCCATACACCTCTCCCTCAAATACCGGTTGCTCCTCACCAGCTGATCAATCATGTCCATGGCTCCGGTATAATGACGAGCAAAGCTCCAGTAAATGTCGGCCGAGACCTGATAATAATCAAACAGAAGAAGAATCAAAAACCAGTCATCATAAAAGACAAGGGTTTTCAGCAGTCCGAAACAATAAGCAGAGAAAAGGCAGCTACTTACAGATCGAGTGCCCTCAGGGAGATGAAAGTATGGATAAATCCGGCTGGTATCAAGAGTGGCCCGCCTCATATGATCCCCATCCTGAAAGTCTACAAAAGGAGGAGGTAAAGGAGCATCCGCAACATGTCCAGTAGAGGGGCCTGCAGCCTGAGTATCACGTCTCGCAACCACCTGCGGTGACCTCAGCCTCGTAGCCACATAAGCCCCATAGTCCCCGTCATCATCGGTATAATTAAAAGCAGGCTCTCCCTGGATCAAAGTGGCCACGTCATCTAGCTTCCTAGGAAACCACATCTCAGCAGGAGGATCGTATGGGACTCTAGCAACGCTCCCGGGGCCGTGCTGTCTATAAACCCGCTCGCCCAAATACAAAGCATCCCCGGACAAGCCCACCAGCAACTTGCGGCACTCAGTCAAATGAAGAGCATGCTCCAGATTGACCCCAGCATATCGGTGAACCCAAGGAAATAGAGTCAGACTCCCAGGGGTCCTCCGCAAGCAAATAAGGGTATCATCATAAGAGGCAGTCACCCATCCCTTGGTATTCGCTGTTCGAACTTTCTGCCGTGCGTCCTTCACCCAGTACCTCATAGCAGGAAATGTAGTGGCCGGGTACGCCTCCCCCACCCGCCAAGCATAGCAACCAATAACTTCATAAGCCCAGACCTGAGAAAAGAAAGGACAAAACAAAGACAGACTAATAAGAAAAGGAGGGGACAGAAAGAAACGGTATACAAAAGAGGGGATCAGACCAAGAAGTACCTCAAAAGCTAAATGACAGCAGTTGAAGGACATAGCCTTCCCCCGGCTGACATCATCAAGAGCCAGATATAACTCGGCCAATCCGGCCTCTCCCCAAGACAGGGTCCCAACAGTAGTCCAATCCCTCAAAAGCTCTAACAAAGAAAGCAAAGCCGAAGATGTGGCATTGATGAACAACATATCCGAAAAGCCAACCCAAACAAAGGCCCTAGTCAATCTCAGAGCTCTCAACCTGTCCTCCTCAGTGTCTGCCACCTCAACTGGATAACCGGTACTCTGCTCAACCATCTGGCCATGAAGATCCCCTAGCTCGTATCCATTCCCCTTTTTGTCCTGGGGAACAAAGCCGATCAGCTCCATGAAATAGGCCTCAGTGGGAGGCTGTGGGTCATCATCCAAAGCAGGCTCCTCCATATATAAAGGCTGATCAGTAAATGGAAGGCCAGTAATAACAGCAAAGTTGTACGGCGTGACCGTCGCCTCACCCCAAGAAAAATGGAAGGAATGGGTAGTCTCCCACCAGAACTCTCTGAATGCCTTCACCAGTCTGACACTCCTTTGAGTACCGCTAACAGCTCTCGACATCTCAAAGAATCGCCACAACCCGACATCATACACTAAACCTTTCGACGAACGATCAAGCTCCTGACTGCCGGGCAACAGATCCCACAACCGGCCGATGACCTCTGGAGAGCCCCGGGTACATAACTCCTGCAGGTAAACACAGCGCAGGTATGAATATCCCAAATTTCTTTCCAAAGAAAAGCATGTCAATCAACCAATTGCATATTTCATTTTCCAAGCAGAACTAGGGTTTGATCATTTAAGCATGCATTCATAATTTCTAGATAGCTCAAAACATGCAATAAATTCATGAGTTCAACAGAGAAAAAGAATCCGATCATTTTGTCACAATATCCGATTTTTTTTTTCATTACAACAAAAGCAAGGGTTACAAAAATTACCTTTGTTTTCTTCTCCGGCGCTGAGGTGTGCTCTTTAAGTTGCGGGTAAAAATCTCCTCTCACAGTTTGAGGGACGAAGGGCCGTTGATTCCTTAGAGCATTCTTTCTCCGAGCGGCTAGTTGAGCTTGGGTAGGACCCTTCTTCGTGGGTCGTTGTCTAGGAGGCATATTGACAAATCGAAAGCAAAATCAAGCCCTAGAGTCGATTGATTGCACTCGAAATTGATCAAGGGGATGCTTTCTCCTCGCAAAACCGTCCACCTCCCTCCAACAATGCGTTCAAAAATGAGGACTGTCCGCCTTTATAAAAGACTGTTCCTTGGCTTTAAACAGTCGTGCGACAAAACGATCCCCATAGCCAAATTTTCAAAAAATACCCCTGTAATTTGATGATTTGCAATTTTAACACCTGATGGCATGCTCTGTAGACTCCCTCGTAGGTACAATGATCAACTGAGTCTCACAAAACCTCGAAGACTGGCCCTCAGGCCAAACCGAAAAAAGAAAAAAACAAAAAAGTCCGTATCTATGATAGCCCCCAAGCAGAGCTCAACAAAATTAACGGCCCCAAAGCACCAAAAGAAGCAGACTCCCCAGAAAGCAGAGTCCCTGGCTTACCAAGCAGAGCTCAACAGAATTAACGGCCCCAAAGCACCAAAAGAAGCAGACTCCCCAGAAAGCAGAGTTCCTGGCTTACCAAGCAGAGCTCAACAGAATTAACGGCCCCAAAGCACCAAAAGAAGTAGACTCCCCAGAAAGCAGAGTCCCTAGTTTACCAAGCAAAAGCAACAAGAATTAACGGCCCCAAGTAAAAAGAAAGAGGCCAACTCCCCATAATGCAGAGTCCTTGGCTTACCAAGCAAAAGCAACAAGAATTAACGGCCCCAAGCAAAAAGAAAGAGGCTGACTCCCCAGAAATGCAGAGTCCCGGTTTACTAAGCGAGAAGATCAATAGCCTCGAGGCGCAGAAAAAAACAGAGTCCCCGGCTTCCCAAGCAAAGCTCAGGACACAAAAGAAAAGCAAACAATCAACAAAAACAGTCCAGCAACAAAACCGGTAAAAGAACAAAAAAAAAAGCAGGAAAGAAGTAGCGTGAGACCCCTGGCAGCTACACTTCTCTCCAAGCAGAAGCAGAAGTGGTATGAGACCCTCCGACATCCACGAAGAGAAGCAACAGTAGTGTGAGACCCTCCGGCAACTACCCTGCACCAACAAAGTGGTATGAGTCCCTCCGACATTCACGAAGAGAAGCAACAGTAGTGTGAGACCCTCCGCCAACTACCCTGCACCAACAAAGTGGTATGAGTCCCTCCGACATCCGCGAAGAGAAGCAGCAGTAGTGTGAGTCCCTCCGGCAACTACCCTGCACCAACAAAGTGGTATGAGACCCTCCGACATCCATGAAAGACCCATTGCAGCATGAGACCCTCAGGCAGCTACAACCCGTCAGCAGCAGTAGCGTGAGACCCTCCGGCAGCTACCCTGCACCAACAAAGTGGTATGAGACCCTCTGGCATCCATAAAAGACCAGTTGCAGCGTGAGACCCTCTGTCAGCTACAACTCGTCAACAGCGATAGCATGAGACCCTCCGGCAGCTACTCGCAAATACCAGTTGCAGCATGAGACCCTCCGGCAGCTACAACCTGGCACAAAAGGCAGCTATTAGCCAACCACAGTAGTACCGACCCCTCAAGAAGTCACAGGTAAGCACAGCAAAGGTATGAAGACACATCTCTACCCCTTTCTTGCTTGTGGTTGGTAATTTCGAACTACGATTTGGCTTGATTCCCTTCTTAAGGGATACGTAGGAATCCTTTCTCAGAAAGGTCCAGCCATTAGACTCCCTGATTCACCCTCTAGCCCGTTACCTTATCCCGTGATGCTCATTGGGATTGGGTCTTATTTTATCGACAACCCCACTTTTTCCAAAAGTGACGTTGCCGAGGGGCTCTGTAAGTACGCCAATCCAATTCGCAACCTTTTGGATGCATTTTAATGTAATAAAATTGCATTAAAGGGCATTTTGGTAAATTCCCAGTCTGTCCCGAGACTTCCGGAAATATTTCATAGGTTTCCTGTGAAGGAAGTACCTTTTGGTACCTTACTCATGCAAAGGGACTTATTGGGAATAAACCTTTTTGGACCTTTTGGGTATATAGGCCTGAATGTTCCAGAAACTGGTTTTGGCGCCAAAAGCGGTTGAGGCCACCTTGTGTCACGCGACAAGTCGAGGCATGGAAAGTGGTTACGTATAATCGTGCGACACAAGGTGACCACTAAATGCATCCTATAAATAAGACCCTCCCCCTCTCAGAAATGGATCCCAACTCTAGCCTACTGTTACTCTGCAGAAATTGCATCGTAACAAAGCCCCCCAAACACAACTCTCTCTCTCTCTCCTACCTTCAGCCTACCCAATTCTTTCCAATCCCAACACATTTCTCAAACCAAACCACTTGGACCCTCCATGCATCAATTCTCAGGCTCCAAGACCAGAAATGACCAATTGATGGATTCTGTATCTAACTTGATACAGAATTCGTGGAAGCATCAAGGGTAACGAATCTCAACTCCCTCTCCTCTATTCCTTCTACTCAATTCTTCATAATTCTACTGTTTATTCCTGTTAGGATTCAGTAATAAGACTCCATCTGTCTAGATTACTGAATCCCAATCGCAATCTCTCTGTTTAATTGGTCTAATCTGTGTAATTGAATTGCTATTGTTGAATATTTGCTTGAATTTGGTGTTTAAACCCCAAGGGGTGTGGATCTATCCATATCCACACTCCCGGGATCGATTTGTTGTTGTTTCTGTATTTCATATCCAATCTAGTCAATTAATTAGATATGTGTTAGTAATTGTTGATTCTGGTGTTCATAGTGTAAGTTTCTGCAGATGGTCTCTGTATGTCACGCGACACATTGTTCCAAGGTGATCCTGTGTCACGCGACATATGTGATCGCCGGTATCATGTGTCATGCGACATATCGTGCCTGTCTGCAGAAACCCTTTTCTCTTGTAATCTGTTTTAGATTGTTATAGCAGGGATGTGGCCTCCCTAAATAATGGGCTCACGAGTTGTAAATCTCGATTCATATTAATAAAATGCTTGTTTACCACATTTGTTCATTGTCAACACTCGCACACACTTTTGGATTTGCTTGGATGTTTAATTGGAAGACTCGTCTATGGATGAGGCGTGTTGGGTGAACTCTCGGTTCTTCCCAACACGTAACCTGACCTCCGAACCCATGTTTTCTCTCTCTAAAAAAAAGGTTCTCAATGTTTCCTCTCAAAAACGGCGTGGCGACTCCTTCATTCTCGAAAATCTCGAATTTTCGGCGAGCGCACATTCAGAAAGGTTGTAGCTGTCGGAGGGACTCATGCTGCAACTGATGGTGGCGAGTAGCTGCCGGAGGGACTCATGCTACTTCTGATAGTGAAAGGTTGTAGCTGCCGGAGGGACTCATGCTGCAACTGATGGTGGCGAGTAGCTGCCGGAGGGACTCACACTACTGTTGATGGTCGTGGCTGCCGGAGGGACTCATGCCACTGCTGATGGGGAGTAGCTGCCAGGGGACTCACGCTACTGTTGATTCTGCTGGGGATAGATGTAGTTGCCGGGGGGTCTAATGCTATCGTTGCTAGTGGTGGTGGCTGCCAATGTCGTTGATGGATTGCTGTTTTTGCCTTGCGAGGGACGGCCTTTGTTGACGATTGGTTGACTTTGGAGTCGTGCACTTTGCTTGGCGGGACATGGATTTGCTCTTGCTAGGGGACATATTTTTTTTTGGTGCTTTGGCGGCGGGGCCGATGATCTTGATGCACATTGCTGGGGAGACTGATAGATGTGGAATCTTTGTCTCGGTTTTTGCTTTGAGGGGCAGTCCTTAAGATTTGATGATGCTTAGTTGATCATTGTACCTGCGGGGGAAACAACACTCCAAGCACTATATCCAACTATGCTATTCTGTTAGCAAAGATTAAACTATGTTAGCTTGTTTGCACGAATTTGTCCATTTTGTGAACGGGGTGGTGGAGGAAATCTGACTGTTGTATTAAAGGGTTGGCTTTGCCGGGCTTGTACATGAGAAGGTGGAGTTGTGTCGGGTGAGGGTGTATGGTGATACATATGGTGTAGTGACCCTCTCCCGTGCAGTTACATGTGAATGTGTGAGGCGTATTGCAGCGACGGCGAGTCGGAGGGTGCTCTGGGGGATTGGATTTGCGGTGACTTTAATGATGCTTGATGTTGTCAACAGGTGTCGCCCGATATGACATGCCTGCTGGGCAAATTGCGTCGCGCGACTGGGGGAAGCTCGTAACAGGCCCTTTTTTAAATCAGCTCAGGATTCATTTGTAGACACTGCCCTTTCAGTAGGAGAACACCAGCAACCCAGACTTGACAGACAAGTGATTTTTGTGACCAAGGTTGGAACTTTCAATCACAATGGAACATTATAACAGAGAAGTGGCTTCCCGGGAGTATCAATTTCGTCAAGACTTCCTTGAAATTTTGCATTATCACCGGAGACATCATAGGGAGCTCATTGATAGGAGGTACAGTATGCCGTGTCTTTGGTCATTGAAGGATTGGAGGGTTGACTGGGATTTGCTCCGGGCTGCATCTTGCTTTTGGGATTCGGAGTGGCATGTTTTTACTTTGTCATATAATGATCTGACGCCGACCATGGAGGATTTCAGAGCATTGACTGGCCTGAGTGAGTCGATGACTGTAGCATTCCCACGGGACAGACGGTTGATTGTGGAGTAGTTATCAGACTTCCTGTGCTTACCAACGGATCAGGTGCCATCTATGATTCTGGGTGATGGGTCCATAGACTTGACTCGGATGGCTAGGTTGCGCTTATCTAGTCCTGAGCTGTTCGATCTTTCCACGTCTCTGGACATGTTTATGCTATTTAGCTTGTCGGCTCATTATTTCTGTGGGTACATCGGAGTTTGTCAGGGTGCATTGTTGGAGGTTGTCAGGCAACTCAGGGGTGTCCGAGGTGTGGACCTTTGTCTAATTCACTCTGGGCAGGGAGAGATGGACATTGTACCATTGTTGTTGGCTGAGACCTATCATGGCATCGATGGACTAGCAGGAGGATCAGGTTTCATGGGTGCGGGCAGCCCCAATTTATTGTCTTTATGGCTTTCTGAGAGGTTATGTTTGATCATGCCACTTCCAGCGGGTCAAATTGCCATGCCTTGGGTGATGGGGCAACGCAGAGTATTGAGAGATGCGGCCGCTTATAGCTGGCAGACGAGGTTGACGCGGTACGGGACTGCTGATCTGAACTTCTGGATTTCGGCGTGGGGGCTGCAGACCATGAGAGACATTCAGGATGGGTCAGTGGTAGTCAGGCTGCCAGGAATGCAAGTATCTTCTTTCTGCATCCCATCATTAGTGAGTAGACAGTATAGGTACCCTCAACAGTTTGTCCGGGATTTGAGAGAGAGACTGATGACCGATGCTGCTCCGATGGATATAACCGAGCCCCAGACTGTGCAGTTTTTCAGTAGATCCTTTCTGGAGGGCTTTCTTCCCACACGGACGCTCCTTTGTCAGGCCAGAGGGATTACATTCTTGACCACAGAGTATCTGATTTGGTATGAGGAGCAACGGGGTCCTGAGCAGTTGGCGATAGAAGCTCGTTGTCGAGAATACTTGGGAGCAAACTACCCGACCAGCCGGTCTTTCAAAGGTACAGAGGCCCAGGGGAACCCAGATGATGTCACCGGTGATGTTGCGGAGGATTATCGGAGGCAAGAAATCCGGAGAGCTGCTATGAGAGACGATCCCGATGTGATAGCTCGCAGAGAGGCCTTAAGACAAGAGAGGGTTGCCAGGGCAGCTTTGAGGGAGACTGGTCTGATCGAACCACCGGCACGCATTATACTTGAGCTGGGGCGAGCTCAAACCGACTTATTTGACATTCCTAGGTCAAGGACCTCCCGAGGACCGAGGAAAAGGAAGAACAGAAATGCAAGTTCGGGAGCGGGAACGAGTTTCTAGACACCTTATCTGAGAAATAGGAGACTCTTTTGTTTGTATTTTGGGGAAGAGATTTATTGTATGGAACATGAGTATCCCTTGATTACTTATTTGCAGACAAAATAGATGTTAGAATTTTGAAATTGATTGCCTTTTATTCGCTGCAGGTTATATGAGTCGAAAGCAGGCCGTGCTTGAACTCATCAAAAAGAATATTAACTTAAAATGAACCTTTGAAAAGCCTTGGACTCTAATCAAAACACATTTTGGCAAAATAAGCACCATTTTGATTGACAAGGTCTGGGATTTTGCAGCATTTTAGACCGAACCACGAGTGGCTGCCTACGTTCCCCTTTTGTAAAGAGAACTAAGGGGCTCAGATCTCCGTAGTTCGACTTAATTAACTTTTGTGTTTAAGAAAGGGAAGATAGAAGGGGGACATGGTGCAACCCTGTTTTTTACCTAGACCGCCCTTTTTAGGGTTTTCAGTCTAGTTGGGTATATTCTTTTAGCACCGGGCACGTCCCTTATTTTTGCATGGACTACCTTTTGAGAGGTTTTCAGTCTCATCTGGGACAATTTTATTGCGCCTTTATTTTCATTTCTTTTTTTTTTCTCTTTCTTTCTTTTCTTTCTATACAGAGGGGAAAGACTCGATCAAACATAATATCGCCGCAACTTGTCGCCGTTGACGGGGTGCAGGAACGGGTTACCATCCAGATCTGCTAGCTGCATAGCTCCTCCGGAGAATATCTTCTTCACTAGAAAAGGCCCGACCCAGACAGGTGCCCATTTGCCCAATGCATTGTTCTGATTTGAGGGCTTCATCTTGAGGACCAGATCACCAACCTTGATATCCCTAGGCTTCACTTTTTTGTCGAAGGCGCGGGCCATTCTCTTCTTATATGCCCGGTTATGTTCCATGGCCTTTAATCTGCGTTCGTCCAATAGTGCCAACTCATTGTATCGGCTTTGGAGCCAGTCAATCTCATTGACTTCGTTCTCGAGCAATACCCTGAGGGATGGAATCTCTAATTCAATGGGCAAGACAGCCTCCATTCCGTAAGTTAAGGCATAGGGAGTTGCACCGGTAGCAGTCAGAATTGAAGTGCGGTAGCCCCATAATGCTAGATGCAATTTCTCCGGCCAATCCCTTCCTCGCACGGCCATCTTCTTTATGATTCGCTCGATGTTCTTATTGGCAGCCTCAACAGCACCGCTCGTCTGGGATCTGTACGGTGATGACTTATGTCGCTTGACCTTGTATTCGGTGAGCAGCCGATTAACTTCTCCTTCAAAGTGGGACCCATTGTCAGAAATGATCTCATTCGGGACTCCGTAGCGGCAAAAGATTTATTCCTTTATGAAGCGAGCAACTTTCTTAGCTGTGAGCACTTTGTAGGACGCGACTTCCACCCACTTTGTGAAGTAATCTACAGCGACCAAAACAAATGAATGTACATTGCTCCCTGATGTAGTTATCTTCCCGATGACATCGATTCCCCACGTTGCAAAGGGCCAAGGAGTTGTCATACAATATAGATCATGCAGAGGGATGTGGTTTAGGTTGGAGAACCGCTGACACCTGTCGCAAGTCTGCACAAACTGGATGCAATCAGTTTCCATGGTGATCCAGAAGTAACCTAGCCTGATGATGCTGTGCATAAGGGATCAAGCATTCATGTGAGGTCCGCAGGCGCCGTTGTGAACATCTTCCATTACTCTCTGAGCTTTCTCTTTGCTGATACAGAGCAGGAGTGGGCAACCTTCTCTTTTCTTCCATAACTCATTGCCAAGTATGACGTACTGTGCTGATAGCCTTTTCAGAGCTTGTAAACTCTTGGCCCGAACACCTTTTAAGTCTTCTTCTTTATCAACGGGGAAGGATGCTTCACCATGCTTGAGATACTAGAAGATCTGGTTGTGCCACGGCTCATCGATGGTTTTGATCTCTATTTCACAACAATATGCAGGATTTTCTCGCCTTCCGACCCTGAACGGCTTAATTGACTTTCCCTCTGGTATTTCCACCAAAGAGGCCAGAGTAGCTAGTGCATCGGCAAATCGTTTCTTATCGTGGCAGAATTGGAATGATACTTCCTTAAACTGGCCGACGAGCTCTGCAATGTAAGCATGATACCTCTGGAGACATGGGTCTGTAGTTTTCCATCTGTTGGCGGCTTGATTGATTATCAGCTGGGAATCACCAAACACTTCCAACTCATCCACATTCCGTTCAAGGGCAGCCTCAAGACCGGCTATGCAAGCTTCATATTCGGCTGCGTTGTTGGTAACTGAGAAGTTTATCTTGATGGCTATGGGGGTGTGCATGTCATTTGGGTCAACTAAATCCATCCCGATGCCGTTACCTCTTTTGTTTGCCGCTCCGTCAAAGAATAATCGCCACCGCTTGCCATTTTCTACAACTAAAATCCCTTCATTAGGAAACCGAAGATCTGGTCCTGCTTCGTGGCTGGGGGAGTCAGCCAGCTGATCTGCCAAAGCCTGTCCTTTGATTGCTTTCCGGATCACATATTTAATATCAAACTCAGCTAGGAAGAAAGTCCATTTTGCCAATCGAGTGGAAATGTTACCTCTGTCACCCTGAAACAGGTACTTAATTGGGTCCATTTTGGAAACCAGATGTACTGTGTGGGATAGCATGTAGTGTTTTAGCTTTCCGACCACCCAAACCAGAGCTGCACACGTCTTCTCTAAGGCGAAGTAATTCAACTCGCTACCTTGGAATTTGCGGCTGACAAAATAAATGGCATTCTCAACTTTTGAGTCCTTCTTCTCTTGCGCCAGCATGGCCCCGATAGCTGTATCTGTGACCGTCAAGTATAGAAGTAGGGGTTTGCTCCTATGAGGTGGACAAAGAATGGGAGGATTAACAAGATAAGCTTTGATTCTCTCGAAAGCTAGCTGGCATTCTTCGTTCCAAATCACCTCATAATTCTTCTTTAACAGCTTGAATATTGGTTCACACATGGAGGTCAGCTGGTTGACAAATCGGCTGATATACTGTAGACGGCCCATGAAACCCTTTACCTTGGAGACAGTTCTGGGCGGCTTCATCTCAACAATTGCCTTGACCTTTCTGTGATCTACCTCGATGCCGCGCTCTGTGACCATATAACCCAAGACCTTGCCGCGGATAACCCCAAAGGTGCACTTGGCTGGATTTAGTCTCATGGAGTGCTCCCGAAGTCTATTGAAGAACTTCCTTAGATCGGTGAAATGCTGTCCATCTGACCCTTTCGAGTGAATAATCATATCGTCCACATATACTTCATTCTCCTTATGGATCATGTCGTGAAACAGGGTAGTGACGGCCCTCTGGTAAGTAGCCCCAGCATTCTTTAGCCCAAATGGCATCACTGTGTAGCAATAGGTTCCCCAAGGAGTGGTAAATGCCGTCTTTTCCTGATCTTCCTCAGCCATTTTAATCTGATTATAACCCGAAAATCCATCGACGAAGGATTTGACTTCATAGTTTGCTGTCGCATCCACAAGCATGTCAATGTTCGGCAGGGGGAAGTCATATTTGGGACTAGCCTTGTTGAGGTCCCGGAAGTCTACACAAACCCGTACTTTTCCGTTTGCCTTTGTAACTGTTACAATGTTTGCCATCCATGTCGGATATTCGATCACCTTGATAAAACCCACCCGTAGGAGTTTCTCAATCTCTTCCTTGTCCTGTAAGGACCACTCGGGCTTGATCCGTCTCAGTTTCTACTTAATCGGCTTGATCTCTGGATCCAGAGGTATCCGGTGCTCTATGATTAATGTATCCAACCCAGGCAAGTTTTTTGTAGGACCAGGCAAAGACGTCTACAAACTCTTTGAGTAGCTCGATCAGGGTATCCCGTTCAACTCCGGAGAAGAAGCTGCCAATTTGTGTTTCTTTGGGTTCCTCAACTGTTCCCAGGTTCACCGTTGTCAATATCTCGTCAGCAGCTTGGGCCCGGCATTCCTTTTGCTCGCAAACCTGCTTTGAATTATTTTCTAAAATTTGCTCATCTATTAAGTCTGCATTGTCTTCAATTGATTCTTGCTTAATTATTTTTAAATCTTGGTGATTATTTTTGGTTAAGCGTTCAATTGTTAGATTTGCAATCACGGGATACTCGGAAAGATCAACCATTTTATTCAGAGCGAACGGGAAAACAGTGTCTACAACAGGACGACGGTCTTCCGTTGTGAGGACGTCAGACCGATCAGAGGACTCGAACTCAATTACAAGGGATTCAGGGGAACGACTCAAGACACGGGGGACAAACTTAGACGCAGAGCGACTGGGACGAGGCTTGAGCCGCAACTTTTTTGATCATAGTCTCTCTGTCAGCGACAGGTCCTTGAAATGAAGTCCAGTTCTGCAACGGCCTCTCTGCAACGGTCTCCAAACTGCTCAGATCCACAACTGGTCTCTTCTCAAATTCCAACATGGCCACTACCTTATTATCAGAGGAAAAGTCAATCAAGTCTCTGGGCTCTTCAGCAACTATAAACCCTTCTGAAGGTATCTCCTCTGTAAACATACCCTTCTCAGGCTCTGATAGCCCTTGATCTTCGAACAGATTCTCCAAATCACCTTCAATGTCTACGGGGTCAGCGCCGTGGATCTTGTGCATCACAGGCTCGTCTAGGGCAAGCTTCTCAAATTTGTTGACATAGTCAGGCCCCCAAAAGTGGTAGTTGTTCTCATATGTAGCAGTAACGCCTTGCCTTCTGGGCATACTGACAAGCATTTCCTTCACTGGGTTCTGGCTGGTGGTGAACCTTCGAATTGTTCTCATCCTCTCTTCTGCTTGACTCAACTTTGGCTCCGGGCAAACAAACAATTCCCCATCCTCCTTGACGAAGTGCCTGTTTAGAGACCAGCTATAAGGATGCATGTCAGGCCTTTTGTATCTTTTGCCGGCAGCTAAAGTCATCATTTCTTTGAGCGCTTCGGTTTTATCATCCTCTTTGTCCTCTCCAGTCACGACATATCCCAGGCCTCGCCTGTTTCTCTTGGGTTCCGGCATCACAAGCTTACACGGTCCCTGTTGTCGTTTCCCTAGCCCCAGGCCCGAAATGTAGCTCATGCCTCTCATCATTTTCAGTACGGGAGGAATCTTGTCTGAGGAAGTTGTCAAATCGATAGTGCAGACCTGCCCTTTAGGCTTTTCGATCGTGAAACCATTAAGCATTAGGCTCTCTTGGTCAAGCTTGATTTCCATTACCGGCATGGTGTTGTTGCTGGTCTCTCCAATAGTGACGCTATCCCCATAAATGGTTTTCAGAACCCCATCTTGCACAAACTTCAAACACTGGTGGAGGGTGGAGGCTACAACTCCAATTTCATGTATCCATGGCCGCCCCAATAACGCCGAGAACGTGACAGGAATGTCAATGACTTGGAATTCTACTGCCATCTCCTTACTCCCAAATAACAGATTCAAAGAGATAATCCCCAACACTGCTCTGGATGTCGAATCGTAAGCTTTTATGGTCTAGTTGGATGGCTTATGGCTCTGCGCGTCAATGTCGAGCATACTCATCATCTTGGCAGGAAGCACGTTCATTGCCAACCTATTATCCACCAACACATGGGGAATTCGACGCCCCTCCAAGGGTACAGTAATGTGTAGAGACTCATTATGCTTTGAACCGTAAGAAGGCAAGTCCAGGTCTGTAAAAGTAATGATGTTCCTATACTGTGCAGTTCCAATTAACTGACAGGCCTCGTCTGGAGTGGCGTTGACAGACACCTTGGTTTTGGACAGAGCCTCTTCCAACTTTAGTTTGTGGGGGGTAGGAGGATGTAAGCAGAGACCATAAAGAGATATCAGCCTGGGTTCTCTTTAACTGTTGTAAGTACCCAAATCCGGATCGTCAAAATCCGTCAGAAAGTTAACCGAAATCCGTTAATTGGCCCGCTCCAGGTTAACCGGAACTCGTTAAACTCCCCGTTGCCATGCCAACGAGACGTCCAGGGACTGCCCCGTGCATCCCGACGTTGAAGCGTACTTGACACATGTCATCTCACGTAAAAGTATGGCTTTCCCTGAAAAACGCACTTTTCGGCACTTTTCGGGGGCATTTCGGACATTTTCCGGACTGTTATTTTAAAAAACGGACAAAACCGGGACCGGGGAACGAACTCCCATATAAAGGGTGAGTCATGGGACATGTGGCAGCCATGCCACAGCCCTCTCATCACCTTTCAATCACAAATCAAGCTGAAAAGACCAAAATACCCCTGGATTTCGCCAAGTCCGGCGGACTCCTGTGCAAATTTCCTAAAATTGCCAAAGAAGCCCCTCGTAATTCCAAAATACCCCAAAACCCCGAAAATCCAAGTCCGTCCGGACTCCTACTGCAATTTTCACCTATAAATAGAAGTGGCTGTCAAAGCCAAAAGGAGGAACATTTTTCACCCAAAAATCACCTCACTCACGGCCCAAACTGATTTCACCCCTTCCCGAGCACCCGTTTACCTCGATTCGCGTGAAACTTCCGTATTTCGATCAAATACGCCCCTCATCACTTCGAAACACCCTTTCGAACTAACTTTCGTGTCCCGTACACAACTTGGCCAACGCCAAAAGCTAAGGTCTCTCGCACAAGCGAGTCAGGAGAGGTCATGCCAAAATTTTGGCACGATCCCCGCCTTAACTTAAGGACGTTGACTTCGACTGTGGCCCATGCGTCACATACGTTGAAAGTTTGCATGATCAGCTAGCCTTAAGTTCATTTTTTCCTTTGTCGGTGGAACTCGCTTGCCTTATCAGACCTCGCTCGGGATAGTCCGTCCTGAGAAAGATGATCTACAATGGAAACGAGGGGCTTATAAGCGTAGTGACAAGATCCACTGATTAGAGCTCTAGGATTAGTTGCGAAAAAGAAGACTCGCTCTTTTCCAACCGATTAGGACTCTAAGAAAATGCGCTTTAAGTAAACATTAATCGGTAACTGCATATTGCACAAGCCCGAAACCTTGAGCCAAATACCCCTTTCCGAAGCCTAAACCCTTCCTTTTGTTCCCTGCTGAGCGTAAAGTGGTTCAGATTTCCGGCCGGTGCCTTGCCAGGGATCACCGTTACGGGCGTCGGGCGGTTCTTCGGTTCCCTCGGTTCCCTCGGCCCAGAATTTCCGACATGTCTAGCTCATCGAGAAATCGTGACGGGACGGACCCCCGCCACCGGTAACAGATATGACTTTGGAAGAAGCCATCCGGGCTTGTGAGGTTCACAAGAGGCAGAAAGAAGATCAGCAGAATTTCGTGGTACAGCTTCTGAATGAGCGAGGTATAGCAGCTATCCCCCAGTCAGAGGGTACTTTTGTCCCGGTCGAGGATGACGATTCTCCGAAACTAGTTCACCAAGCCTTCAACCGGGTTCCTCCCCCACCAACTTACGGGATGGCTTCCAACCAAGGAAACAGCCGACCTAGGCTCCACATTGCCACCTCCCAGGGCAACCCTGTCATATTTGGCCAGGCCAGTGCTACTCCTATCACTCAATACCACCAGCGCACCGTTGGACCATCTCAGGATGCCAATATCCCTCAATAACCTCCCGAGTTCGTCCCGTTGCTTATACACGAATCCCTAAACACCGGGGACAAACCCCGATACAGTTCAGAAAAGGCTCCCATATGCCCACATATATCAAGCCTTCCACCTCCAATCACTACCGCTCATGTGGTAGCACCCGGCGTCGAGCCTCAAAGTCCACCACTGGACCCAACCTTAGCCTGGATGGTCGAGCAGATGAAAGACCTGAGAGCCACCATGAGCAGCTCAAAGTAGGAAACGCTCAAATCCACAGATCCGGGAATGGTCATGCCTCTCCCTGCCAAGTTCAGAATGCCGGAGATGGACCGATTCGACGGAACCAAATGTCCTCAAATGCACGTCGACACCTACGTTCTCGGCATTAGAGCGAATGGAGCAACCCTCCAGCAAATGGCCGACCACTTCCAGCATACGCTCAAAAGTTCAGCATTACGATGGTTTCTGAGGGTCAAGCCTGCGGATCGCCACACCTGGGATCAGATCAGTAACATCTTCCTGGAAAGGTACCGATCCAATTTAGAGTGGGAAACAAGTCGTGAGGACTTAATCACCACTGAACAGAAAGCAGATGAAAGTGTTGGGGAATTCTACAAGAGGTGGAGTTGGAAACTCTCCGAGATCATGGAGCCACTCTCCAAAGAGGAACAGATGCGGATCTTCAAGTCCTGCTTAAGACCGTCCATCGAACTCTCATCGGTCCATCATTTCTTCCTAGATCTCCGGGCCATGGTCAATGCCGGCTCACAGGTTCGAGAAGGATCTCAAGGAAAAGTTGGCTACCGCACCATGACCATACGAGATACCGCTCAGCGGTTGCATTCAATCCCGCACCGGCCCCGGCAAAGGGAAAGATACGTCTGTCAACTACATCCATCGGGGACAACGGTCGGGCAACGAAAACCCGAGTCCGCAAAGCAACAATTCTACTCGAAGCGACTGCCGTACACTTCGACAAGTTGGACATGCCACCGAGCAAGATGCCGGAAGGGTTAATCAAGGAAGGTCTCCTTAAACCCGTTGCAAATTACAAACCCAAGAATCCCGTAGCCAATGCGGACAAGAGCAAATCTTGCGCCTTCCATCGCATCACGGCCATACCACCGACAACTGCGTGGGGTTACGATACGAAATCCGTAACTTAATAGAAGAAGGCAAGTTGGAGCGCCCCGTGGGCCCAATACAGTCGGAAACCCTTTTCCGAACAATAACAACGTGAATTCCATTGAGTGGGTGCCCAAGAAAATTGCCACAGAACCAGTTTCTCCGCCTCTTCCGGTCGGGTCCTCATCAAATGTCCACATCAGCTACGATGTTTGTGACTGCTCCGCCTGCCTGGAGTACGAGTCCCAAGATATGGTCCGGAGCAATCCTCCGAGAAAACAGAAGAAGAAGTCCTCTCAACAAAGAATCGAGAGAAAGATACGAAGCTGGGGACACCAGTGTAGGTACACTCGGAGAGCCTTCCGAGAGGTTCGACTACTACGTACTGTACTCCAGCCAGTCCTCTCTTCCTCCAGGCCATGCAGCTTTAGAGCAAGCAGGGATGGGAAAGCCGAAAAGTCCTGTTGACAACAGAGCTCAGACCCTGGGACATCGGAATACCTTAGATCTTGGTAATCTTACTACCAGACAGAAGCCTAACCTCCCGCGGGATCAGCCAAGATTCAATTTGTCCAGCTTCCGAGCTTGGACCGGTAAAGGAAGATCAAGGTCAGCTTGGCACTCGCACTCGATCAACGTGCTAACCAAGGGCGGCAACCGCCATAAACAGCCTCAACACAATCCCGAGGCTCCAGCGAAGGCTTTACCTCGCAAGAGGAAGACAGGAAACGGATGGCTTAATGACTCTCCTTTTCCGGATAGAGACCAGATCTACGATTCCCGACTGTACGGCAGTATGATCACGTTCTGTGATGAAGACCTGTCGAGAGATGCCTCGAGGCACAACGAAGCTTTGTACATCACTCTCAAGCTCAACACCATAACACTCCTCGGAGTATTGGTAGACAACGGGTCAGGCATTAACGTTCTCCCTCTCAGCATGATGCGAGCCCTCCGTATCAACGAAAGCCATCTGATTCTGTCTACTCGGACTATCAAGGCCTACGACAGCTCGTCTCGTCCCATCCTGGGGACGGTAACTCTGGAACTCTGGTTTGAAACCCAAATGGTGCCAGCAAAATTCCACGTAATGGACATTCCATCCAAATTCACAGCTCTGTTGGGGCGCCCTTGGCTGCATCATATGAAAGCCATAGCCTCCACTCTCCATCAGTGCGTTAAGTTCATTAACCGGCAGGGAGATATCGAAGTCATCCGAGGGGACAGTTTCCTCATAGGAAACGAAGCCGAGACAATAGCCAAGCGTGCCCGCAGTCAGGCACCGGGGTTACCTCCTTCAAATCAACCAAGGGACTATCGGGGCAAATCTCATCAGAATCCCTCAGAGTCCGGAGATGCTAACTATGTAAACGTACTCGAACAGTGCACTCGAAGCAGTCCGATACATCAAGTTCAACTGTCGTTTCCAACATTTGGAGGTAGATTGGAAAGAAACACTGAACATCGCCATGATGCGGGCACATAAACCCCCAGTCTCCAATCGCAGATTCGTCAGCATTCTTCAAACCAACTCTTTGGCCCCGCCAGGAGAAGAGATCTGCGTGATAGAGATCAACAAGCACCATCATTCTCGTTTTGAATGCATGAAATTCGTATGGGATGTCCTCCACGAGGAACTACCCGCTGCACCCCTCTTCTCCAATGAAGGGCATGAAATTTTCCTAGCTGCTCCAGCAACGCACCCGGACGCCATACGTCCCTACGTTTGGATTGAGCCGTCAGACGACAACGAATCAGGACTCTCCGGAGTCGAGGATGCGGCAGACCCGCGGGCAGACCTCTGTATTCACATGCTCAGTTTAGAGGACGGAACTCCTTCCGATCAGGTCACCTACGTCCAAGGCTCTAATACCATGGAGATTGTCAAGCTCAACGTCCAGTACAGGCAACTATCCGACAATTGGAAGCAACTGGTTCACACAACAAAGAATCCCTCCGACCAAGTGACTGACGACGACTTCGTCAACATCATCTATTCCAGATATCCCGATGATACCAAGGATCCGGTCCTTATCGTCAGATTCTGCAATTCCAAAGTTACCCTCGATGACTGCCTGCTCATGGTAAAGGAGGCCCTGGCCAAGCGAGCTCAGAGCTCATCACTACTTCCGAGTACCAGCCCCAGTGGCAACCGGCCTGCGCCGTCAGTCAAGCTTATACCCTCAAGCGCCGCCAAGGCCAAGGGCAACATCAAAGGAGACAAAGCTCCTCACCCTGCTATGAGTCAGATCAACCTCGGGAACGCTTCCGGTAGCCACCCCGAAAACATCTATGAAAGTCTTCCCCGCAAGGCAGAGTCAGCTTCCGACATAGGAAATGACCACCTCAGCATCAACATGCTCCAGTTCGATTCTGCTCCCAGCCGTCACGGCCCCGGATTCAGACATCCTGCCGCCGACCGCTAGCTCTAATAGACTTGGCGATCGAGCGAGATCATGAGACTGTCAACATTGCAGAATTCAACACCCCCGTGGGGTCAATCAAGCAGATATGGGCAAATTTTTTGGTAATCGAGATCAAGGAAGGCCGCATGGAATGTCCCAGTCCGACTTCCTTCGTCAACGTAATCCAAGTGTTCCCGCCATTCGGCGATTTGAATGTAATCACGGTTCTGGACACTAGTCAGATGATGCGCACCTACGGAGACTGTCTAGCTCTCGCAAGGAAGGCCCTCATGGAACTAGCCGCACAAGAAAGTCGTCTTTGGGACGAAGACCAAGCTCGAAAGACCGACAGGGACCGAGCCCTTAAAGTGTCACAGGCAGCTTCAGACAGAAAGCTAGAGGCCACTCTAGACCAGTTCGACCTCAAGGGTTGTACTCACGGCAACTTCCTGGACTACCGTCTGTTCTCATCCAACCCCCTCTGCCACACGAGGGTGGTCAACGGTCCCGATGACCTAGGAGATGGAACGACACAGCATAACGAATCCCAGCGCTTACCTCCCTGGGGAAAGCAAGTTCTCTGTGAAAGTGACGACGAAGGCGATGAAACCATTCTCTTCCAAGTCGGGCATGAAGTCAACAAAACCGAACTCCCAAGGGTCCTGGGAGGATGGGAACAGATCATTTCCGCACTCAAATTGAAAGGCCAACTTAGAGAGGAAGGTCTATTTAAAAACAAGAGGAAGATGGAAATTCGTCTCGAGCAAATACTCAGGGAAATTCCACAGACCGCGGCATTCGTTTACGTAAAACGATCAACCTGGGACAAAGAACTACTACATGGGCAGATGTTCGGGAAGCCGTGTACTCACCTTCCGACAGACCCGCCACTCAGATAAAACAAAGGAAAAACTCTCCCCGATGGAGGTTTACCTAGACCGCCGCACGCAGCTCAAAGAAGCACCGGCTATTCTCACATGGGAAGAAACGCAGCGCTAACTCTCGACGCAGCTCCGCCGCAAGAAAGTTGATCTCGGGGCCAAGAGTGGAGGAAAATTAGCAAACCATGAGTATCGCTGCACTCCAACTCTGTAATGCCCCGAGTATGCTCAGCAAGAAGGAAAGGAACGCGATATACCGTTAAGAGATCAAGGAGACCGTTCGCTTGAGCCGAGAACTCTCCAACCTCCCTCGGAGGGTCAGCAATGCACAACTCAGTTCCGACGACCACTCTTGTGCACTGACATTCGAACAACTGCGTCAAACAATAGGCTACCTCCCCGCAGAGGCACCTAAGCCAGTATCCTGGGACAGAATCTGTCAAGCTGCCGAAGCTTCAGGGAATACATCCACAGTCAATGAGTTGAGGGAAGACATATGGCCCTATGCTACGAGGAATCCTCCTCTAACTATGGCTCAACTCGTAGCGGCCTCGTTCGAAGGGACCAAACCCGATGTCGGCGTTCTAACCCGATCGGGTCAAATTCATGCACTACCACCCAAGGCCCCAAAAGCCGACGGAGCGTAACCGCAACCCGGTCGGCCCGAAGACACAAGTTCCCTGAAAGAGGACCCGATCCTCACTCAGCTCAAGCAGACTTAGGCGAACATTTCCCTTTGGTCTCTGCTCACCTCTTCATATCCTCACAAGCTCAAGCTAGAGGAAAGTCTGGCCCGTACCATGGTCCCCGTGGACGCAACCCCAGATGAAGTCATTCAGATGATCGGCAACATCCACTATGGCAACATTATCACCTTCACAGATTTGGACCTTCCAAAATTTGGGGCTGATCACAATGAGCCACTCTACATCACAGTTCAGCTGGACGAGCGTCGCCTTCCCGCGTGTTGGTAGACGGCGGTTTCGGAATGAATGTCTTGCCCGCCAAGATGCTGGACCCGCTTGACATCAAGCCCACAGATCTGAAGCCTTCAGTCCACACTGTCAAGGCCTATGACTCTACTTCCCGTACTGTTCTCGGGGTTGCTACTCTCAATATTTGGTTCGGCAAGCGGATGATCCCCACCGAATTCCAAGTATTGGACATTCAAATCACTTTCACAGCCATCCTGGGGCATCCCTGGCTGCATCAAATCAATGGCGTGGCGTCCACCCTTCATCAGTGCCTCAAGTTCATGCAAGGCAACGAGCTAACCACAGTCTACGGCGACAGCGTCACCACCGAGGGGACCAGCACCAACGACATTCCAGTATTAGAAATCAAGCATAGTGACGACATGCCATTAACTGGATTCACTCTGAAGACCTCCAAAATCCAAATATGCAACGTGGACCTTCCACTATCTCACGACAAGATTCCTCCTGCCATGAAGATGATGAAACTCATGAACTTCATCCCAGGACTGGGGCTCGGCAAAAGGTTACAAGGCCAACACCAAGTTATTGAAGTCAAGGACCACACCACGGTCCAGGGGCTTGGCTACGTGCCAACACCGGCTGACATCAAGAAAGACAAAAGGCTCGCCCGCACCAAGGCAGCAGCCCGCAAAAGGGGAACCTCCGACGGCACACCCAATCTCCGGCCTTACAGCTTTGACCTCGCTCATTACTTCACCAAGGGAACCGACAGCAGAACTGAGGGGACCGACAAGGGAACCGACAGCAGAACTGAGGGGACCAATAAGGGAACCGACAGCAGAACTGAGGGGACCGACAGCGGAACCGACAACAGAACTGAGGGGACCGACAGTGGAACTGATGAAGATGAGAAAGAAGCAGGGATAGTCAGCACCGAGACTACATAAAGAATGGAATAGCTAGCATGGGACCTCAAGCGTTTCAGAGGACTCAAAGCTAATCCGATAAGGGGAGCGTTCCTCGACATCACAGCTCTACCTGGACCAACTGCCACCACAGTCCAGCACGAGTACACATTCAAGGGAATCCCGGACTTGGAGGAGCAACTCAGGGTACTCTCCATGGGAAACAGATTGTTCGGATCAGCCACCGAGGCCAAGTTCAAAACAGTAACTCCAAAGCAGAAGGAACCAGAATTCATAGAAGACGCTCTCAGTGGACCAGCTCTACAGAGTCTTTTTGAAGAAGTCATGGAGGTGCCAAACCTGATTGACCTGGGCTCCGACAACAGCATGATCGCCATGATTGGGACAGCAGAAGCCAAGCCTCTCGATCCCCGAACCCTCATCAAGCATCCAGCAATGCCACTGAAGAATTGGGTAACTTTCACCGGACCAAGGGCAAGCCAGGCAGAATTGGAAGACAAGCTGGGCCTGCACCCACATCTCCCTAAACCCGGTCTCAAACCCTCTGAGTCAGTCCTTGTCAGAGTCCAATCCTCTGAGTCATCCAACGGCCTTGCGCCGGAGGTCTATGATAATGTAGCCAATCATCTATTTCCGTTCTTGTTCAATGAAAAGTCTGACCTTTCGGAGTATCCTCTCATTGCCACTTTAACAACTGATAAGTTAACAAACAACTTAAAAGATGTTAATAACTCAATTGATAAAGAAGCAGACACATTAAACGAACAATACATTAAGGAAGTTCTCGAGCGTGTAGTTGACCAAGAGGACAACCGGGCCCAAGCTGCCGAAGAGGTTATGACCAAAGTGAACCTGGGGTCAGTGCAAGAGCCTAAAGAGACACAAGTGGGCAGTTTCTTCGCCAATGCGAGAAAAAGAAGCCCCGATAAGCCTCCTCCGGGAGTATGTTGACGTGTTCGCCCGGTCATACCAGGACATGCCGAGGACTCGATCCCTCAATCGTGGAGCACGAATTCCCCTGGATCCCGAATCCAAGCCTCGTCAAATGTAAGCTGCGCAAGATCAAGCCGCAGTGGTCCTTGCAAGTAAAAGAAGAGATTGAGAAAATGCTCCGAGTTGGTTTCATCGAGTGATTGAGTACCCGACTTGGTTCTCCAACATCGTGACGGTCACCAAGGCCAACGGAAAGGTCGAGATCTTTGTGTGGATTTCCGGGATCTCAACAAGGCCGGCCCTAAAGATGATTTCCCATCGCCTAAAATCGACATGCCGGTCGACACCATGGCAAATTTCGAAGTAAAGTCCTTCGTGGACGGGTTCGCCGGATACAACCAGATCAAAATGTCCGAGGAGGATCAAGCCAAGATCGCCTTCACCACTCCGTGGGGACATATTACACGGTCATGCCGTTCGGTCCGAAAAACGCCGGGGCTACTTACTGGGCCGCAATGCCCCTCTTCCATGACATGATTCACAAGGAAATCGAAGTATATGTCGATGACATGATCATCCACTCCAGGGATCGACATGCGGCACATGACAGATCCGAGAAAGTTCTTCAACAGACTCGTAAAGCACTCCATGAGACTAAACCCCGAAGTGCACCTTCGGCGTCAAGCGCGGCAAGGTACCGGGGTACATGGTTACGCAAAGAGGTATCGAAGCCGATCCCAAGAAAATCAAGGCCATCATCGACATGAAGCCGCCTCGGACTCGACGAAGTGAAAAGCGTCATGGGAAGACTTCAGTACATCAGTCGCTTCATCAACCAGTTGACATCTCTCTACGAGCCCATGTTCAAACTGATGAAAAAGAATGCCGACATCAACTGGGACTCCGAGTGCCAAACATCTTTTGAGAAGATCAAGACCTACTTGGTGAATCCCCCAATTCTGTGCTCACCACATGAAGACAAGCCACTACTCCTGTATCTGACAGTAACAGACACGTCAATCTGAGCAATGCTGGCACAAGAACATAAAGATTCCAAGGTTGAGCATGCAATCTACTTTGTAAGACGGAAGCTTCAAGGAAGTGAACTCAGCTACTCAACATCAGAGAAAACTTGTATCGCCTTGGTATGGGTAGTCGGGAAACTGAAACACTACATGCAGTCGCATTCAGTGCTCCTGGTCTCCAAAGTGGACCCCGTCCGATATCTCTTTGACAAGCCATCCCTGTCAATGCGGCTAGCCAAGTGGTCATTCTTCCTGGCTGAGTTCGACATCAAGTACATGGTCAGAAAATCAACAAAGGGTAGAGTCATGGCAGATCAGCTGGCCGACTTCCCGAGCAGTGAACCTAAGGGTCCTGATCCGCAATTCCCGAACGACGGAATCTTCTCACTCGACAGCGCAAACCGCTGGCAACTCTTCTTCGATGGGGCAGCCAACAAGAAGGGGAATGGTATTGGAATGCTCCTTGTCGATCCCAAGGACGAGCATACTCCCATAGCTATCAAGCTGAATTTCGAAGCAACCAACAATGCAGCGAATCACGAAGCTCGTGCGGAGTCCGGAAGCCGCCCTCGAGCGCAACATCTCAGAGATGGATGTATATGGAGACTCAACATTGATCATCAATAAAGTGTCCAACAAATGGAAGACGGTAGATTCTGGCCTCCAGAAGTACCACGCGTACATGGAGGAGCTTATTGCTCAGTTCAAGGACATCTCTTTTCATTATTTGTCAAGAGACAGGAACCGCCGCGTACGCCCGGCAACCCTCGCCTCTCTTGTCAAAATTCCCGATGGGAAAGCAAGAAACCCCTCGTAATAGGCAGACGGAAACACCCGCCTATTGGCCGTGAGATCGAAAAAGAAAAAGAAATGATCGACGAACCCCGGTACAATCAGATTTACCAAGCATTCTCCAAAGCGGAGAAGCTTCCTTCACAAATGAAGATGGAAAATACAAAGAAGGGATCAAAGCCAAAAACATGATGGCATTAAAACGCCTGGCATCCCATTTCGTCATTCTGGGGGGTATGTTGTACAAGAAGCGCCACCAAGGGCCACTCCTTCGGTGTGTAAACAAAGAAAAGCCAGCGAGCTAATGAACGAAGTTCACAACGGAACTCGTAGTCCGCACATGAACGCTCGAGCATTGACACAGATCATCCTCTGTATGGGATACTACTGGATATCGATGGAAACAAACTGCATCCAGTTCGTCCGAAGCTGCGACAAATGTCAACGGTTCTCCAACCTCAATCACATTCCTCCACATGAGCTCTATTGCATGACTACGCCATGGCCTTTCGCCACATGGGGAATCGATGTCATCGGCAAGATCACTCCTCCGGGGAGCAATGGTCACGAGTTCATCTTAGTCGCAGTCGACTACTTCACCAAATGGGTAGAAGCCAGATCGTACAAGGTACTGAATTCTAAGAAGGTGGCCGAGTTCATCCGAGAGAACATCATGTGCCGATACGGAGTGCCCAACGAGATCATATCCGACAATGGGACTCACTTCGAAGGAGATTGTGACCAACTACTGACCGAATTCGTAGTCACACGTCACAAGTCTTCTCCTTACAGCACCACAAACCAATGGTGCGGTAGAGGCGGCCAACAAGACTCTCGCCATGATAATCGTAAAGATGACAACTGCAGGTCGGGACTGGCCCGAAAAGCTACATCTAGCCCTCTGGGGATACCGAACATCAGTCAGAACCGCCACAGGGGAGACTCCGTTCGCGCTTACCTACGGAATGGAAGCAATGTTACTCGTGGAATTGGAAATTCCATCCCTCTGAGTCCTCTTGGAAAACGGGATCAATGAAGTCGAATGGCTACAGAGCCATCACGACGAACTTGCTCTACTCGACGAGCGCAGATTGAAAGACATGGAGCACACTCGAGCCTACCAAAGCAGAATGGCCCGAGCATTCGATAAGAAAGTCAAGATCCGAGACATCAGAGAAGGCAACTTGGTGCTAAAGGAAAAGCCTCCTACGCAGACCAATCCCCTCGGAAAGTGGGAGCCTACCTGGATAGGACCGTTCGTGGTACAAAGAATCTTCTCCGAGAGGAGCCATGAAGCTAGCAGATTTGGACGGAAACCCTTTCGTTAACCCTGTGAACGGAAGCAAGCTCCGCAGATACTTCATTTGAGGAAGAGCACGAGTCAACTCACCTTCCCCATACATCGTCCCCTTAGTAAAATTAAAGTGCTAAAAGAGTAATACCCAACTGGATACATTCCCGCTAATGATCCAGGTAAAAAACAGGGTCGCACTTCTTTTGTCTTTGTTTTTCTCAAATTCACCTAAAAGAGTCGAACTACGGTGACCTGAGCCCCTTAGTCCAATTGTAAAAGGGGAACGTAGGCAGCCATCATTGGTTCGGTCTAAAAAAATACAATAAGCATCAATTGCTTGTGTTTCGAAAAACTCTTTTCATTTAACCTACAAATTCATAACGATTAAAACATTCTTTGATGAGTTCAAGCACGGTCAACTCTTGACTCGCTACACGCTAGCAAAACTACAGTAAAACATTAATCAATTAATGTGTCTGCAATGACAATGGGTGGATACTCTGGACGGCAAGGTCAACCTAGTTTCCCGTACTTGGTCCTTCATCCTTCTTCCCCTTCCCTTTCCCCCGACGAGTGTTCTTCACCTTCACAGGAAATATTCCGATAGGCCTTCTACCTGGCTCAGGGACTCTTCCCGACGCCTCCGTCAAGCTTGTGGCTGTCAACGCAACCCTTTCTCTACCTCTGTCTCGAGTCACCTCGCTTCGAGCTATCATAACAGTGCTTTGATTGGCCTCCCGATCAGCATTTGTCTCATAATCAACCATGGCATCGCCAGTACAATTCCCAGGGTTAGCCCTTGCTTCGGCCCTCCTCAAGGTCGAGTTGTCCAGGTGATCAGCACCCAACAACTCACTCCGTCTCCACAAGATAGCCATCTGTGTCTCCCTATACACTCTTCGTACCGGTTCGGATCTTTGCGTCGATAGAACGGTGCCCTCTCTTCGGTGAAAGAGAACCCTGGCAGGAAAGGACATGTATTGCCACCACCGTGTGAGCAGCAATAGCGTCGAAGGATCTTCCATCTGCAAAGATCCCACCTCAAAGGTAGCAGCATAACTCAAATCAGTCAGTGGCACTTGCTCTAGCCCGTACTGTCGCAGAACCAATGATGGAATATAGAAAGACGTCTGAGACAGCCCCGGCACTCTGACAACCAATGCACCCTCCCGAGTGGTCCGACAAGTCTCGTAACTTCCAGCTGGGAACCCACCATCGCAAGTGATGCGTGCGGAGTCCGGCCATCCAGAGCCCCGGCCGCCTGTCGCCCCTATCACCAGAGGACGTCAATAGAAGGACCAAGCGTCACAAGACATTGGCACCTCGGGTATCATCCGTAGCCTCTCCTCAACCACATGGTAAGCATAGCGGGACTCCTCCCTATATGTATCGGCCATCGGCCGCCATCCGACCTATGCCCAGGAACGTCTCGCCCAAGACCCGGCAC
The DNA here is from genome assembly GCA_022495995.1 of Adenophora triphylla var. japonica. Taxonomy (NCBI): domain Eukaryota; kingdom Viridiplantae; phylum Streptophyta; class Magnoliopsida; order Asterales; family Campanulaceae; genus Adenophora; species Adenophora triphylla. The sequence continues at coordinate 442,192 of JAFEMH010001119.1, read as the reverse complement.
GATGTCTTCCCCACTCCGGCATCGCCACCAGTCCAAGACACTGTGATGGCACACACCCAGAGACGTGAATGTGAACAGAGTAGCAATCGCGCACAGAGCAAACGCGTCCCACAAAAAGACGCTCCCCTCAGCTCCGGTAAATCTTTCGGGCAGTCCCGAAATGTCAACATAATCAGTATCCTGTATCAGCATCCCGTATGCTTCTCCAGCCGAGATACCAAACAAAGACACTAGCTTCTCAACAGTGGCCATGCCATCAGCATACAGAAGAACTAGCTGTTCCGTCTCAGGTCCTCCCAGAATGGCCCAGAAATCTTCAAATGTAGGAGTGACTTCATTGTACAAAAAGCTGTACACATTCCTCCGTACGTCCCAGAAGTGAGACGCGGCTCTCGAAAGATCCCAATCTGGCATGAGCTCCTTCAAAGCCCAAACAGATTCAATCCCGTAATAGCCTTCGAAAAACCCTTTGTTCTGCCTCGTGTGGCTCCGTACCCATGACTGAAAGTTGTCCAAATATCGCTCTTGCATCCGAGACGGTAACTTGGGAAAGGGAGCCATAAAAAATGAAGGAAACCTTGGAAGTTTGAGAGAATTAAGCCAGAATGATAAAAAACAATGCGCAGTTCTTAAACAATTGCAAAGCTGAAACTGCAATTTAAAGAATCTGGAAATTCACTCCTAGTCGTAGGACTCCCTCTGCCGATTGACTTGGTCAACTCGATGCTAAGCCCCTGAATTGGAAACATTTCCAAACAACTCCTCGTTCATCCTTATGAAACTGCGTGCCCTGGTTTCATTCAATCAATATCAATATCCCTTCCGCCCCGGGCTCGTGCAACAGTGCAAATAATTAATAATCAGTGCATATAGGCTTAAATTTTGACCCGTTCAATTTTTAATGCATGTTTCATTTTATTTATTTTTGATTAACCTACTTCCTTATTTGACGAAAATAACAGAAGGTGATCACAGAATAAATGTGCGAAGTACAGGTTCCGCCACACGGGCGCCTTTTTTCGAATACAGTTCAAATCAAATCGTTCCGGACGATACAAAAAAAAAGAGAAGGAAGGCAGTAAAACAGGACTACTCCGAGTCCTGCTCGTCATTCGAGCACTCGACGCACTGCTCCGCCGCTGCCGGATCCGTCGCAAACAGGAACTCGCCAAATTCCTCCAGGCGGGAATATGCAAAAGGCCTCCTCGAAGTATGCAAACTCGAGGACTCTCCCCTCTCGTGCCCCGAGTGCGCAGAAGAAGGAGCTCCAAAGGCCTCCGGGAACTGCACCACATAAACTCCACAAGCCTCCTAGCGTAGGCGGCCCACCCGTCCACCAGCCTCATAGCGTCGTTGTACGTACGACCAGACACCTGCGAACCAGGAAAGTCGTCAAAAGACAAGCAGAAAGTACAGATGCAACATTTGCAGAATGCTACTATCAAATGCAGAAAACCAAAAAAAGGTGCTCACCGCAGCATTGGGGTCAGCCCTGTATCGTGGTCTCGGCTCATCCGGGAGTGGGATCACCAGTCGTCTGCGTGAGCCATCCAGTCCCTCGTACGCCAACCTAGCGCGTGGGATCGGGAGATCTCAGGGACGTCCTAGGACCTCGCCCTCCCTGTGCTGCACCTGTGGGCTCCTCAGCCTCATCCTCAAGAAAGTATCATAGGCGGCCCCTGCTATGATGTACTCGGTATAGAACTCGCCCTATCTATACCTCTCCAACTCATCCATCGGCATCGACAGAGGATGCTGCATGTGCATAGGAGGATCCACCGGCACCAACGGAATGGACCCCGGGCCATACTGACGGGTCACCCGCTCCCCCAGATACATAGCGTTGCAATGAAGTCCCACTAGGAGCCTCCTCCGCCGCGTCACCTCGCTAGCGACCTGAACCACGCCATAGTGGAACCGACTCCACCAGGTCACCTGGATCCTCTCGGAGAACTCCCAGTTCAGTGCCAGAGATACCTCCTCGTATGACACTCGAGTGCCAACTCTCGACGAGACCGCCCTCTTCGCTTTCTTACGCCAACCATGGCAGGGAACAGGGGTCGATACGCCTCCTTGATGTCCCAATCCTGTGGACTGAACACCTCATAGCACCAGACCTGTCAAGCAAATGGAAAGTTATGTCAGCTACAAAGCAGATACATACGAGTACATGAAAGAGGCAAGGAAGAGAAAAAGACGTAAACTTACATCCAAGACAGGTGTGAAGCAGCTAAAGGAGTGCTCCTCTTGTAGCGTTGTGAGAAAGAAATTCTGGTTCTTTTTATTTTTATGAGTCGCCACCTATATTATTTGATTGGAAACATAGAAAAACCATTTGAGAGATTTGGGTTCGGGGCTTAGGTTATGAAATGGGTAGGTTTAGAAGGCATCCATTTCGCCCAATCCGGAGATCGGTCTTGCTAAAGAAAAGAGAGGTTTTTCAAAAGAAGAAATAAAAAACGAATTCAAATACTACAAATAAAGGTCCATTTGACGAGGTCAAACGGAATGTAGGATCGGTTGCTTCGAGACCGTCTCCATGATTTGGAGAGGCTCTAGGCCGATCCTAGATTCTATGGACTTATACCACTCTAACAATCAATTAGAAGGAAGATTAGGAATTACCTTGCGTGAGGTGATTTGGGCAGAGTTTCGGCTCAAGTTTAGAGTCGACCCTTCACACGGACAGAGCTTCGCCTTGGTCCTTGGTTTGGAGATTGATGCTTGTTTATCAACAAGGTTGACAAACAAACTATGAGGTGAGTTTTAGGGTGATTTTGAAGGATTCTTTCAGGGAAAGAAAACAACAAAATGTGTGTGTGTTGTGTAAATTCGCGGTCCGGGACCTTCGACCTTTTCGACCTCTTGAGCCTTGGAAGTCACCAAGTATTTATAGAGGTTGGATATGAAGAAGTGGAGAGTTAAAACCCTATCAGATGGTTCTAGACCTCCTCTCCCATTGGTTGGCCGGAGAGATAAAGTTTTATCCCGAAAAGAGGTTGAAATTGACGAGGGAACTGTCGTCTGCAATCTGCAGAGGGAGATATCTCGCGCGAGACACGCCATCTCGCGGCGAGATATTGCTCTGTGGACAATTTTGTCCTTTCCTCGTTATCTCGTATGCGGTTTAGTCCCAAACTAACGGTAGTTAGTTAAAACTTTAACGAAACATGACGAAATGGTGGATTTCTACTTCTTGACTCAAAGCGAGACTTAGAGTGGTATAAGTATGATCCGATGTGTTCGAATGGGGTGTCTACAGAGCCCCTCGGTAGTGACAAGTCTTATGAAAGAAGTCATGTCGACGATAGAAAAGACATCATTGAACATCGGGATGGTCGTGCCGCACGGCCGCCTACGTATCTCTATCGGAGAATCGAGACCATAACGTAGTTCGACTCCAAAACACGAAAAGGTTGCTTTAGGTATTTTAAAAACGTTTTTTTTTTTGAAAATCGAGGAGATTTTATTTTTGAAAAGGTAAATTCATGCCGAGGAATCAAATCAAGACCCAATTACGAATATACTGTACGTACGAAGATTCGCACTGCGGGCTCCGAACTGCGGGAAATATGTTAGAAAACAAAGGCTTACTGTCCGGTCCTCTCGAGTCCTGTTGTTTTTGTGACGATTCGCCGTTCCGGGCTCCGAATCGGGCTTTTTCTTTGTTGGGGATGACGATTCACTGTTTGGGCGTTGAATCGGGCTTTTGGTTTGACGATCCACCTGTCTGGGCGTTGGACCGGTCTTTTCTGATGACGATCCACCTGTTTGGGCGTTGGACCGAGCTTTTCTGATGCCGATCCACCTATTTGGGCGTTGGACCAGGGCTTTTGATGACGATCCAATTGTCTAGGCGTTGGACCGGGCTTTTTTTTTTGATGACGATCCACATGCAGGCGTTAGACCGAGCTTTTGATGATCCACCTTTCCATCATGTGAATTGGGCTTTGGACCACTCGGTTCTCGGGCGCTGCCATGCTGGGCGTTGTGATGTCACGTTTGACTCGTTTGACTTCACCTTTTTTCTTTGCGAATCATGTGAAGGGTAGATGTGTCTTTGGTCTTTGACGTTCCGTAGAGGCTTATTGTAAGGCTTCTTCGGCGGCCTCGACGGTGGCCTCGGCTATGACCCCTACTTGCGGAGCCAAGAGGTCGAGGAGGGATGGTAGCCCCCCGGTGGTGATGGCGGAGGTCTTTGGCGGCTCGAGCGACTTGATGGCGTGATCCCCTCCCCTTTTTCTTTATCTCGATTATACGTACATATTGGCCGTGTGGGCCCGGACAATTTTTTTTCTTTCTTTTTGGTAATTTTGTTAGGAACACATAGGTAGCACAAACAATGGTTTTTCTTAATCCCTAATCCTAGGTCTAATTAGTTAGTTAATTAACTTTCTCGACTTTCCATGTTTTCGGAAATGGAATGGCCGTTAGGCCGCAATTTTGAGCCCGAGTATGGTGTTTTATTGCATGTTATGAGGCTGTACACGCGGGTTTTCGAGACTTGCTTCGTCAAGTCGGGGCTAGATTGCTATTTGAGTAGAGCTGTTGTTGCTTTGCCGTAGGGATATCTCGCGCGAGATAAGGTGTCTCGCACGAGACACGCTACCAGCAGTAAATCTCTTCCTTTTTCGAACGGGATTTTGACGAGTTTTCCCTATAAAATCACTACGTAGTCCGGCCGGATAACTCATTCTAGCCTTTCAAACTCTAGAGATATCCTGTTAGGGTGAAACTCTTGTCTTCTTCTTCAACCACGTGATCCATGGCTTCCAAGGAGATTGCCCCAACGTCCATGATTGTCGATGATTTTTCTTTATCCTCTGAAGTGATTGCATCTTTCAAGCAAGCATCAAGGGATTTTGTAAGGTCGTTTAGCAACCGGTCTCGCAATAAGTTTATCGCAGAATTCGGATTTAGAATTCTTTTCACTTTGAAGAACCTCCAACCGGATTGGAAGTTATTGCGGGGGTCTTTGCTCGATTTTGGGATCCCTCTATTCATCTTTTCAATTTTTCTTTGAATGAGATGGTGCCTCTTTGTGGAGGAATTCACCATTATCTTGGATATGCCTTTGGCTTGGTGAGATTGCTTTGTTCCTAAGTATCATAGGAATCATTCGGAGGCTTTGAACGCAATTGTTAGGGATCCCCCTTGATACTTGCTATGGGTTGGTTCACCGCAAGTGGGTTGATTGCTCTTCTTTTCGGGACGCTTCAGCGGTGATTACGATGATGACGCTTTTCATGTCCATAAGCGGAACTTTACGGCTCTTTCTCTTTTCGGAGATGTTTTGTTTACGTGCGGGGACGGCTTGGTTGATTCCCAAGCGGTGGAAGTTGTTACGCGAGGCTAGGAAACGTTCTAGGAACATTATTCCGCTAATCTTGGGTGAGACCCTTCATGGTCTTGATGAGCCGCATAGGATCGGGCGTCATGACTCAAGGGAGTCCCCTCACGTTGACTATTTGGCTTAGGGAGCATCTCAAGTTGATAGGTCCCCGTTGGAATATTCTCCTTTTACATATCATACGCGAAAGTTGTTGATCAAAGATCTTTCGGCGGATGAATGAAATGAGTTGATTGCGAAGACCGAAAGCCGATATTCTCCGTGTCCACCTTATTGGAGGTTGAACAAGTATGTTGCCAATACCAAGGGTTTTGACGGGGTTGTTCTTCCGGGTTTGCGAGATTCCTTCTTTTACTTTCCCAAGCGGGTGCTCCGTCGGTTTGGTCGGCGACGGGGACACTTATCTTTTCGAAGGAGCTTCTCGTGTAGTGTCTTATATTGGTGTAGAGTTTGCGCAGGTGCTAGCTCAAGCATGGGGTGAAGGAACTAATCGGGACCGTTGGTCGAACCTTCGGACTTTTAATGCAAGAATCTTCTGTCGACAAATATTTGGATTGGTTCCTCCATACCGGTCATCCTAGTGCGAGAGAAGATTGATGATTTGCGGCTTTTTGCTAAGAGATTCTTTTGTAGCTAGCGGTATCTTGCGAAGGAGCGAGGCTCGAGTCGATCCTGCTAATGTGCTAACTGATCCAACTCAGGATTTTCTTGATGGGGATTGGTACGAGAGGCGAGGCAAGGGAATGCCTGGAAAGACGCAAGCTTTGGATAGGCCTCATGTCTTCAAGAGATTGTCGGAATCTGTCTTTGATCATCTCGACTCTGTTGTTGACCGTCTCGAGGGATGTTCTGCTTTGAGAGGCTCAAAGCCCAAGGAGGATCACGACGACGGTGGAGACCATGTCCGCCGGCCAACCAAGTCAATGAAAGGCTAGATCTTTAGGAGTACCAAGAGATTGCTTTGATAGATCAATTGTTTCTGCTTTATTAGTATTATTTTTTTTTCAAGTTTGTTAGCTTAGCAAATTAGTCGTTGTGGTTAGGATTTCCCTATTGTCATTAATGAAACGCATTCGATTAATAAAAGGGACAACTTTGATTTATTTATTTGATTAGACCGAACCCGAAGGCTGCCTACGTTCCTCTTTTACAGCAATTAAACAAGAGGCTCAGGTCCAACGTAGTTCATTTTTGAGAAAAGGACAAAATATGGCTCCGGGCCGTGGGGTAATCTCGCGCGAGATAAGGCCCCTTCGGGTTTTCAATCTAGCGGGCTTCTTTTCTTGTGCTAGCTCTAATTTTTGCCTAGGTCATCCTTTCCGGGATTTTCAACCTAGCGAGCGATTTCTTTTAAGGAGGCCAAGTCACGCGAAGTACTTCTTGAGCTTGTCCATGTTGACCGGCTTCGGTAGTTGATCTCCGTCTAAGTCTACCAGCTGAAGGGCTCCCCCAGAGAATATCTTCTTCACAATGTAGGGTCCTATCCACCTTGGTCCCCACTTGCCTAACGGGTTGAAAGGTCGGGACGATGCTCACGGAGCACCGGGTCGCCTACTACGATGTTCCTTGTCTTGACCTTTTTGTTGAAAGCTCTTGCCATTCTTCTTTGGTAAGCTTGAGTGTGTTCGGCCGCTTTCAACCTTCTTTCGTCCAACAGGGCTAGCTCCTCGTATACGCTTTTTAGCCGGTCGACTTCATTCACTTGGTTTTCTAGGAGAACTCTTAGTGATGGTATTTCCAATTCTATCGGTAAGACGGCCTCCATCCCGAATGTGAGGGCGTAGGGAGTTTCTCCTGTATTGTTCGGACTGAAGTGCGGTACCCCCATAGTGCGAATGGTAGCTTGTCGGGCCGGTCTTTTCCGGTGGCTTGCCATTTTTCTCGATGATAGTCTCGATTGTTTTGTTCGCGGCTTCAAGCTGCTCCGTTTGTTTGAGGCCTATAAGGAGATGACTTGTGTCTCGTGATTTTGTACTCGGTCGGTAGGCGATCGGTTTCCTTCTCGAAGTGTGACCCATTATCGGATATCATCTCTTGTGGAACCCCATATCGGCGAGATGATGTTGTGCTTGATGAATTACGCAACCTTTCGGCATTCGAGAACTTTGTAGGAGGCGGCCTCGACCCATTTAGTGAAATAGTCGATGGCTACTAGGACGAAACAGTGTCCGTTGGCTCCTCGCAGGTGTGATCTTTCCAATCACGTCTATCCCCCATGTAGAGAACGGCCAAGGTGAAGTCATTGGGTGCAACAAGGAAGGCGGTGCATCTGAAGATTGGCGTGTATCGACACTTGTGGCACTTCTTGACCATTTTGGTACGGTCGGCTTCCATGGTCGGCCAAAAGTACCCTTGTCGATGATCTTTTTGGCGAGCATGTTTCCGCTCATGTGGGTTCCACATATGCCTTGATGAACATGGTCCATTATTTCTGAGCCTCTTCCTCGGTGGCACAAAGGAGGTTTCCTTGGGAATGTTTCTTGAATAGTCGGCCGGCGGTGATGACGTAATTGGCGGCCAACCTTTTAAGGCCGACTGAGTCTTTAGGTCTGTCTCGGGCGGTATGGTTCCATCTAGGATGAAATACCAAATGTCGTGGTACCATGGTTTCCCTTCGGAGTTTTCAACGGCGGCACCTTTGGATAACCATTTGTCTTTGCGGTCGTGAAGATCTATAACGGCGCGGTATGCGGGAGTCGCACGCCGTGTTATTTTGAAGGGTTTAAGCGCTTTTCCTTTAGGGATTTCGACCAAAGAAGCAAGTGTGGCTAATGCGTCCGCAAACCGATTTTTGTCTCTCGGGGGAGATAGTGGAATGAGACATCCTGAAATTGTTGCGCCAGCTCTTGGAGGTGGGCATTGTATCTTTGAAGGGTTGGATCTTGGACCCTCCACTTCTTCAATGTCTGATTGATGATCAATTGGGAATCCCCGAATACCTCGAGTTCAGTCACGTTGCGTTCTAGGGCTGCCTCAAGCCCCGCTATGCAAGCCTCGTATTCTGCAGTATTGTTGGTGGCGTCAAAGTCAAGAGGTACTGCTAGTGGAGTGTAGATGTCGTTAGGGTCTACCAATAACATTCCGATGCCAAACCCTCTCTTGTTGGCTGCGCCATCGAAAAATAATTGCCACTTATTTTCTTCTATGCTTAGGATGTCCTCATCAGGTTGCCACTTATTTTCTTCTATGCTTAGGATGTCCTCATCAGGGAATCGCGGGTCTTCCCCCTTCACTTCATCGCAAGGAAATTCGGCCAACTGATCTGCAAATATACTCCCTCTGACGGATTTCTGAGTGACGTAAGTGATATCATACCCCGCGAGCATGAAGTACCATTTGGCTAGCCCCGAAGACAAATTTGATTTGTCTAGGATATATTTCAGTGGATCCATCTTTGCGATGAGACGGACTGGAAAGGCTTCCATATAGTGCTTTAGCCTTTGTGATACCCAGACGAGAGCAGCGCATGACTTGTCGAGTGGAGAGTAGTTGATTTCACTGCCTTGGAATCTGCGGGCGACAAAGTAGATGGCATTTTACGTGTGCGAAGGCATTTGTTCTTGAGCAAGCATAGCCCCTAATGCGTTGTACGTGAATCGTGAGGTATAGCTTCAAGGGCTTCTCCTTGTGTAGTGGAACCAGGATGGGTGGGGAAGTCAAGTAGTGCTTAACTTCCTCGAATGCTTCTTGACATTCTTCGGTCCACTCTTGAGGTGCGTTTTTCTTAAGCAGCTTAAAGATGGGGTCGCACATTGTAGTCAGTTGATTAATGAATCGGCGATATATTGGAAGTACGCCCATGAATCCCTTTACTTCTTTACGTGTCTGGGTGGAGGCATGTACGTGATGGCCTTTATTTTGGCGGGATGGCTTCTATGCCGCGTTACGTGACCATGTATCCCAAGACTTTCCCTTTGACTACTCCGAATGAGCATTTGGCGGGGTTGAGTCTCATTTTGTCTTTGTCTCGGTCGATTGAAGAATTTTCGAGATCTACGAAGTGTTGGCCATCTGTCCCCTTTGAGTGGATAATCATGTCGTCCACATACACCTCTATTTCTTTATGGATCATGTCGTGGAATAGTGTTGTATTTGCCCTTTGGTAGGTAGCCCCGGCGTTCTTGAGACCAAACGGCATGACCGTGTAGTAGAACGTTCCCCAAGGTGTGGTGAATGCTTGTTTTGTCTTGGTCCTCTTACGCCATGAGGATTTGGTTATACCGGCAAACCCGTCGACGAATGAGCGGACCTCGTATCTTCTTTGTGGCATCGACCAACATGTCTATGTTTGGTAGCGGGAAGTCATTTTTAGGGGATGCCTTGTTCAAGTCTCACGAAATCAACACAGACTCGTATTTTCCCATTCGACTTGGATACTTGCACCGTGTTTGCTAACCATTCCGGATATTCAATCACTTTGATGAACCCTACATTCCGGAGTTTCATGATTTCCTCTTTTACTTGCATTGACCATTCCGGCTTGAATCTGCGTAGTTTCGCTTGGCGGCTTGGCGTTGGGTAGCGGCGGTATCTTGTGTTCTACAGCGGATCGATTCAACCCAGGCATATCTCTGTAGGACCAAGCGAAGACGTCGACATATTCTCTGAGGAGTTGGGTCAAGGTTTCTCTGTCTTCCCCCTTGAAGAAGCTGCCGATCTTTGTTTCTCTGGGGTCTTCCGTTGTCCCAAGATTAACTGTTTGCATTTCCTCGTCGTCAACAGGGCCATTCTTTCCACAACGACCTACTTGCTTAGCTAATTCTTTTAAGATTTGTTCGTTTTCTTGATCTATCTCATTGTATGATTCATTATTAACGTGTTCGTTATATTGATTATCATTAGTTAATTCATCATTTACGATGTTTGCAATCTCAGGGTACTCGAAAAGATCAAAGTTTTCATTAAGGAAGTAAGGGAATACATGTTCAGCCACCGCCTCGATTTCCTCTTGAGTGAGTTCATCGGAGGTGGAGCCTGCTTCTAATGTAAAAGTTGTAGGGCCTATCTTCCTGCGAGGGTGGGGAGTGCAACCAAGCTCTTTGGTCATGGAGTCTTCATCAACAAGCTGGTCCCGTGACGTGCCGGTTAGAATTGGCTCATCACATTTACGTATTAGTCTTGTGTAGTCGGTAGTTGGAGCGTCCCCCTTGGATATTGCATGGATCCGGCTGTCTTCTAACCGGCATAGGTCTTGGAACTGTCGCAAAGCATGTCTTCTCCCAACACAAAGTCCCATTCGCTTGTCATTTACGCTTCGTGCCCCACAAATCATTAGGGATCGGTGGGACGGATTCTGTTTCATACGGAGAAGTATCGCAGTCGCTGAAGATTTCAAAGCCCGGTTGGCGCTTTCCTTTATCATCAGTCCATGGTTCTGAAAAGATAAAGTAGGGAATACTTTCCCCTTCTCGAACAAAGTAGCCATTGAGTGTCTTTCGATATGGTTTGAGGTTGCAATCCTTGGACTTTGGGTCATTGCAGCCTTTGTACGAGGTTCCTTCCCACTTGATTTGAGTGAAGCCCCACTCTTCTATGTCATCTTCATCGTGGATGGAGATGTCGTATCCTAGTCCATGCTTTGTGTGAGGCGGGGGGACCGGTGGTGGTTCCGTTATTCCTTGTAAGTGCTTTCCAAGCCCCAATCCAGGAAAGTACCCTTTTGCTAGCATCATTCTCCAGACAGGAAGGCTTCCGGAAAACCTAAGTGCCTTTGAGTAGTCGTTCTCGTTGTAAGTTTCCATGACATTCACAGTGCTTTCTCTTTCAATCTCAAAGTATTAATCGGAATCGAAAAGGGAAATACTGACTAACTATTATTGAAAAGCAAACTTGGTACTCTTGCCCACAAATGAAGTCTTTAGGCAAGTAGTACCCGACTAAACTAAACTAGGCTACTTAACCGTTTCTTTTGCAACTAAAAGTAAATAACTGAAATGAAAAGAGACTCCTCATTTGTTTGAACTCATCCAAACTATTCCACCACTTGGGCAAATTCTGATGGCGTCGCTGTCAATCAAGTCTTGGACTGCATTTTTCAGGTTGAAGCAATCATTGGTGTGATGGCCATTGCATTGATGGTAGTAGCAATAGAGGTGTGGAGATCGACCTTCCCTCTTAGGTTGGTAGCCTTCTATTGGCTTCAGCTTTCCGTCCTTGTGAAGACTTCTGAAGAGATGACCAAGAGTGATGTTTCCGATGTCGGAGAAAATCCTCCCCTTCCTTCGCTTAGCCATTTGGTTATGGAGGTCTCGGATATGGTTCTCGTAGTGTTGCACAAAGACGAGGTGGCGAGCCTGATATTCTTCCTCCATTTGCTCTTTGAGGTCACGGTAGAGGGTATTGAGGAAAAACTTGACCCTCTCATCCATGTCATCTTCAATGTGGGCTTCAAGGTTGATGCACTTTTGGGTCATAGTTTCAAGTTCGCTCTTGACTTCCTTGAGCTCTTCAATCAACATCTTTGTCTTTTCGGCTTGGATGGATTCTTCCATGTGATGCCACGAGTCATTGTCACTAATTTGCTGCAGGGCTTTGGCAAGTTGAGTTTTGATGTCACTTAGCTCCTCTTGCACGGATGATCGCCCACTGTCGGAATCACTTTCCATCTTCCGAAAATCCCTAGCAATGCGAGTGGCGGGCAAATCAAAAGCTTCTCTCCAACCTTCCACGTGTTCCATTTCAGCGACAAGAGACTTGGTCAAATCTTGGAGAGTGGGTTGTTCACGGCTTTCCTTGGTCATGGCATGCTTTCCGGTAGACATTGTGTTGGGAGTCTTGGAGTTGAGTAGCTTCGGAAAACTGACAGAAGAGATGCAGATATCAGGATCTAGCCCCAACGAGTCGGAAGCAGGCTTAAATGGCTCAGGCTCAAATTCAGCAAACAGAAGCATTATCCCGTGCGAGATAAGTAATCCCGCGCGAGATAATCACACGGAAAGTCGATTTTTATTTAGCCCTAATTTTTGGTCGGAACGGAAAGTCCGTTTTGAGGGGTTTCTAAGGCCTTTATCAGAACCTAACGACTAAGCAATCAATCCGATTTTTGTAAAACAAAGCCATGTAAGATTGTTTTTTTTTTTGAAGGATTATATGCACATTTTTCTTGAAGGGACATTTGAAAGGGACTTTTTCCGAAGGGACTTTTTCCGAAGGGACCTTTTCCGAAGGGACTTTTTCCGAATCCTTTCTTATTGTCAATTTTACATGGCTTTGTTTTGATCAAAAACAAGAAAAGATCACCGAGTCAAAACCGACCGGTCACGGAGTGATCCTAAAAGTCAATCTACATGAGAATGTGGCGATGCAGGGCTGGAAGGCTAGGCTCCCCGCGATATGACAATCTAAGTGGATTGAATACGCGGAGTGGGATTGTCCAACTTCGGAGAGACCGGCGACTAGGTGGTTACCGTCATCCGTCCTTAGTGTGGGTCCCGGGTTTATAGAGGGTATGCAGTGCAATGACAGTTATAGTATGATGTGCGCGTGTGTGATAGTCAATCTATGTGATAGAGTAAAATAGAAAGTTTTTTTTGAAAAATCAAAAGGAAAACAGATAATGGCCGCACCAAGTGGTTGCCTACGTTTCTCCCAATCTAGGAAGACTCAGGCCGTCGTAGTTCCACATAAAGAGATATAAAGAGAGATAAATAATATAATTTACAACTCCCGAATCCCCAATGGACCGGACTTTAATTAAATAAAACCCAATCACACGCAGTTCATAAATAATAATCAATTATTTAAGGAAAATAAAGGTCCGAGTTCTATACCTTAAGGGAGGCCTTAAGATGCAGGAACTCTGCAGAAAATGAATTCTGGGATCCCCCTTACATGTTCGGCTCTCGTCTTGGATTACGAGCGAAACAGGAGAAACCAAAAAACAACCAGACTGGAAGCCCTATCTCGCGCGAGATAATGATATCTCGTGCGAGATATCTCCCATCTGAGAACAGAAAAAATTAGAATTTTACAAAATAGATTGAAAAACCTCTCTTTTAATTTTGACGCAAGTTTAAGCCTCTTAATTTTCAGTCCCCAGCAGAGTCGCAACTGTAGCGTTGTGAGAAAGAAATTCTAGTTCTTTTTATTTTTATGAGTCGCCACCTATATTATTTGATTGGAAACATAGAAAAACCATTTGAGAGATTTGGGTTCGGGGCTTAGGTTATGAAATGGGTAGGTTTAGAAGGCATCCGTTTCACCCAATCCGGAGATCGGTCTTGCTAAAGAAAAGAGAGGTTTTTCAAAAGAAGAAATAAAAAACGAATTCAAATACTACAAATAAAGGTCCATTTGACGAGGTCAAACGGAATGTAGGATCGATTGCTTCGAGACCGTCTCCATGATTTGGAGAGGCTCTAGGCCGATCCTAGATTCTATGGACTTATACCACTCTAACAATCAATTAGAAGGAAGATTAGGAATTACCTTGCGTGAGGTGATTTGGGCAGAGTTTCGGCTCAAGTTTAGAGTCGACCCTTCACACGGACAGAGCTTCGCCTTGGTCCTTGGTTTGGAGATTGATGCTTGTTTATCAACAAGGTTGACAAACAAACTATGAGGTGAGTTTTAGGGTGATTTTGAAGGATTCTTTCAGGGAAAGAAAACGACAAAATGTGTGTGTGTTGTGTAAATTCGCGGTCCGGGACCTTCGACCTTTTCGACCTCTTGAGCCTTGGAAGTCACCAAGTATTTATAGAGGTTGGATATGAAGAAGTGGAGAGTTAAAACCCTATCAGATGGTTCTAGACCTCCTCTCCCATTGGTTGGCCGGAGAGATAAAGTTTTATCCCGAAAAGAGGTTGAAATCGACGAGGGAACTGTCGTCTGCAATCTGCAGAGGGAGATATCTCGCGCGAGACACGCCATCTCGCGGCGAGATATTGCTCCTGTGGACAGTTTTGTCCTTTCCTCGTTATCTCGTATGCAGTTTAGTCCCAAACTAACGGTAGTTAGTCAAAACTTTAACGAAACATGACGAAATGGTGGATTTCTACTTCTTGACTCAAAGCGAGACTTAGAGTGGTATAAGTATGATCCGATGTGTTCAGAATGGGGTGTCTACACCTCTCCCCGCGAGAACCTGTCCAGGGAATGGTAGAGCTCGGCCAGTCCAGCCTCCCCCCACGCGAACCCCCTCACAGCATCCAGATCTGTCAGCGACCCGAGCAGAGGGAAGTTACAGGATGTGTCAGAAGTCGAGAACAAAGTCGCTGACAACGCGAACCAAAGGAACCCTCGAGCCAGGCGCTCTGCGGTCATCCTCAATGATCCATCCAAATAATCGGAGACACCCGCCTCCAGATGCCTCTCCATCGGCCTGTACCGAATGCCTAAGCCCCTGGCATCGGTAATATCAAAACCCAGCAGCCCAGACAACTGCTCTGGGGTATAACCATCAACCCACACCAGCGTGTTACCGTAGGTCGGCAACCCAGTGATAGCGGCAAAATCCGTGGGAGTCACCGTCGCCTCCCCCCATCTGAAATGGAAAGTGTGGGTCGTATCCCACCAATACTCGCTCAGAGCTACATATATGGACCTGGCCCTCGGCGTATCAGCTATCACAGCCACCGCACCAATAAACCCAGCCAACCCAGAGTCGAGCACCAGCTGCCGCGGACTCCTCTCTCCCTCTCGAGCCACGTCCGGGATGATCTCCCACAATACTCTCACTACCTCAAAGGCACCCCGACTCTTCTGGTTGTGGGTATCAACCGTCCCTGTCCCCTGCAGGCAAACAAGACAGAAGCAACATCAACAAATGCAAGAACGCATGTCAAAAGGATGCAATGCAGATACGGTTCTCATTCATTTCCTACATATATTTCCATCATTTCGAAAACTCCGTCGAATCTGGAACTTTCAAAACATTTCGAAAACTCCGTCGAATCCGGAACTTTCAAAATGTGTCGAAAACTCCGTCGAATCCGGAACTTTCAAAACATTTCGAAAACTCCGTCGAATCCGGAACTTTCAAAATGTGTCGAAAACTCCGTCGAATCCGGAACTTTCAAAACATTCCGAAAACTCCGTCGAATCCGGAACTTTCAAAACATTTCGAAAACTTCGTCGAATCCGGAACTTTCAAAATCTTTCGAAAACTCCGTCGAAACCGGAACTTTCAAATTCTTTTCGAACATTTCGAAAATTTACTCCGTCCCGAATTAAAGCTACTTTAATTTTGGAAAACGCATCTTGACATGGAATTTTGCAACCAAAATTTTTATGTCATCCACCCATAGTGTCAATTGAACTACATCCTAGTCAATTTCGACAACGATTCATGGCAAAGTCAAAAGCCCCAATTCAAGCACCAAAATCCCAAGGAAATTCCTAAACAAATTTCTAACATTTAAAGAATGCACATTCTTAAAATTAATGGAATTTGAAGGAAGCTTACTTGTCTCTCAATCCCTCCTTTGGAGTTGTGTTGGTCCCTAGCCGGGTAAAACTCCGCCGGATTCAATGGATGAACAATGGTTCGAATGGTCCGAACCAACCGCGTTCTTTCGTCATCGGTCCTTCCATGGCGAGCCATCGGTTCCCATTCACCTTCCATAGCGATTTTCCTTCACAAATTCGAGCAAACCTTGCAATTTGGGGTGGAAATTTTTCTCTCCTCTCTCTCTCTCTCGTCGGAAATAATGGGGGAAGGGGGATGGTTTGCGTCGGACTTGGAGCTGATTTGAATCTGGTCAAATTCAGTCCAAGTCCGGTCGGACTCCTGCTGCAATTTAAAAAGATTCCTTCCATTTTAGTCCCTCATTTTTTGGCAGTTCCAATTTTACTCCTTTTGGCCCCCAAAAGTGTAAAATTTCCTCCCAGTTAGTTTTCACTAACGCCCGTCTCCAGACGTTAAATTCCCAGTTAGTTTTCACTAACGCCCGTCTCCAGACGTTAAATTCCCAGTTAGTTTTCATTAACGCCCTTCTCCAGACGTTAAATTCCCAGTTAGTTTTCACTAACGCCCGTCTCCAGACGTTAAATTTAATCCCCAATTGACGTTTGACATTCAAACCCTCAATCATGTCTCCGGACATTCCAGTTACAATTCTGTCTCCAGACGTTAAATTCCCAATTGACGTTTGACATTCAAACGCTCAATCATGTCTCCGGACATTCCAGTTACAATTCCGTCTCCAGATGTTAAATTCAATCCCAGTTGACGTTTGACGTTCAAACGCTCAATCATGTCTCCGGACATTCCAGTTACAATTCCGTCTCCAGACGTTAAATTCAATCGATTGACGTTTGACGTTCAAACGCGCTTCAATCATGTCTCCGGACATTCCAGCTTACAATCCCGTCTCCAGGCGTTAAATTCAATCCCGAGTTGACGTTTGACGTTCAAACGCTCAATCATGTCTCCGGACATTCCAGTTACAATTCCGTCTCCAGACGTTAAATTTAATCCCAGTTGACGTTTGACAGTCAAACGCTCAGTCATGTCTCCGAACATTCCAGTTATGGTTCCGTCTCCCGACGTTAAATTTTCTAATGGTTTTAACCATCATATATTCCCCCGGCAGCTGCAATAAGCCCGAACCCCAAGGCATGAACGCCTTGCAATAATCCCTCTTCGGCTATCCTCATAAGCTCGAATATCTTTTTCGCTTCAGCAAGTGAACATTCATCTCCCCGGCCGCCAGTCGTAAGCCCGACCGTCCCACTTCAGCGGCAGCTGCAATAAGCCCGCACAACAATCCCTCTTCGGCCACCAAGGTAAGCCCGAATGCTCATCCCCAGCAGGATTCTAAAGAAGAAACGTCGATCCTTCCGAGTTGTTAATAACGCCAGTTTAACACGACCGTTCCCATCATTGTCACTCTATTCCTAGCAGGATAAAACCTGGCAGCCGCAATAAGCCCAGTACCCAAGGCACAAATGCATTCATATCAGGATGAGCGTATCCTCAGCAACTCCGGTTTGAGGCGCCACACGCCCTCGTCAGCTCCAACAACTCCGGTTTGAGGCGCCACATGCCCTCGTCATCATCAGCAACTCCGGTTTGAGGCGCCGCACGCCCTCGAAGGTTACAGAAGTCCCAGGTTCAGACGCCTCCTAACAGTCTCGCTCAGGTCAAGGTCCCCACGTGCGGCCCTTGCACCTTCGAACTACGATCGGCTTGATTCCCGCTCGGGATACGTAGGAATCCTTTTGCTAAGGGTCCAGCCAGCTGACCGCCCAGGTCTTTTAAAGTAAGGCATCCCAATTTGGATCCTTATCTTTTTCAACGAACCCACCTCCTTCGAAGGAGACGTCGCTGAGGGGCTAACTGTAAGTACCCTAATCTGGATCGTCAAAATCCGTCAGAAAGTTAACCGAAATCCGTTAACTGGCCCGCTCCAGGTTAACCGAAACTCGTTAAACTCCCCGTTGCCATGCAAACGAGACGTCTCGGGACTGCCCCGTGCATCCCGATGTCGAAGCGTACTTGACACGTGTCATCTCACATAAAAGTATGTCTTTCCCTGAAAAACGCACTTTTCGGCACTTTTCGGGGGCATTTCGGACATTTTCCGGACTGTTATTTTAAAAAACGGACAAAACCGGGACCGGGGAACGAACTCCCATATAAAGGGTGAGTCATGGGACACGTGGCAGCCATGCCACAGCCCTCTCGTCGTCACCTTTCAATCACAAATCAAGCTGAAAAGACCAAAATACCCCTGGATTTCAGTCAAAGTTCGGCCGGACTCCCTGTGCAAATTTCTTGAAATTGTCAGCAAGCCCCTCAGAATTCCAAAATACCCCAAAACCCTGAAAAACAGTCCAAGTCCGTCCGGACCCCTACTGCAATTTTCACCTATA
Source organism: Adenophora triphylla var. japonica (assembly GCA_022495995.1). Classification (NCBI taxonomy): domain Eukaryota; kingdom Viridiplantae; phylum Streptophyta; class Magnoliopsida; order Asterales; family Campanulaceae; genus Adenophora; species Adenophora triphylla. The sequence continues at coordinate 424,029 of JAFEMH010001119.1, read as the reverse complement.
AATAGAAGTGGCTGTCAAAGCCAAAAGGAGGAACATTTTTCACCCAAAAATCACCTCACTCACGGCCCAAACTGATTTCACCCCTTCCCGAGCTCCCGTTTGCCTCGATTCGCGTGAAACTTCCGTATTTCGATCAAATATGCCCCTTATCACTTCGAAACACCCTTTCGAACTAATTTTCGTCTCCCGTATACACCTTCCGAGCCAAAGGAGTCGACCCTAGCCATAGGTATAACTCCCTCTCTCTAAATCTCTCGTTTCATCTCGGTTTACGCGCCAGTTGCTACAACCACTTCGAACAACGTTATTGAAATGTAGACGCCTCCGTCTAACGGGGTTCGATACGTTTTAGCCCTTCGATCCTCTTCTCTTTTCGTAAGAGAAGTAATCACGGGTTAAAACGGCGTTCCGACCCCGTTCCGTTTACTTTTTCTGTCATTTACCATTCCGGATCGATCGATCCGTTGATCGTCATTTACTTTCTGTCATTTACAATTTCGAGCCGATTGGCCTCGTTGATCGTCATTTACAATTCCGAGCCGATTGGCCTCGTTGATACTGCTTTAAATACTGTCATTTACAAAGTCCGACCCGTTTGGATCGTGATAGTATTTACTTTTCTAAGTCCGAGTCGCAACCCGATTCGTTGATCGCATATCATTTAATACGCATTTTTTCCCATAAAAATCATTAACAATGTAATGCCCGCTTCAAAACCGGAGTTCGTCCTTCGAACTCTCTTTCAAAACGCGCGAAATGACGTTTGGCCTCCAAACGCTCATTTTCAAACTAAAAGCCGCCATTTGACACTTAAAATCATTTAATACGCATTTTTCCCGTAAAAATCGTTAACAATGACACGTCCGGTTCAAAAAACCGGAGTTCGACCTTCGAACTCCTTTTCAAACTCAAAATTGACGTTTGCCACGCAAACGCTCATTTCAAGCACAAATCGACGTTTGCCACGCAAACGCTCATTTCCGTCTTAAAACCGACGGTTTTCATTCAAACGCTCGCCTTTTCAAAGTCACCTAATCAACGTTTGACATTCAAACCAAGATTAACCTTGTCATTCAAGCCCCCATTTCAAAAAACACACACACACGTTTTCGAGAAAGGTAGAAAGACTCGTCATACGAGGCGTTTCAGGTGATCTCGTAATACTCTTCCCGAAACGTAAAGTGACCTCCGAACCTAACAATCTCTGGTACTAAAAAAGCTTTTTACTCGATTTTGCTACCAATAAAAATGATCCCTTGTTTTCAAAGCCTTTACCTAAGTTTTTGCTACCAATGAAAACGACACCATTTTCAAAAGTCGTTTCTCAACGTTTGGGCTCAAAATACAAAAACCGCGTGGCGACTCCTCATTTTTTCCTTCCCATGAAGCGAGGTCTCAGACACCAACCCCCCGCGAAAGACAACCGCGTTTCGCGTCCGCGCGAAATCCCGGGTAATTTCAACTGTGTCAAAATTGGGTCCTTGCGGATTTCCTCACTTCCTCCTAATCTGTAGGGGTCTTGAGAGGCATGGGGATTCGAAACCGCAACTCCTTTACCTTTCCCGGATGGATCAGCACTATCCATTCCCAACATTCTTCCTGACCGTGTCAATAAATTAACCTCTTGATCATTCTCAACCACAAAGTTTTTACTGGCCTCTTTGAGTTCGGCTAGTGTAAGCGGAACAGGACGAGTGCTGTATGGCCAAGCTGCCTGTCTTATCTCATTCACGGACAATGGCGCATCCAGGTTAGCTGCTATCCTGAGCTCCTCCAAAGAGATTGGGGATTCTCTAGGAGCCATAGAGGATATAGCGTTAATGACCAAACGTTCTTCGTACTCATCGTAATCAGCAGCATTATTCAAATCATACAAATCATCAAGATACAAGACATAGCAAAAGTTATCCTTCATTTCATTGGAACAAGGATTTACATCAGTCACAACCTCATTACAATCACAACTAGCATTTCCATTTACAGACTCTCCAAACTCTATTACATTCACAAAATAATCTTGATCAAAGTCGATGAGGTTCACATTGTTACTGGGCAGAGGGTTGTTGACGATGTTAGGGCGAGGAGACTTTTCGATCTTCTTTTCATCCACGAGGCCTTGGATGATCTTCTTGAGGGTTACGCAAGTGTTGGTGGTGTGCCCTGGGTATTGATGAAACCTGCAGTATTTACTGGTATCAAGATTGGGATTGGGACGGACAGGGCTGTAGTTGTCCAGCGGCCTAATCATGCCGGTCCGAAGCAGGCCATTGAAGATTTCTTCCGTAGACATACCTAAGTCATCAAACCTCGGTTGCGGCTTGGGTTGAAATCTCCCTCCACTCAGTACATTGCCAAATCCCCTTTGCAGGTTGTTAATGCTGTTATCCTTAAACATTTCTCTTCCCTTTGGTGCCATGGCAGAAACTGGGTTAGATGCCCGGTATCGGAATCCTCCACTTCCGCTACTACCGCTAGAATTCACACTTGGGGTTTGGTTAAAAAGCCTATTCTCGCTGTGAGCGCCCATTCCGACCATTTCTCGAAGATCTGGATACCAACCCTTTCCAATGGCCTCCCTTAACACCGGCTTCACGCACGACAGAAAAATATCTTTCTGATCCTGAAGGGGGATTGACTCTGATAGCTCATTAAGTTTGGCATTCCACCTCTTATAAAACTCCGTGATTGACTCATCATTCTTTTGAATTGTGCCCACTAGATCGTCTCGGGTAGTGTGCCACTCTAGATTACCCCGGTATTTCTCCAAGAAAGTCTCGGTGATCTGGCTCTAGGTGGAGCGGCATTCTTGCTTAAGAGCCAAAAACCAAGTGAGCGCCGAACCTTTCAAAGTTAGATGAAAATGAGATGCCATAAACTCAGGGGTGCAACCCATCGCCCCCATTGTCATTACGTAGGTATCCACATGAGTCTTTGGGCAGGTTATTCCATCAAAATCCATCTTTGGCATCTTGAACTTATGAGGAAGAGGTGTCACTTGAGCCGGGTCGACCACCTTTAGGCCACTGGAACCCACAGTCAATCTATCGATTTCTGTTGCATCTGTTTCAATAACGCTGTCACTTCTGAAGTCAAACCCAGAATCTGGGGAATAGCAGGAGCCACAGTTGAAGACGTCACAGGAAATTCTGAAGCGGATCTAATGGGCAAGGCAGCCGAGGGAAGACCAAGAGTACTGGGGATGCTGATATTGCTATCCAACAAACTGACTGAGCTGAGAATCCTATTCCTGTACATGTCATAACCATTAAATAGAACACTGGGATTCTGGGGACCAAACTGCACTGATTGTCCTCCAAACTGACCATGGGCAGGGAATCCGGTACTGATACATGGAGCTGAATACGGGGTGGAACCATACAGATGCTGGGTGAGAGGAGAACACACTGTGGGCTGAGAGAAGTTGCTCTAGAATTGGGACTAAGGGTACTGTGGGATACTGTCCTGACAAATCTGGTTTCCTGACAAACGATTGTGAGTACCCCGATCCGAACCCATGATTTGGATCTACTTTAAATTGATTTTGGACTTATATCCTTGCTAAAAGGCAATATTTAGTCCAAATATCCCAAGCAGCCCATCGCCCATTGGGCTCGCTGCTTTCGGCCCAATATGGCCAAAAGGAGTACGCTGTCGTCCGACATGGAAGTCACTAAGGCGGTTTAACTGCCCTTGTCGTGCGACATAAGACGCCCCATCAGCCTGCCTATAAATACAAAGCATGGCTGATCATTTTAGGGGACTTGGAGTGAATATTGGGGGAGGATACAGTAATATAAGGGAAACTCTGTCCAAATAGAGTCTCCCTCTCTCTCTCACACACACACACACTCACCTCCCTCCTCACACACACACACACACTTCAAGGCCAAGATCCAAAGTAGCTCCCTTTGTTGGTGTGTAGAAGGGGTAGACACCATACTATTGGTGATCTCACCTTGTGGGCTACAATAGGTGGCCACTAAACCCTTCTCCCTCTTTAAATAAAGTCTTTAAACACATTGCATGCTTACTTGCCTTCATATTATGTAGAAATTGGGATTTTTGCATGATAAAGGTGGTGGAGAAGTGAATCTTCAATATTCACTTCTCCCCACCTCAGATCTGTATATTTGATCATCTTAGGATCAATAAAGATCCAATCTTTATGCATTAGCATGGAGTTAGGAGGTGATGGCTACTTCAAAGTGGCCAAAAACATGTGATTTATCACATTTGGCAACTAAAGCCATGTGATCCTTCCATAATACTCATATATTAGCATTATATTACTGCTTACAGTTGTTAAATGTGCTTGGTTTGCCTTGAGGAACAAATGGGAAACAAACAGACTGAAGGGCACAGAAATGGCCTATCTATGTCGTGCGACATGGGACTCCATGGAGATCCTGTGTCATACGCCATAGAGATCCCAGAAGGCTGTAAAGCCATTCTTGGACTTCAGATCTGTCCAGTTTATTCCCTTCGCGACTCAGAGCTTTCCTAAGCATTTTTGTGGCTCATAAGCCACTATTTGAGTGCCTATAATCCATTTGGGTACGATTTATTGGAGGCGGATTGACACATGACATGGACAACTTCAGATGTTCCATGTCGCATGACATCCGTATCATTCAAAGTCTATCATGACTTTGTTCACTCCCGTCAATCCCAAACTGAGTTTTAGACCTTCAAATAGTGTCTTTACTGAGTTAAATAAATGTCATTTCATTCCCAGAAACTGCTTGGTCTTTGTAATAAGACAATCTAACCAAGAGACATCATGTCGTGCGACACCCTCTGCCTAGGAGGTCCTGTGTCGGACGACATGGGAAGTCTCTGGGCAGATTATCTTACCTTCTGCCTTGTTATGATAATCACAATATGTAAAAGGGCATGGCCCCCTGTCATGACTCACAAGTTATACTCAGCTTCCATATTATCAATGAAAATGTCAAATTTGCATTTTTTACACATCGACACATATTGCACACACACTTTGAATGTCCAAAAAATTGTCCAATGTTGATTGAAAGTCTCGAAAGAGGCGTGTTAGGTGAACTCTCTAGTTCTTCCCAAACACGTAACCAGACTCTCGGACTCAAAATCTCTTAAAATAGGTTTTTCAATGTTTTCCTCTAAAAATGGCGTGGCGACTCCCAAAACCGAAGTTTTCAAAAACTTATCATATCATTTTCAACACATTAAAAACTCCTTCCAAAAAAAGGGAGGAAATGATATTTTTCTTCGGGCGAGCGTTCATTCAGTGGCGACTCCGCTGGGGACATTGAAAAACTTTTTGTTCTAAAAAGAATGAAGATGATACTTGGTATATAGGTGGAAGCCACTAACCTTCCTGTATCGCTCCCTAACCCGGGGCTTGGGATAAACGGTGGTCTAACAATCCCACGTACCAGTATCATTCTTCTATTTTCTGAAAAAAGAGAAAAGTTTTTCTTAAGAGAGTCTAACTTTCTTCAAATCAGCTTGGAAAATTTCGACATTCACCTTGTGTGTACATTTGTGTCATTTTGTGTGCTCAAATGCACTTTGCCATGCTTTGGTATGTGACACTATTGGAAGCAGGGGCTTCCCCTTTTGCAATTTGCTCTTCCCGGTAATCAGAACAGGGCGGGATGGCGCTGGACTACAGCTACTGGTAAATTCTGGCATTTGGGGCAGTCCCCTTTTGTCATGCTCTGACTCATTCTCTTGTTTTTTTTCCTTTGCATATTGCATATAAAAAAGAGAAAAAAAAAATCTTTTACAAAAAAAAAAAAAAGAGCAAAAAAATATTTTCCTAGAAAATACCTTCACACTACTCGCACTCTACCCGCACATAGAGTTAGAACCCGGGAGTGTACGGACGGCATCGCGGAAAGTGACATGTTTCGCTGACGTTTGAGCGCCTAAAGTCCTCCTAGCCAGTGAGTCAGCCAACACTTGTCCGTGACACACTTTCTACCGTGACCGGTTGGTTTTTGGCCAATACTTTTCAAAACATTTTAAACTCGGTTTTCAAAATTTTCTCACAAAGTCCGAGTCATACACCGTCTCCAAAAATCTTGGCATACTTTCCCTCTTCGTTTCGGAATCACGACATAATTCAAACGTAAGTACACGTTAAGACCTCTACATGTCTCGACGTAGGGACATATCGATTTCTCGGCTTGGCTTCATAAGAAGTCATGATGCGTCTTCGACATGTGTCAACACGGGACCATGTCGAATTCTTAACCCATACTAACGAGAGTTATGCCGAAATTTCGCCACCAGGTGACGAGAGGCCATGCCAGATTTCCAACTCGAAAAGAGGAGAGGTCATGCCCAATTCCTCGAGGGTTTTACCTCCAAATTGTGGTCTCGTACGTTCAAACGTACGTTCGACCCTCTCTCCTCCCGAGTTTAGACGTTGACTTGGACTTGGTTTTGAAAACACCGAGTTTGACTTGTTTTGGCTCGTATGCCCATAGGTTCGTTCTCCCTTTAGGTTGGTGGGTTCCACGTGCCCTATAGGACCTCTGCCGGGATTGTCCGTCCCGGAGGTGCAATACAGGTGGAATACAGGGGGTCTATAGACGTAGTGATGGAACCCCACTGATCCAGGAATAGCGTAGAATGCGAAAAAGAAGGTTTCCCCCTTTTCCAACCATTCCTAGGATTAATAAAAATCATTTAAAAAAAATAAATAAATAAATAAAACATAAAAAAAAATATAAAAAAAAGCATATGCATGAGTCCGTCCTCAGCCTATCCTCTCCCCTACCTAAAACCGTTCTCTCCCCCTTTCAGCGAGCAAGTGTTGGGTCAGAGTTCCGGGCGGTCGGTTAATCAGTTTCTCTCCAGTCAGGGGTTCATTTCCAGCAGTCCCAGATAAACTGTAAAATCGTCAGCCTCAACCATTCAAGTACTAAGAATGGCCAATATGGTAGTCAACCACACAGGTAACCAGATGCCATGAGGGACTCCCCCAGCTCAACCCATACCTCACATATGGTATGATGTGTGCGATTGTGAAGATTGTTTGGAATATGAGTATCAGGACTGGATCAATGAAGATGCTCCTTCAAGAAAGAAGAAGAAGAGGAAGTCCATGCAACAGAAATTGAAGGAGGGACACGAAGCTGGAGACGAGAGCATAGGAATTTTAGGCGAACCCTCAGGCAAATTTGACTATTACGTCAGTTACCCCAAAAGGCCCACCAAGGAAACGGTCAGCCAGAATGAAGTCCAGCCCAACCCTCTCATCGTCATCAATCCTCTCAGGATAAAAGGTTCTGAGCCCATCACCACTGCAAAGCCTGACAAAAAGCTGACAGATTTGAAGGCAGAACATGAGGTTCCAATGGAATGTGGAATTAACCAAGGCAGAACCAAAGCATCTCCCGGGGAGAACCTCGTCAACACCATCCAGATCAACCCTCCTTTTAACCGCACAGATAAGGTTGTGATCATGAAAGAAGAGCTGACTTATCCGCAGGGTATTGACAGGATGAGCCAGACCCCTCAACCAATGAGTCCGTCTGTCATGAACGAACTAGCAGAGGGACTGCATCAGGTTTCTCTAACTCCCCGCACCATCTTTTCAAAATACCGGCTTACCACTGATTTCCGACAAGTTCCCCGGTCAGCTTGAAGTCTCCAATCCTCTGAGAAACAACAGCAGAAGAAAGCAAAATTCCAGCCCGAGTCAAATAAGTAGAGTAGGGTCAAGAGTCAGTAAGGATTTTCGGATCCCAGTCCTCAGAGTCTTTTGTTATCGAATTTGAGTCTCTAGATAGGTCTGATACTCTCACGGTTGATGATAATCAGCGTGTCTTTAACTCTATCTTCCCTTTTGCGTTGAATGAAATCGTTGACCTTTCTGCGTATCCCTTAATTGCCACCTTAACGAATGATAAGTTAACTAAAACAAATATTAATGACTTAAAAGTGGTTAATAATGATTCATTTGAAGAGGACACAGACCTTTTAGATGAAAACTTTTTAAATGATAATATAAAGCAGGATTTTGACCGAGACTATAATCGGGCCCAAGCTGCCGATGAGGTATTAACTACAGTGAATCTGGGAACTACTGAAGAGCCCAAAGAGACACAGATTGGCAGTTTCTTCACCGGGAAAGAACGGGAAGCCCTCATTGATCTGCTCAAGGAATATGTAGACGTATTTGCCTGGTCCTACAAGGACATGCCCGGGTTGGATACCTCAACTGTTGAGCACCGAATCCCCCTGGACCCAGAAGCCAGGCCAGTCAAGCAGAAACTTCGCCGGATCAAGCCAGAATGGTCCCTCCAAGTCAAAGAGGAGATAGAGAAGCTGCTCAGAGTGGGTTTCATCAGAGTGGTCGAATACCCCAAGTGGTTGGCCAACATAGTAACAGTTACCAAGTCAAATGGCAAGGTCAGGGTGTGCGTGGACTTCAGAGACCTAAACAAAGCTAGCCCGAAGGACGACTTTCCCTTGCCCAATATCGATCTGCTGGTAGACACTACAGCCAGCTACGAAGTCAAATCATTTGTGGATGGTTTTGCGGGTTACAATCAGATTAAAGTTGCCAAAGAAGATCAGGAAAAGACTTCCTTCACCAGTCCTTGGGGAACCTTCTTCTATACGGTTATGCCCTTCGGCCTGAAGAATGCCGGTGCCACTTACCAGCGAGCAGTCACTGCACTTTTCCATGACATGATCCACAAGGAGATCGAAGTCTATGTTGATGACATGATTATTCATTCCAAGGGATCAGATGGACAGCACTTGATCGACCTAAGGAAGTTCTTCAACCGGCTGCGGGAGCATGAAATGAGGTTGAACCCAGCAAAATGCACCTTTGGCGTAGTCCGAGGAAAGGTTAAGGGTACATGGTCACGGAGCGAGGGATTGAAGCCGATCCAAGAAAGATCAAAGCCATCATGGAGATGAAGCCCCCGACGACCGTCACGGAGGTGAAGGCTTTCATGGGCCGTCTCCAATACATTAGCCGATTCATCCATCAGCTAACCTCTATCTGTGAGCCGATCTTCAAGCTGCTCAGAAAGAATCAGGAGGTTGAGTGGAACGAACAGTGTCAAACCGCCTTCGAGACGATCAAGGCCTACTTGGTCCATCCCCCAATCTTGTGTCCTCCGCACAAGGACAAGCCCTTGTTGCTATACTTAAGCCACAGATATACGGGCCGTTGGAGCCATGCTCGCACAAGAAAAGCCGATTTCAAAGGTGGAAAATGCCATATACTTTGTCAGCCGGAAGCTTCAGGAAGTGAGTTAAACTAATCCGCTTTAGAGAAAACTCTGCAAGTGTCTTTGGTATGGGTGGTCGACAAGAACCGAGACACTACCTCCTGGCGCATACAATACACCTAGTGTCAAAGATGGATCCCATCAAGTGCCTGTTCGGAAAGTCTTCTCTGTCATCAAGGCTCGCGAAATGGTCATTCTTCCTAGCCGAATTTGATATCAAGTTCGTAACCCGCAAGTCAATCAAAGGCCAAGCTCTATCGGATCATCTGGCAGATTTCCCAAGCTCAGAAGCGCCCGAGTTCGAACCCTGCTTCAGACGATGGAATCTTCGTGGATAGAGGGTGCACCGTGGGCGCTTGTTCTTCGACGGTGCCGCCAACAAAAGGTGCAATGGTATCGGCATGGTGTTAGTTGATCCAAAGGATGTGCACACCCCCATCGCTATCAAGTTGAATTTCCCGACTACTAACAACGCCGCGGAATACGAAGCTTGTATAGCCGGCCTCAAGGCAGCTCTATAACGAAATGTCGAAAAGCTGGAGGTGTACGGAGACTCTCGCCTAATCATCAATCAGGTGTATCCAATAAGTGGAGAACCGTGGACCAAGTACTTGCAAATGTACTATGCCTACATGGAGGATCTCGATCGACCAATTCAAGGAGGTCACGTTCCACTACCTACCCCGGACAAGAACAAAGGTTCGCGGATGCCCTGGCCACTTTGGCCTCTCTCGGTGGAAATCCCAGAGGGAAAATCAAGAAAACCATTCAGGGTTGGGAGGCGCGAGAATCCCACCTACCGCTGCCGATCGAGCTAGAAAAGGTCGATGACTTGTGGTACAGTTAGATCTTTCAGTACCTTAAACATGGCGAAGCTTCATTCCCAACGGAAAAGGATGGTAGACTAAAAGAAGGTCTCCGCGCCAAAATTTTACAAGCTTTGAAAAGGTTGTCTGCACAGTACGTTATTCTGGGAGATGACTTATGGAAGAAAAGGCACCGAGGCCCACTTCTACTCTGCATCAGCAAGTCTAAAGCCAGAAAGGTCATGGAAGAAGTCCATGGTGGCGCGTGTGGACCACATATGAACGCCCGAGCCTTGATGTTCAGCATACTCAGGATGGGTTATTATTGGATCTCCATGGAAACTGACATCATTCAGTTTGTGCGAACCTGCGATAAGTGTCAGCGGTTCTCCAATCTCAACCATATACCTCCTCATGATCTCTACTGCATGAGCACTCCATGGCCATTCGCAATCTGGGGAATCGACGTTATTGGGAAGATAACTCCCGCCGGCAGAACGGGCACGAGTTCATGTTGGTCGCTGTGGATTACTTCACCAAGTGGGTTGAAGCAGCGTCCTATAAAATCCTCAACTCCAAAAAGGTGGCCTGTTTCATAAAAGAAAACATCTTGTGCCGATATGGAGTTCCAAATGAGATTATCTCAGATAACGGGCCATATTTCGAGGGACACACCGACAAGCTGCTCGCAGAATTCAGAATCAAGCGACACAAGTCCTCCCCTTATCTCCCTCAAACCAATGGTGCTGTCGAGGCCGCAAACAAGAATCTAGAAAGGATCGTCCGGAAAATGGCTGAAAGGAGCCGGGATTGGCCTGAGAAGCTTCACTTAGCGCTTTGGGGCTACCGTACGTCAGTAAGAACTGCCACCGGTGAAACCCCGTTCGCTTTGACATATGGGATGGATGTCGTTCTACCCATTGAGTTAGAGATACCCTCTCTTCGGGTTCTCCTTGAAAATGAGGTCAACGAAATAGAATGGCTTCAGAGTCGGCATGACGAGTTAGCTCTCCTGGACGAGCGAAGGCTTAAAGCAATGGAGCACATCCGGGCTTATCAGAAGCGCATGGCTAGGGCCTTTGACAAGAAGGTACATCCCCGTGACATAAAAGTGGGTGATTTGGTCCTAAAAGAAAAACCGCCGAATCAGTCCAGTCCTTTGGGCAAGTGGGCTCCAATCTGGGTAGGCCTGTATCTGGTAAAAGAGATCTTCTCTGGCGGAGCAATGAAGTTGAAAGATTTGGATGGTAATCCCTTCACGCACCCGGTGAACGGCGACAAATTACGCCGCTAATACGTCTGAATCAAGTCTCTCCCTCTAAAAAAAAAGAGAGAAAAAATAAAAAAAAAAGAAGAGAAAAGAAGCGCAAAAATAATGTACCCAGACGAGACTGAAAACCTCTCAAAAGGCAGTCCGTGCAAAACAAAGGGCGCGCTCGGTGCTAAAAGAATATACCCAACTAGGCTGAAAACCCTAAAAACGGGCTGTCTAGGTAAAAAATAGGGTTGCACCATTTGTCCCCCTTCTATCTATCCCTTTCTTAAACACAAAAGTTAATTGGGTCGAACTACGGAGACCTGAGCCCCTTAGTCCATTTTGTAAAAGGGGAACGTAGGGCACTGTTCGCGGTTCGGTCTAAAAATCATAAAAATCACCAAATCCTGTCAACAGTTGTATTTGTGATTACCAAAATGTGTCTTGATTAAGCTCTGAAGTAATTTCAACTTTCATCACATTAATACATTCATTGATGAGTTCAAGCACGATTTACTCTCGACTCATTAACATTAGCAAAATAATATCTTTTAAAAGGTACATCTAAATTGTCTGTGTCGGCAAACAAGGGATACAAGGATAAGTCACCTAATCCTAGTCGCTCGTTCCCACTCCTGAACTAGCACCCTTCTTCTTCCTCTTCCTCGGTCCTCGGGAGGTCTTTGGCTTAGCTATCCCAAAAATTTCTGTCTCCCGTCGCCCCGGCTCTGGAATAATACGAGTCGGTGAGTCAACCAATCCGGCAGCTCTCAACGCCACTTGGGCAGCTCTCCCCTCTCTCAGAGGTGTCCTCCGAGCCATAATTTCAGGGTCATCCCTCATTTTGGCTCTCCTCTCCACGAGTCTCTCAAAATCCGCTGCCGGATCATGTCACATTATCGGGCCGCCTTGAGCCTCAAAGCATCGCGTAGCTCCAGTGCTAGATTGGTCTCCTCCTGATCCCTCTCGCAATATGCCTCAATGGTGTGCCGGATCGGTCCCATCTCGCTCCCCGTACTGATGAGGTACCCGGTGGATGATAAGTAATCCCCGGGTCTTCCGTATCGTGTGTGAGCGGGAAAAGCCGCTCCCGAAAAAGCCCCGGCAAAGAACCCGAGAGTCCGGATATCAGTCCATGTCAAGAGGAACGGTATCCCGGGCCATCTCGCTCTCCGAACCCATCAACACTCGTCGTGGGTATCCATACCGCCTACGAACAAGCAAGGGGATGCTAAATGACGAGAAACGCAATCCCGGCAACCTCACTATAGCGTAATCATCCCGCTCGCCGCTCATGGTCTCGAGCCTCCATCCGGGAACCCGATCGGATATCGGTGGTAGTATACCCGGCCGCCGCCTCGCCAACCTTCCCGTGAAGCCTCGTGAGCCACTCGCCTCGCTGCGTGACCCAAGGTGCCGCAGCCGCCCAACAGGTAATGGGGAGATCGGTCTCACCGCTCAAAGAGCCACAACGATAAGAGACTGGGCCGCCACATCCCATATGCAATGACCCTCTAGACACCGGTCCATCCCATGATAAGTCTCCGCCAGCAGAAGGGGAACGACATCTTTCTCTCCCTGCCCGGGTCGAGTATCGGCCAATGTGGTGCCTCGAGAACCCGGAATCTGTCTGACGACTCCCAAAGAAGAAACTGCAGCATACCCCGTCGTACTCACGTATAAAGACAGTGGAAATCATGATCGCATAAAAATATCCATGGCCGTGGATGGGTCAAAGCGACTCCGGATGTGATACACCTAATCGGGCTATCTCGGGCCAAGTCAACAAAAGACAGTGTCAAGAATCGATCAATCACTCCGCTCGGTGAAATCCCAAGAAATCGGCCAGCTGATCAGTCAAAGGTCGCGGATCTCGGGGAAGGACCACATCCCTAAGCTCAGCTCCCCCAGTCAGTGCCCGGAGCTCCTCAATGGAGGGTGTGAGATCATTATACGAGAGGGTGAAAACATGCATCTCGCAATCCCAGTATCTGGATGCGGCTCGGAGAAGATTCCAATCAACTGCCCACTCCTTTAATGCTCAGATGCATCTCAACCCATATCGTTGGTCGATGATCCTTCTATTGTTATCGCGATGATGGCGGGTCAGATTTATGAGATCGGAATGAAATTGACACTCTTTGTTCTTAGATCTGTCGTCATAATGTTCCATTTTGGGCCAAAGATCAAATCTTGGAGCTAATTTTGAGGTGGAAGGCAAGTTTGACACCTACTACAACTGCTGGAATCAGTGGTTTACGAGTCTGCCTTTTATAAAGTGCTGGGGCTTGCTGATCAAGAAAAATGTTCCCAGAACTCTCTTTGTCGTGCGACATGAAGTCTCCATGAAGTCCTGTGTCGGACGACATGGAGAGGTCCATCAGAAAACCAAAGAAGAAAGAATCGCAGCAATCCCAAGCGACCCAACGCTTGCTCAAAAAAACCACCCAAAACACCACAAAAACATACCTAAACACTCCCCCTCGCTCATAAAGCCCACGGGAGAGGATTCGGGACATCCGACACACCCACAGACACATAAATGTCACCCAATGCGTACAAAAACCGCAAAAACACCCAATCACACCCAAAAGCCACCATTTTGTGCCTTTCTTGGGATGAACTCGTGCATATAAGCTCAAAAATACATAAGTAAACAAATATTGTACTTGTCAAAGTGCAAAAGCAATAAAATATTTGTTTTACAATCCAAAAGAACAAAAATAGCACATGCATTTCTCCTCTCTACCCTAAAAGAGTCAAAGCATGGAAAAAGGGGACCATCGTGATCACTCCGACTCGGAGTTGTCGCCGAAATCGTCCTCCTTATCATATTCGGAGCCGCTGTCGTCCTGGACGCTGCCCACCTCCTCCTCAGAGCCGCTCTGCTCCTGGCTGTCGTCGCCACCCTCCGGCACCTCATGGATCTCGCCGTCTGAATCATCATCCTCGTACTGCGCCCAAGGCTGGGGCTCGGCATAATACCCATGCCACTCAGGCACGGTAGAGTAAGGGGGCTGGTAGGGATCATCCTCGCCATCATCACCGTCAGGCTGGGGCTGCTGACTAGACCCGCCCGCCTGAGAGCCAGAAGGAGCCAAAGACGACCTCGGCCTCTTCTTCGGAGGCACGACGTCACCAGGCTGGGAGCTGCACCTCCCCTTCCAATGCTCCGCGCTCCTCTGAAACTGGCGCAGCATTTTCACAGCACCGGTGAGCGCCTTGGCCACCACCCTGTACGTCTTGGCTGGAACCTGTTCAATGAAAACAAAAAAAAGACAATCAGAAGCAATCAATGCGGATGGTAAAGCAGTTAAAAGCTGGAACAAATCATAAAAGAAGAGATCACTCACGGAGGTGGTCCCGCGAGGCAGTCGCAGATGCGGATGAGTCTCAGACATGTCGAAAGAGGAGCGGCAAATACTACCCCCAGCCTCATATTCAAAAAAGCGGGGAGGTGCCGGTAGCTGCATCCCCGCTGCCCTCGTAGCAGCCATAACCTGAGGAGTCACCAACCGGGTGAAGACGAACTGGGCATAGTCCCCAGCATCATAAAGCTCAGCAACATCAATGCCGGTCCGCAGCCGCTCCAAGTCAGGCAAGGCCCGGATATGCCATATCCCCTCAGGAGGATCATGAGGGACACGGGCGACAACGCCATGACCATGCTGCCTGTAAACTCTCTCCCCCAAATATAGGGCATCTCCCTCCAGGCCAACCAACAGCCTCCTCGTCCTGGTCACCAGGGCTCCAGCACCAATCAAATCCTCGCCATACCTGCCATGCCAGGGGAAGTGTCTCAACCCAACAGGGGTACCCCTCAGAGCAATCATGATGTCATGGTAGCAAGCCGTCCTACGGGGCTTCGCCCCATCCACCTTCCGGCTCTCCCTCGCTCCAAAAGCCCAACGGCGCATAGCAGGGAACAGATCTGCTGCAATCCTCTCAGGCACAATCCAAGCGTAACAGCCGAATACCTCATAAGCCCACACCTGAAATCAAAAGACAAAGCTTTCAAAGCAGTGCACAACAAAGAAAAGAAATGATGACAGAATCGCCAAATACAGAGGTCAAGTCGCGAAAAGCAAAAGACCTACCTCCAACACAGCCCGATAAAAATCCAACGAGGTCACACCGCTCGCCACCTCATCAAGGCCCCTATACACTGGACCAAACCAGCCTCTCCCCAGAGAAAGTGGACACCTGGCTCCAATCACGAAGAGGCTCCAATGTAAGGGTCAATGCCGTCAGAGGCATTACAAAACTAGGTATCGTAAAACCCGCCTGCATAAAGGCCCTCGCCAACCTTCACCAGAATAAGAGCAAAGATCCTCAAGAAAAAGACGACCGATGAGTCAAAGCGTAATGCAACTCACCAAAGGAACCCCATTGCCCTCGTGCGAAGGGTCAATCCAAATAAAGCTCGATAGCATCTCGGGCTCGCACGCCAGATCCTCGTAAAAGATCGGCCTCTCCGTGAACCGCACCGCAATAGCAAGTGAAGTCGTATGGAGTGATGGTCGACTCACCCCAAGATAGATGGAAAGTGTGGGTAGAGTCCCACCAGAACTGCCTAAAGGCTCGCACAAGCTCCACGCTCCTCGGCGTGTCCCCAAAAGCTTCGACAGCTGTGAAGAATGGTCCAAGACCAAGAAGAAAGACCGGCTCCCTTAGGACTGTCCGGCAAATCAGAAGAGCCCGAAAGAAGACCCCAAATGGTCGCAATAGCCTCAGGGGACCCCTTGGTCCGCAAAGTCTGCAGGTAAGCACAACACAGGTATGAAAAACCATACTCATCACAATATGTGCATTCGATATGTGCATTCATTCATGTGCACCACCAAATTCTTTCAAAAAGAAGAAAAAACAAAATTCTTTCAAAATAATGCACTGCATGCCAAGCATGCAATTCCTATTTGGGTGCAATTTTCCCCAATTTCAATCTCAAACCCTAGAAATAAAATTTCAAAAAGGGTTAATCTTTTAGAAAGCTTACCCCCTTCTGCTCCATCTTAGAAGTATGAAAGTCGAGACCCGGGTAAAGCCCGTGTCCCTCGGGGAATCTCTTCCGCTTGTTCTGATCCACAAGCCTCTGTCTCTCGGACAATACTTGCTGCACATTCCTTCTCGATTCGGTTCGCGGAGGCATTGTCCAAATCTTTGATTTAAATCAAATTGAGGGAAGAAATTTCAAAATTCTCTCTCCCTCTTTCTCTCTGTTCTCGGCGGCAATGGAGGGTGTTTTTTGAGATCTGTCTTACGACCTGCGGTTTTAATTAAAACTGCCTAGGAACCTTCCCTTGTCGTACGACATCCATGGTCCAGAAGGGTGATTTTCCCCTTTTGCCCCTGATTAAATTCTGTCAGCCTATCTTGGCTGCCCATCATTAAAATTCACCATTTCATTTGGGTTCAAATGCCCACCTCTCTTGGTCAAAATGGCCCGAATGGCCTTAAACTACCCGGTCCGGAAAGATCGCATGCATTTTCCACACAAGAAAATTCGCGGGCAACCTCCCAAAGAAAAAGTCAAATTCGCGGGTGACTCCCAAAGAAAAAAGTCAAATCATCGGGATGACTCCCCACCAAAAACAATAAGTACGCGGGGTGACTTCCCAAAGTAAAATAGTCATATTTCGCGGGTGACTCCCAAAGAAAAAAGTCAAATCATCGGGATGACTCCCCACCAAAAACAGTCAAGTACGCGGGGTGACCTCCCAAAGAAAAAATAGTCATATTTCGTGGGTGACTCCCAAAGAAAAAGTCGAATCATCGGGATGACTCCCCACCAAAATAGTCAAAATCGCGGGGTGACTTCCCAAAGAAAAAATAGTCATATTTCGCGGGTGACTCCCAAAGAAAAAGTCACATCTTCGGGATGACTCCCCACCAAAAATAGTCAAAATTCGCGGGGTGACTTCCCAAAGAAAAATTAGTCATATTTCGCAGGTGACTCCCAAAGAAAAAGTCACATCTTCGGGATGACTCCCCACCAAAAACAGTCAAAATCGCGGGGTGACTTCCCAAAGAAAAAATAGTCATATTTCGCGGGTGACTCCCAAAGAAAAAGTCACATCTTCGGGTGACTCCCTAAAACAGTCATGTCCTGGCGGGTGACTCCCAAAGAAAAAAGTCACATTTTTCGGGGTGACTTCCCTTGGAACAGTCAATTTCGGGTACAAAACCCGTAGCCTTTCATTGGCACCCCCCATCTTCAACGAAATACGATTCGGATTGATTCCCCCACGGGATACGTAGGAATCCTCTTCATAAGAGGTCCAGCCACTTGACCATCTTGGTCCCTCTTTCCCCGTCGTTCATGTCCGGCTCGGGATTCTCATTGTGTCGAAGACCCCACTTCCCGTGGAAGTGACGTCGCCGAGGGGCTCTGTGAGTACCCCGATCCGAACCCATGATTTGGATCCACTTTAAATTGATTTTGGACTTATATCCTTGCTAAAAGGCAATATTTAGTCCAAATATCCCAGCTCCATCACCCATTGGGCTCGCTAAGCTTTCGGCCCAATATGGCCAAAAGGAGTACGCTGTCGTCTGACATGGAAGTCACTAAGGCGGTTTAACTGCCCTTGTCGTGCGACATAAGACCCCCATCAGCCTGCCTATAAATACAAGGCATGGCTGATCATTTTAGGGGACTTGGAGTGAATATTGGGGGAGGATACAGTAATATAAGGGAAACTCTGTCCAAATAGAGTCTCCCTCTCTCTCTCACACACACACACTCACCTCCCTCCTCACACACACACACACACACTTCAAGGCCAAGATCCAAAGTAGCTCCCTTTGTTGGTGTGTAGAAGGGGTAGACACCATACTATTGGTGATCTCACCTTGTAGACTACAATAGGTAGCCACTAAACCCTTCTCCCTCTTTAAATAAAGTCTTTAAACACATTGCATGCTTACTTGCCTTCATATTATGTAGAAATTGGGAATTTTGCATGATAAAGGTGGTGGAGAAGTGAATCTTCAATATTCACTTCTCTCCACCTCAGATCTGTACATTTGATCATCTTAGGATCAATAAAGATCCAATCTTTATGCATTAGCATGGAGTTAGGAGGTGATGTCTACTTCAAAGTGGCCAAAAACATGTGATTTATCACATTTGGCCACTAAAGCCATGTGATCCTCCCATAATACTCGTATATTAGCATTATATTACTGTTTTTAGTTGTTAAATGTGCTTGGTTTGCCTTGAGGAACAAAGGGGAAACAAACAGACTGAAGGGCACAGAAATGGCCTATCTATATCGTGCGACATGGGACTCCATGGAGATCCTGTGTCATACGACATAGAGATCCCAGAAGGCTGTAAAGCCATTCTTGGACTTCAGATCTATCCAGTTTATTCCCTTCGCGACACAGAGCTTTCCTAAGCATTTTTGTGGCTCATAAGCCACTATTTGAGTGCCTATAATCCATTTGGGTGCGATTTATTGGAGGCGGATTGTCACATGACATGGAAAACTTCGGATGTTCCACGTCGCATGACATCCGTATCATTCAAAGTCTATCGTGACTTTGTTCACTCCCGTCAATCCCAAACTGAGTTTTAGACCTTCAAATAGTGTCTTTACTGAGTTAAATAAATGTCATTTCATTCCCAGAAACTGCTTGGTCTTTGTAATAAGACAATCTAACCAAGAGACATCATGTCGTGCGACACCCTCTGCCTAGGAGGTCCTGTGTCGGACGACATGGGAAGTCTCTGGGCAGATTATCTTACCTTCTGCCTTGTTATGATAATCACAATATGTAAAAGGGCGTGGCCCCCTGTCATGGCTCACAAGTTATACTCAGCTTCTATATTATCAATGAAAATGTCAAATTTGCATTTTTTACACATCGACACATATTGCACACACACTTTGAATGTCCAAAAAATTGTCCAATGTTGATTGAAAGTCTCGAAAGAGGCGTGTTGGGTGAACTCTCTAGTTCTTCCCAAACACGTAACCAGACTCCCGGACTCAAAATCTCTTAAAATAGGTTTTTCAATGTTTTCCTCTAAAAACGGCGTGGCGACTCCCAAAACCGAAGTTTTCAAAAACTTATCATATCATTTTCAACACATTAAAATCTCCTTCCAAAAAAGGGAGGAAATGATATTTTTCTTCGGGCGAGCGTTCATTCAACGATACTGGTTGGATTGCTGCTGATTGGGCTAAACATACTGATAATTGTCCGGATACATGCTGAACTGGGGTTGGGAATAGCCTCCTTGAAACTGGGATCCAAACTGAGCTTGCGGCATTGGAGCATTGGGAGCTGGAGAGGAAGTGAGATCAAAGAAGTTTGATGGTGGACCACTGCTTTTGTTGAAACCCTGTTGAACCACTTGACTATGAGTCTGAGAGACTGGGAGAGGAACCTTTCCTTGGGCATTCACGGCTATCTCCGGAGATGACATCCGATCCGGGCGAGGAGCATAACTTACGGGAGGAGGCATAGCATGGTAGTTGAATTGAGAAGGTTGGACAGGAGAAGCAGATCCGACCCCGTTATTACCATCCTCGGTGATTTCTTCGTAAGAACCGTCCTCTCGGCGGAGTACCGCGACTCCCCTGGCTCTCATGGCCTCGACGAAACGGGCGTGGGCTTCCTCCTCTCTAGCCTTGGCGTTCTGAGCCAACAAGCGGGCCTCGCGCTCCCTGGCCAAGGAAGCTTCCAAAGTTATCCTCAACTCTTCTGCAAATATGTCATTCAAACCCGGTTCACCCATCGAAACCGAACCTCCAGCAGACTGAGCAGCAAACACATCACCATTTTCGGCCATATCTGATCCTGAACTGACTGAAACTCCCGAAACTGCTTGAACTTCTTCAACAACACGGACCAAACGAGCTCCTGGAATAGATGAGCGGATCCAACTCGCCGTAGCTGCAGGGTAGATACGGGTTTATAAGGTAGTGAAGGGAGACTTTGAGGAAATACGAGAGAGGGAAAGGAAACGAGGGACAGACTCGCACAAACAATTTATTTATCTTCAAGTATAAATCAGTGTTTTAAATCCTAAATACGGTTGGGAAAGGAGAAGCCTTTATTTACGTAAACTACACCTTGGGGAAACCTAAGGACGCAACATTCAAATCACATTAAATGCTTTGCATTGAAATTTATAATAGGTAATGATGCCTAACCAAGACCTAACACGGTATGGGACGGAGAGGTTGTCCAAATTTCTGGGGAAATTTGGGCAGCATAACG
The DNA here is from genome assembly GCA_022495995.1 of Adenophora triphylla var. japonica. NCBI lineage: Eukaryota > Viridiplantae > Streptophyta > Magnoliopsida > Asterales > Campanulaceae > Adenophora > Adenophora triphylla. Next base: position 403,501 of record JAFEMH010001119.1, on the reverse strand, counting down.
GGTATTCTTGAAGAAATTCAAGAAAAAATCCGGCATGACCTCTCGTCGGTGCACGTTGACAATGCGGCATGATCTCTTGTTAGAACATGCCACGAGAGTGACATGTCCCTACGTGAAATCATGTTGTATTGGCAACATGCCCACAAGATGCGAGGTTTTGGGGAAGGTATAAGGACCAATTGTAAGTTTCAAAATCAATTCATTTTGGTGTGATTAAAAATGTTGTATCAAAAACCAACCGTGGGTAAGGTTTAAGTGTGGTGCCACCTATAATGCGCTAGGGGGATAGGTTTGATTTCAGGTGCTCAAGCGTAGGCGAATTTCATGGCCGTCCGCGATGCCGTCAATTGCACTCGAGGGTTCTAAATCTATGTGGTGTAGTGTGCGGATGACTATGTTCTTTTATTTACGAAAAACAAAATTTTTATTACTTTACTTTATTTATTTTTGAAAACAAAAAGAGAAAACACACACACATTCTCACAGGGAATAAAGGGAACAACAATCAACTGAGCCAAAATTTGATTCAAGGGACTGCCCTCAAACCAGCTTCTGAAGAGATGTTCAGTGACCATTCCTGTCGTGTGACACAGGACAGCATGGGACAGAGATGTCGCACGACTAGAGTGGTCACTGAACCAGAACCCTGCAAAATCAAATCAGCCCCTGCTTCTCCATGGCAAGGGACAAAGCACAAAAACTAGAGCATAACAAAAATATGGCCAAAAGACACCAAAGGCTCACAAGTCTCATAATCAATAAAACGCATGTACCACAAAAGATCGTCAATAATGCACACAAGAATGGATATGTTGGATGTTTAGTCGAGCGAAAGTTTGACCCTCTTAATTTTGAAAAACAGGTTTTCAAAAGTATCATTCCCCAGCGGAGTCGCCACTGAATGCGCGCTCGCCCAAACGAAATTTTTGTTTAAATTTCGAATGATGAAAAAAGAGAAAAGGAGTCGCCACGCCATGCTTTAGAGGTGCACTTTGAAAAACCTTTGAGAGAAAATGGGTCCGGGGATCAGGTTACGTATTGGGAAGAACTGAGAGTTCACCCAACACGCCTCGTCCATGGATGAGTCTTTCTAAATAAACATCCAATTAATCCATAAATGTGTGTAAGCATTGACAATAAACAAATGTAGTAAACATGAATTTTATTAATATGAACTTGGAATCTTACAACTTGTGAACCATTTATTCTGGGAGGCCACATCCCATTACAACAAATCAGAACAGATTACAGGGGAAAAGGATCTCTGCAAGTAGACATAATATGTCGCATGACACAGGACATGAGTGACCATATATGTCGCGTGACACAGGATCACCCATACGCGATGTGTCGCGTGACACACAGTTTCCGTCTGCAGAGACTTACAGATTCGAACACAACAGCACAAATAACCAACACAGATCCAATTGATCAATCAGATAAGCTTCGAAATACGTAATTAACAACAAATCAACCCAGGGAGTGTGGATATGGATAGATCCACACCCCCTTGAGGTCTAAACACCAATTTCAACAAATATTCAACAATGAACAACCAATTATCCAAAAACAACTATGTTAAACAGAGATATTGCGATTAGGATTCAGTAATCAAGACGGATGGAGTCTGATTACTGAATCCAAGGAAGGGAAAACAATGGAATTATTAAAGGAACAAGGTAGAAGAGAGAGGGAAAAGGGAATTGAGGGTGTTACCCTTGTTGCTTCCACGAATTCTGTACCAAGTTAGGTACAGAACCCTTCTACAGCAGCTTCTGGTCCTGGAGAACTTGAGAGGATTAGTTGAAAGTAGATCTAAAAGGTGATGGAAGGAAGTGGGTTGAATTAGGGGGAATTGGAGGTGAATTGGGATGAGAGAGAGAGGTATGTGTTTAGTGTGTGTATGTTACGCTGCAATTTTGGCAGAGTAACAGTGTATGAAGTTGGGATCCATTTCTAAGAGGGGTAGGGTCTTATTTATAGGCTGCAGTTGATGGTCACATTGTGTCGCACGACCTTCTGTAACCATTTTCCAAGCCTCGACTTGTCGCGTGACACAAGGTGACACCAACTGCTTTTGGCGCCAAAACCAGTTTCTGGAATATTCAGGTATAAATACCCAAAAAGTCCAAAAAGGTTTATTCCCGGGATGTTCTTTAGCACGAGCAAAGTACCAAAAGGTACTTCCTTCACGAGAAACTCATGAAATGTTTTCGGAAGTCTCGTAATAGATGGAGAATTTACCAAAACGCCCCTTAATGTAATTTTATCGCATTAAAATTCATCGAAAAGGGAGCGAATTGGATTGGCGTACTTACAGCCGTCAAGGCTCAGACTGCTTCAGTCCACAAATACAACAGAAAGATCCAAAGCTGGACGCCGCTAAGGCTCACAAAAGAAGAAAAAAGCAAACAAGAGATCTTGCGTCTCGACAAAGCTTTAAAAGTAAATCACAAATCACTAACGGTTACAACATTTCTTGATGAGTTCAAGCACGGTCTACTCTCAAGTTTACAACATGCTAAAAGACAGCTTAATACATTTAACAAATAATGTGTCTGCAATGGAATGAATGGATACTTAGGAGGTCATTCCGCGCCAACCGCGCTTGTCCCCTCGCCATTCTTCCCTCGTCCCAGCGAGTCTTCTTTTGCTCTACGCGAGCCAACTCTGTCTCTCTCATTCCGAGATTAGGGGTTCTCCCCGTAGAGTCAAACAATCCAGCAGCTCGCAGAGCTTCATTCGTCCGTGCCTCGGCCCGGATCTCCTCCCTGCGAGTCTGCAAAAGAGGACCTCTCTCCGTCAGTCTGTCAACTCGAGTCTCGTAGTCAAATAAAGCGTCTCCTGTCTCATTCTGAGGGTTAGACCAGGCTTTGGCACTTCTAAGGCTATAGCTAGGATGACAACCTTGCCCCAGAATCGCTTCACGCCTGCTTCCCAAAACCACTTGGGACTGCCCGACATGCTGCTCGTACCAATCCAGGTACTCGGTGGTCAACACAACACTCTCCCGATGTCGAAGGAGCACCACAGGAGGGAAAGCGGAATACTTCCATACCCTCAAAAAAAAAAAAAGCATCAAAAGCTGCCATACAAAAAGAAGCCACATCCACAGTAGCGATGTCATTCCAGCCCAGCAAAGGCTCCTGCCTTATCCCGAACTGCCGGGAAACAAGCAACGGAATATAGAAGGAGGACCAAGACAAACCTGGAACTCTGACAACTTAAGAACCTTTCTGAAAGACCCTCCTAGTCTCAATCCCTCAATGAGGAACCCACCAATGGATCTCATGCGTACCAAGCTGTGCCATCCATCTCTCCCAGGCGGACTGATCCATATCCAATACAAGAGGTCGCTGAGCAAACGTCCACGGGCTAAAAGATGCCGGAGACTTGGGCATGGCTTGAAGCCTCTCTCGCAACCAAAAGGTGAGCAAAGCTGGGCTTCCCCATCTCATGAACCTATCCCCAGTCTCCAGACGATCAATGAGTGAAGGGTCTCCCCCAGCACTTGTAGATACCCCATTCTGAATCAACAATTCATGATTACACTACTCTTCATCTCTCTTTTATGTTTTGATGAAAGCATATCAGTTTCGTCAAGTTTCGTTAAGTTTCTAACTAACCTCGTTAGTTTTGGACCTAACTGACTAACGGAATAACTGCAGAAGGCAGAATTGTCCACAGATGGCATTATCTCACGCGGAAAAGCGTGTCTCACGCGAGATAACCCCTCGACAGGATGTGCATAATCACTTTCCTTCTCCGTTTCAAACTCTTTTCCTGATAAATATCATCTAATCCGGGTATCCAATCATGAAAGGGTTTTGGAAGCTTCCTTGGGAGGAGTCCCAATCCACTTGAGTCTCCTAAACTTGGTGACCAAGTCATTCATCCACCTCTTAAACCCCTATAAATACTTGATAACTTTCAGTATTTCAGAGGTCCAGAATTCTAGGTTGGAGGTCCCCGATCCACGATCGAAAACACACAACACACACATTTTGTTGGTTTCTCCCCCTGAAAGATTCCTACAAAATCACCCTAAAATCACCCTAAAATCACCTAAAGTTTGTTTGTCAACCTTGTTAATCAACAAACATATAAGCCCGAATCAAGGACCGAGGCGAAGCTTTGTCCACATCAAGATCCGAATCAAGGATTGAGGCGAAGCTCTGTCCGCATCAAGGTTCGAATCTAAACTTGAGTCGAAACTCTGTCTGAATCTCTTCTCAAAAGGGTAATTATCTTTAATTTTCGTTTCTCTTCTCAATCCCACTATTGATTTTAGAGTAGTGTAATCCCATCAAAAGGATTAGCCTAGAGTCCCTTCAATTCATGAAGGCGATCTCGAAGCATACAATCCGACATTCCTAATTAACAAATTAATTAGGGTTTATTTTTTTTTTATTGTTCATAGATTGATTAGATTAATAACACCCAATTAGCAAGACCAATCTTCGGATTGGGTGGAATGGATGCTCCTTGACCTACCAATTCCATAACTTAACCCCCGAACCCTTGAATCTCTTGAAAATAACAAAAAGGTTTTTCTTATTGTTTTCCATCAATAAATAATATGTGGCGACTCCAAGATGTTTAAAAATTCACGCATCGCTACAGTGGCGTCTCCGCTGGGGACAATTAATTAAGAGGGTTAGATTTGCGTTACAATTGGGTGTTATTAATCTTTTCAATTTTTTGTTAAAATCTGATTTTTCTGAATTTTTTAGAATTTTTCTGCACTGTATTCGTCAAGAAAAAAATTACTGTGCGACTGTTTGTCCAGCGCGGGATATAGTAATCCCGCGCGAGATTACTATTCAGCATAAATATGAACTGTTTTGGCGGCGGCAGTTGCATAGAAAAGAAAAAAAAACTAGGTCAATATGCTTTTCAACCAAGTTTGACCGTGTACAACCAAGTCTGACCTTGTACAGAAACAAAAATAAAACTTGGCAGGTTTGACTTTTTTTTAAAAGTTTGACCAAATCAAAAAAAAAATAGAAACAAAACAGTTTCAGAAATTTTCAAAAAAAAAAAAAACGAAAACTTGCAGAAAAGTTTTATAATTCCAGAAAAATCAAATAAATGTTATTTCTATTTTTGCTTGTATTAACTTTATTTTGCAGGGTACAATAATTAATTTATTACTGGAACTATATATCTGCGTGTGATTGGTTTTTTAATTTAAAGTCCGATCCGTGGAGGATTCGGGAGTTGTAATTTAAATTTAATTAATTAATTTATTTCTCTCTCTCTCCTTTAAGTGGAACTACGACGGCCTGAGTCTCCCTAAATTTGGGAGAAACGTAGGCAACCACTTGGTGCGGCCACTATCTTTTTTTCTTTTTGTTTTCAAAAAAAAATCTCTATTTTTCTCTATCACATAGATTGACTCTCACACACGCACACTCATATTATATATGTCATTGCACTACATACCCTCTATAAACCCGAGATCCACACTAAGGACGGATGACGGTAACCACCTAGTCGCCGGTCTCTCCGAAATTGGATCATCCCACTCCGCGTATTCAATCCACCTAGATTGTCATATCGCGGAGAGCCTAGCCTTCCAGCCCTGCATCGCCACATATCATGTAGATTGTCTCTTTAAGAACACTCCGTGACCGGTCGGTTTCGACTTGGTAATCTTTCTTGTCTTTGACCACAATAGAGCTAATGTAAAATTGACTATCGAGAAAGGATTCGGAAAAGTCCCTTCGAAAAAAGAAAAAGTCCCTTCGGAATGACCCTTTCGGAAGTCCCTTTAAAGAAAAAAAAATCCTTCCGGTCAATTTTACGTGGCTTTATTTTACAAAGAATAGTCAATTACTGAGTCCCTAGGTTTGGTTCGAATTACGTATGCCTACAAGTTTTACCTAGGATGCTAGATAGAAAACGGATTTTGTCCGTCCGACCATGAATTTAGGAAATAAAAAGAAAAAAAAATCCATCTCTCCGAATGGTTATCTCATGCGAGACTCCCTTGTCTCGCGCGAGACTTCATTTGCAGATTTCGTGTTTGTGATCGATAATCGATGTGCACTCCCTCTTTGAGTCAAAACTCCGTCTCTAATAAGAAATAAAATTTCAAAAAAATCGCTCGTGAGGTAATTTTAACCGTCATCCTTTTCTCCATCTAGGATCGTTTGAGGCTAATCTTCTAAAAAGCGTTACGTTAGGATATCTCGAGCTCATCTCTAAGGTCATCAAGCTCCCTTACCTCTCCAATGGCAACTACTCCGTCTACTTTCTATGCAAGTGGTACCCCCAAGGAGGATAAGCAACTCGTAGAATTCACATCCAAGGAAATCAAGACTCTCAAGAACCGTCTCGAGCAAGAAAAAATGGCTCGTATTCAACAAATTGCCACCCTCGAGAAACTCAACAAGTTAGAAATCATGGAAACCATGGATCCAAGAGACAAGCACACTCAAAGTAATGAACGTGAACATAAAGAGGTTGAGTCAATCATTAAGGCATGTATCACTGATGTGTGTTCCCAAATGGAGTCCAACATAAGAGCCCAAGTGGAAGTCGAATTAAGGGCCCAAATCGAGGATGAATGTCAAGCCTACATGCAAGCACAACAAAGGTACTACGAAGAAAAGATCAAGATACTTCACAAAATGGTCGAACTCAACGAGGAAAGGTCTCGACACGACAAGGGAGGAAAATATGGAGATCATGCTCACTTTAAGGAATCCAACCAAGAAAGGCTCCATGAACTTAGTAGATTCACCAATCCTAAGTCATTTGTTGCTCCCCATCCTGAAAGAAAGCGAAAAGATAGACGATATGTCTAATTTGAAGGGATTACCCAAGAAAGTCTCTTTGACATCCTCGTAGAAGAAGGAAAAATTAAGCCTAGAGAAGGAAATCCTCCTGGGAAGAGCTCTCATCCCAATCATGATCCTTACTCTTTTTGTAAATTCCACAACTATAGTGGCCATGACACCAATGACTGCCATCATTTGAAGGATGTAATCCAAGACTTGTATGAAGCCGGAAAGATCAACTGAAGCATCACCATCTTGGGGCTCCGATTGTTCTCTCCTTTTTTCCTTTGAAAAAAAAATAAATAAAAATAAAAATAAATATAGATTAGGTCAACTTTCTAGTATGTTCTCGAAGAGTCGTTCTGTCATTCTAGTCCATCTCTATCCTCTCTAGTTTGTGTCAAGTGAACTATCGAGTCTGTTTCGAATTCCCTTATCAATAAAAGTTATCTCTTTATCCTAAACACTTTTCCAAAAGTTGTTATTTTTTATGAGTATCATTTGATCCATGCTGAATAGTGGACCCTCATTCCTTAAATCGTCACGAAAAAATAGAAACTTCTAAACAAGTTTGAAATGAAAACTATCATTAGAAGGCTTAAGGCTAAACATTACTCCTATTGAAAGTCGAAGACCAACAAACGAAAGAAGCCAAAGGCGCTGCTATCAACATTCATCCCAAGAAGAGTGGGGCTACTCAATTCAAGGCTTTGAGAGTGCAAAAATAAATAAAAAGCTCGCTAGGTCGAAACTCCTCAAATCGTCCTAGGCAAAAATAGAGCACCAAAAAAAAAAAAAAGCTCGCTAGGTCGAAACTCCTCAAATCGTCCTAGGCAAAATAGAGCATCAAAAAAAAAAAAGAGAAGAAGAAGAGAAGAAGAAGAACTCTCAAGCCTTCATCGCCCCACAACAAGGATGGAATTTCATCAAAGGCAATAAGGACTCTCCCACAGAGAAAAAGAGTCAAGTGATACCAATGAAGAAAAGAGGATTCCTTAACATCCTCTTACAATGAAGCTCGAATGGAAACACAAATGAAGAAGACTTTCAACATCAATCCATAAAGAGAAATGTTTAGCCTTAAGTCGCACTAACGATTAGCTTTCTTTTCAAACTCGTTAAGAAATTTCTTGATGATGCAAGGTCCATTAAAAGTAGAACAACTTTTCTAGATCTTTGAGCCATATAGCGTTCTTTGTTGAGTTTAGGGGCTTCCTCTTAGTCATTCTCATACACACTCTTTAAATTCAAGCATCAAAACTGGGGCTTCCTAACCTGTCCTCTCCAGTCAATCACTACTTCAAATATTCAAAATAATCAAATCTGCATTAGGAGCTTTCATCTTTGCTTCTCGCTCTCGTCATTAGAGAATATTACTCCCCCAAAAAGAGTCAATGCTTGGATCACCTTCCAAAAAAAATAAAAAAATAGAGTCCGCCTCTCCTCAAACTAAGCTTGAGATCTCATTTTTCTCCTTAATGAGATTCTTCCAACTGAGTCCCCTTCGAGTAAACACAATTTTCAAAAAAAAATGCTCGCTAGGTTGAAAACTCGTAAAGAGCGGCCTAGGCAAAAGTTAGATCACAAAAAACAAAAGACGCAAAAGAGATGCCCGCTAGATTGAAAACCCGAAAGGGCGGTCTAGGCAAAAACCAGGGTGCGTCACTAAAGAAAAAAAATCAAAGGGAAAAAGGAGGGGATCCTTCTTCAATTCACGCAGCCTCAAAACAAAGTCATCTGCAGCATACAAAAAGTCTTGGGGCTTAGTGTCAAGAAAATCCTTGGAAAATACGCGCTTTGGATTAGACAGCATAAGTTCTACATAGCAAAAGCCATTTGAGTGGTTTGGACCTTGTTCAGTCAATGATCATCACATGAGAAACTTAGGGGCTTGACGATAAAAAAGTCCTGCGACAATGAAAAATCCTTGAAGTATCCTAAACCTTAGCGTTGAACTTGGGTTATCTCAACGGAATCCTATTAGACGATTGTCTCATTCGATCTTTAGAAGGGCCTCACGAGTTGGTCTTCTAAACCAAAATCTAAATCACACAAACAATTTTCAATTCTCACATAATAGAACTCATTCTCCCCGCTGATTCTTGGAGTCGAGTGCACATTGATCGTCTTGAACAAACAAATGCTTAAGTGAATATATGTTGCTATGCAAATGCTTTCACTAACCCTCTTGCAGGAATTAAAGTGCGTAAAGCACGTCAAGTGCCTACTTTCAAGATTAGATAAAACATGTTGAGTGTTTGGATTTTGCCTACCATCTACCTTTCCATATATCAATGCATCCAATTAAGTGCGTCGAGCATCTCTTAAAGCGTCGAGCATCTCATCCATCGCATCAAGCATCCATCACGTCAAGTGCCATGCGTCAAGCATATCTCAACACAAAAGCCCGATCTTGAATCGCCAGGATCGTCACCAATTAGGTGTGTCAAGCATCTACCGGTAGTATGTGGAGTACTCACCAACAAAAAAGCCCGATCTTGAATCGCCAGGATTGTCACCAATTAGGTGTGTCAAGCATCTACAGGTAGTATGTCGAGTACTCACCAACAAAAAGCCCGATCTTGAATCGACAAGATCGTCACCAACAAAAAGCCCGGTCTTGAATCGCCAGGATCGTCACCAATTAGGTGTGTCAAGCTTCTACAGGTAGTATGTCGAGTACTCACCAACAAAAAGCCCGATCTTGAATCGATAAGATTGTCACCAACAAAAAGCCCGGTCTTGAATCGCCAGGATCGTCACCAATTAGGTGTGTCAAGCATCTACAGGTAGTATGTCAAATACTCACCTCAACAAAAGCTCGGTCTTGAATCGCCAGGATCATCACCTCAACAAAAGCTCGGTCCCGAATCGCCAGGATCGTTACCTCACTTCAGTACAAAAAACAAACCGTTTGAATGCAAAGGGCCGGACAGGTAAATCTTTGTTTTCTAACATCTTTCCCCGCAGGTTCGGAGCTAAAACAGGCGAATCTTCAGTCAGACAGGTATATTCAGAATTGGGTCATGATTTGATTCCTCAGTATGAATTTTCCTTTTCAAAAATAAAATCTCCTCGATTTAAAAAAAATGATTTTCAAAATACCTAAAATAGCCTTTTTAGTGTTTTGGAGTCGAACTACGTTTTGGTCTGATTCTCCGATAGAGATACGTAGGCAGCCATGTGGCACGACCATCCCAGTGTTTAGAATGATGTCTTTTCTATCGACGACACTTCTTCTTTCATAAGACCTGTCGCCAAGGGGCTCTGTAGACATCCCATTCTGAACCAACAATTCATGATTACACTACTCTTCATCTCTCTTTTATGTTTTGATGAAAGCATATCAGTTTCGTCATGTTTCTTTAAGTTTCTAACTAACCTCGTTAGTTTTGGACCTAACTGACTAACGGAATAACTGAAGAGGGCAGAATTGTCCACAGACTACATTATCTCGTGCGGAATAGCGTGTCTCGCACGAGACAACCCCTCGACAGGATGTGCAGAATCACTTTCCTTCTCCGTTTCAAACTCTTTTCTTGATAAATATCATCCGATCCGGGTATCCAATCATGAAAGGGTTCTGGAAGCTTCCTTCGGAGGAGTCCCAATCCACTTGAGTCTCCTAAACTTGGCGACTAAGTCATTCATCCACCTCTTAAACCCCTATAAATACTGGATGACTTTCAGTATTTCAGAGGTCCAGAATTCTAGGTTGGAGGTCCCCGATCCACGATCTAAAACACACAACACACACATTTTGTTGGTTTCTCTCCCTGAAAGATTCCTACAAAATCACCCTAAAATTACCCTAAAATCACCTAAAGTTTGTTTGTCAACCTTGTTGATCAACAAACATCAAAGCCCGAATCAAGAACCGAGGCGAAGCTTTGTCCACATTAAGATCCGAATCAAGGATTGAGGCGAAGCTCTGTCCGCATCAAGGTTCGACTCTAAACTTGAGTCGAAACTCTGTCCGAATCTCTTCTCAAAAGGGTAATTATCTTTAATTTTCGTTTCTCTTCTCAATCCCTCTATTGATTTTAGAGTAGTGTAATCCCATCAAAAGGATTAGCCTAGAGTCCCTTCAATTCATGGAGGCGATCTCGAAGCATACAATCCGACATTCCTAATTAATAAATTAATTAGGGTTTATTTATTTATTTTTATTGTTCATAGATTGATTAGATTAATAACACCCAATTAGCAAAACCAATCTTCGGATTGGGTGGAATGGATGCTCCTTGACCTACCCATTCCATAACTTAACCCCCGAACCCTTGAATCTCTTGAAAATAACAAAAAGGTTTTTATTATTGTTTTCCATCAATAAATAATAAGTGGCGACTCCAAGATGTTTAAAAATTCACGCATCGCTACAGCACCAACGGAACAATATCCTCTCCGGCTCGACAGTGCCCTACCACATCCAGCAAAGCGCCATCACATACCCCAAGGGCGCTGACCATGAAAAGCATCGCTATCACACACAAATCAAATGCATCCCACGAGACGTCACTCTCGTCATCACTCATAAACCGCTCCGGCAGCGCAGAAATGTCAATATGACCAGAATCAAAAGTCATACCCTGCACTTCTTCCAACGAAGTCCGAAGAAAGCATGCAAGCTTCACGCTCACGGCGGCACCGCCAATCAAAGGAAGTGAGATGGCCTCCACCTCCGGTCCTCCAATTAAAGCCCGAAAATCCTCAAAGGTGGGCGTGACCTCATTGTAAGAGAAGCTATACATGTGCCTCCTAACATCCCAGAACTTCGCGGCAGCCCGTAACAATTCCCAATCAGGAACTAACTCCTTAAGGGACCAAACCGAGCGGAGTCTAAACCTCATCTCGAAAGCCCGCTTATTGTGCCTCATGTGGTGCCTCATCCACATTTTGAGCCGCTCAAGGAAGAACGCTTGCCTCTCCTTTGAAAGCCTTGGCAAAACTCTCGAAACGGACGAAGAATCCATGGCAAAAATGGAGGTTTCTAGAGAAAATGAGGAAGAAAGCTCGAAATGACTGCAAATGGGAAGTGGGGGAAGTCCAGACTTTCTGTGGCTCTTATTTCCTTCCCAAAAGCAAGGCAAGTCCGCACGGACCACTTTGCATGGTGGGTGTGTCCGTGCGGACCACATTGCCACCTGGCCCCACATTTTCAGCAAACTGCAAAACAGCTACTACTCTCGGCAGGACCTTGCCCCAAACTGCTCAAAAGCCTGGCCAAAGCCTTTTCCAGCCACCATACACTAACCACAAATGCATTCCCAGCTCATGTAACATGCACAAAAAAATAATAAACTAGCAACAATTCCTAGGTCAATCCCCGAGAATCACAAAATACGGCATTACATCTCAAATAAAATACTTTGTTGTGCATATAAAAATGTTTTATTATAGGTACAAAATGTATGTTTCTAAACAAAAAAAAAAACAACGAAAAGAGGAAAAGCAAATGAGCCCTACTCCGACTCATCATCATCAACCTCCACAAACGAGAAATCTGGCATATTGGCAAACTCGCCAGTCACACCCTCATCATCGAAATACTGGACCCCCTCCTCGGGCGAGTACTCAAAGTACTCTGAAGGATCAAACCCAGTGAAAGTATCAAAGAAGGGATGCGCAGACGAACCCTCTCCCTGTACATCCGGCGGAGGAAAGAACTGATGAAGGGTCTGCGGCCTCTGGGCCCCCGAAGACGTCCCTGCATCAAGACTCTACCGCCCCCGAACCGGTACCTCCGGCTGTGGCCCTGGCTCAGCCCTCAACGAAGGAGTATCCGCATACCTCCTCGAAGGCATTGGCTCGAATGTCGCCGCGTGCCGCGAAGACCTGCAAGACAGCTTCCCCGCGAGCTTCTTTGCCAAAGACCTCATCCCCACAAACCGACGGGTCAGCGTATCAAAGGATCTCCCCGAGACCTGCGCAAGCAAACAACCAAAGAAACTCTCAGCTAAAGAGATACAATCATACTCGACAAAAGAGAAAAATACAGAAAAGATGCCAAGATGGAGAAGAGTAAGCACACTCACCGGAGCATCAGGGTCAACCCAATAAGCAGCAGGAGCCTGCTCTGGGATGGGCACCGACACCCTCATCCTCGAAGAGTCCCCGCGGACATATGTGAAATCTGGCCCAGGCACCGGAACATCTGGGGGACGTGACGGGCCACCCTGCCTCTCCCTCGCCAACACCTGTGGCGTCCTCAACTTCCGCCTAACAAAGGCTTCATACTCCTCGCCATACAGGATGAACTCCTCGGCGCTCACGCCATCCCGATACCTATCATACTCCAGCATGTCCATATCAAAAGGACACATCATACCGAAGGGCAGATCCCTCGGAGCCACAAGGGGCTCGCCTGGGCCATGCTGCAAGAAGACCCTCTCCCCCAGATACCTGACGTCGCAAGTAAGGCCCCGCAGCATCTTTCTCTGCCGTGTCACCGCGGGACCACCCTCAAACTCGTCATCGCCATACCGAGTCCAAGGGTACAGCACAAACCCCGCCGGGCTATCCCTCTCCAGGAACTCCTGTACATCCAAATATGCAACGGTCTGGTCGTCCTCCTCTTCCTCAAAGGGCGGGCCCAACACAGCATGGCAGGGTAGGCCGCTATGGCCTCATCCTCCCGGTCCCACGGCTGGCACCGAAAGATCTCATAGCACCACACCTGCAACAAAAAGCAGATAGTGCTCAGAACAAAAGAAAAAGATGACGGAGAAATGATAAACTGCTAAACCACAAATAGCAATAAACGCATACCTCCAGTGCAAAATCAAAGCATCCTAGGGAACTGGCCGCGCCCCGGCTAAACCTGTCCATAGCAAAGTAGAGCTCGGCCAAGCCCACCTCGCCCCAAGCAATCTCACCAACCCTCTCCAAGTCCACCAAACTCTCCAGCAAAGGGAAAAGAGCAGAAGAGGCATGGTTCGAGAACAGAGTCTCGGAAAGAGCAAACCACAAAGAACAGCGTGCCAGCTGCTCAGCCGTCACTATTCCAGTGCCCCGGCGATAAGCCCCGATGTTGGCCGTGATCTGAACCTCCACATCGCTGTATAACATGCCCAAGCCCTTACAAGGATAGGGCGCGAATCCCAACAACTCAGCCAGCACCCCATCGGACATCCTGTCCCGCTATCTTACTGGCCCTCCCTTGAAGGAAAGACCGGTGATTGCTGCAAAATAGGTAGGAGTCACCGTCACCTCTCCCCAGCTAAAGTGGAAGGTATGCGTGGTGTCCCACCAGTACTCAGACAGAGCCAAGAAGACGCCCTTATTCTTCTGCGTCTCCGCTATCCTGGCCAAGTTCTCCACGAACACACCCAAACCAGAATCAAAGACCAGCCTCTTAGGACATGGTCTACCCTCCCAGGAATTCTCTGGCAGGTTCTGCCACACCTAAACCACGGCCTCAAGGGACCCCTGCGACTTCATCCTCTTCGCCTTCCCAGATGACGGCACCTCATCCTGCAGGTAAACACAGCAAAGGTACGTTAATAACAGTACTTAAACATATATACAAAAAAAATACAAAACACAAGAGCTGGTCACAAAAACACGACACACACGTCACATTTTCAAAACAAAAGCCTGTCACAAAAACACTGCACGCACTACACAACACTTTTAAAAAAAGCCCGTCACGAAAAACACGGCACACATTGCACATAAATTTCCCCGCGGAAACCGTCACAAAAACACGGCACACGTGACACCTTTAAAATAAAGACCGTCTCTACCTGGCAATTTTGCAAACAAGAGCCCGTCACGAAAACACGGCACACACTATACAATTTTCTCAAAAGAGGGATCCGTCCCTACATGACACATTTTCAACAAAAGCCCGTCACAAAAACACGGCACACATTGCACATAAATTTCCCACACAAAGTCCATCACAAAAACACGGCACACATCACACTTTTCACACAAAGTCCGTCCCTACATGGAAATTTTTTCACAATGTACATACGAAAATAGCATAAGGTACAAATCACCGAAGCATGTATTTCAAAGAGAGGCACTTTATTTTTACAAATAAGAGCTAATCTCCACATTTTTGCACAAAAATCACATACCCACAATTCTTACATGCTCAATTTCAACAATTCACCATAAATTTCACAAAATGAGCATGGCAACAACAAAAGCCCCAAATATGCAAAAACTAAAACCTAGTTCTAGCATACAACATTTCAAACAAGAATCAAAGCAACAATTGACTTCTTACCTCCCTTACGGTCCTCCCCCGCAAGTTGTGCACCTCCGAATCCGGATACAACACATCTGGATTCCTTGTCGAAGGCACGAAGGAAGAGCAATTCCTTTGGAGATCCAATCTCCTCTCCATGGCCTCTTGGCTCCTTTGGCGATGGCCTCGTCTGATTCTCTCCGCCATTATAGCATTTCAAGCAATCCGAAAGAATCCCTTCAAGAAATTTTTGAACAAAATCAAAATTTTATGTCCCTCTCTCTCTCTCTCGTTCGAACAGAATGGGAAAATGGAGTTGTTGTTCGTGGCTGAGACCAGAATCTGGATTTGGGAAATTAAATTCCCCCACCAATCCGCACGGGCCACTTTGCAAGGCGAGGGGATCCGTGCTGACCACTTTGTATCTCAGGCGAGATTATCCTTTTGCCCTTATAATCTTTGCCCCTGGCCGTCCAAAGGCCTTTTTCAGCATATTCAATGCAGTTTGGTCCTTCACCCATCCAAACTAACACCGACCGTCATTGTAAGCCTGAGCCTCGCCCACTAAACGAAAAAATCAACACAAAGCGCACAAAATGCCTTCGGACACAAATCTCCAATGCACAAAATGCTCCGAAAAAAACAAAAGTCAACCGGCCATCAAAGTAAACCCGAAATTCCTTCCCCAGCGGACAAAAACTCAAACGGGAATTCTTGAAAACCTATACAAGACCACACATCCCCAACGGATAAACACCGGCCATCATCGTACGGCCCCACAGACAAGCTCCAAGGCACAAACGCCTTCCAACGTGAATCCCAAGGCACAAACGCCTCCACGCTCACAGTTTCACCATCAACAGCATGATCCGTAGCTCGGAAGGCTTTAAATTACTCGGTCCGAAAGACCGCATAAACCTCCCAAATCATTATTCTTAGCCCGAAAGGCTTTAAATTACCCGGTTCGAAAGATCGTAAAATTTCCATTTCAGGACACCGACACGTCCATCTCACCATAAGACACCGACACGTCCATTCACCATTTCACTTCATGGACACCGACACGTCCGCTTACCACATCAGCTCAGGGCACCACCACGCCCGCATACACACACGATTACACGACCTCTGAACTACGATTAGGCTTGATTCCCGCTAGAGATACATAGGAATCCTATTAAAGGGTCCAGTCAGCCGACCCAAGCGGTCACCTTAGGACACCACCACGTCCTCACAGCCAACCCAAGCGGTCACCTTAGGACACCACCACGTCCTCACAGCCGACCCAAGCGGTCACCTTAGGACACCACCACGTCCTCACAGCCGACCCAAGTGGTCACCTTAGGACACCAACACGTCCTCATAGCCGACCCAAGCGGTCACCTTAGGACACTACCACGTCCTCACAACTGACCCAAGCGGTCACCTTAGGACACCACCACATCCTCACAGCCGACCCCAACGGTCACCTTAGGATGCCACCACGTCCTCACAAATGACCTGAACGGTCTCCTTAGGACACCACCACGTCCTCAAAGTCGACCTAAACGGTCACCTTAGGACACCACCATGTCCTCACAGTCGGCCTTAGCGGTCATATCACCCACAGGACACTGAAACGTCCACGCACTCACACGAACTACAATCAGGCTTGATTCCCGCTAGGGATACGTAGGAATCCTATCAAAGGGTTCATCCAACCGACCTAAACGGTCACACAGTAGGACACCACCACGTCCTCACAGCCGACCTTAGCGGTCAGATCACAGCAGGACACTGCCACCTCCTCACAAACTAACCTACTGTAAGTACCCAAATCTGGCTCATGCCTTCCAGTTAATTTTCCCGGCAATTCCGACAAGTTTCCTGGCAATTCTCCAGACTTTCCTAGAGTTTCGGAGCAATTTCGGAAATGTTCCAAACCTTCTAAGGGGTAAAGGGACTACTTGGAGATTAAGAAACACGTTTTTCTTAATTCAAGAAAAACCTTCTAGAAAACTGCCACCTTGCATGTTTCTAGAAGGAACTGGAAGTGGCTACTTATGTCGTGCGACATACTAGGCCATGAAGACTTCTAGAAGCTTGCCACCTTGCATGTTTCTAGAAGGAACTGGAAGTGGCTACTTATGTCGTGCGACATACTAGGCCATGAAGACTACTAGAAGCTTGCCACCTTGCATGTTTCTAGAAGGAACTGGAAGGGGCTTGTTATGTCGTGCGACATAACCTGCCAAGAAAACTTCTAGAAGGTTGCCACCTTGCATGTTTCTAGAAGGAAAACGGTTATGGCTTGTTATGTCGTGTGACATAATAAGCCCATGCAGGCAGCCTATAAATAGAGGCTTTCACCTCTCATTTTGGGCACCCCTTTTCCACCCCTCAGTCCCCCTCTATAGAGAATACGCCCAGAAGCATCCTCTCTCCTCACATACTCCCTAAAACACACACTAATCCTCCAAATTACCCACCATTCAACCAATACACACACACACACTTCCCACACACATCAATAACCAAAGGTTCTCCTAGAACCAAGGCTTGATTTCAGTCCCCAGAAGTTGCTGTTTTGAAGGCTCCTATATCTAACGTGATATAGGAAGTCGTGGTCTTCAAGGGTAACGATTTTCTACCCTTTTCCTTCCCCTATCTTCATTATATGTGAAATCTCTATGCTAAATGCGTTGATAATATGGTATTCTGATTAAAGTTGCATGCTTTAGTGTTATATTGCTTAGATCCATATCCATTTGCATATCATTTCATGTAATAGCCCCGGTTTGGCATTGTTTTTGCATGAACACTCGAGATGAGTGTGGATCCCTCATATCCACACCCTCTTGAAGTGTTCATTATTGAAATACTTGCTCTCTGAGATCTATTTGTGAAGTAACTTGGCTATATTAATGCCTTGTTACCTCTATAGATCCCAGCTGTAAAGTCTCTGCAAAGTGGCTAAGTATGTCACGCGACATAGGCAGCCTATGTCACGCGACAACATTGGCCAGTCTGCAGAAACTTCATCTTTTCACTTGTAATCTGGCTTTTACCTTTCCATACTCCTTTGAAGTGATCATATACATGTCTTTGGGGTCTATCAGTGAAGTAACTTGGCTATATTAAAGCCTTGTTGCCTCTGCAAGTCCCAGTTGCTAAGGTCTCTGTAAGTGGCTAAGCATGTCACGCGACATGGCACCTATGTCACGCGACAACTTTGGCCATTATGCAGACTTCATCTTTTCAAGCCGTAATCTGATTTTTACCTTTTCCAAGTCATAATCTTATATCAATCTGCACTTAAACCAAGATTTTTGCATACAAAGCAACATCATTTGCATCAAAAGAACATCTTTTTTCATCAAAAAGGCATCTTTTGCACTAAAATAGCATCCTTTGCACTCAAAATCTCTTTTCACATTAAAGATACATTCTTTGCACCCAAAAACTCATTTTTATATATAAAAATGCATCCTTTGCATTCAAAATCATTTCTTCACATCAAAGTAGCATCCTTTGCTTTCAAAATAACATCTTTATGCATTATTTGTACCTAAAATACTATTTTTCCACATAAAGTTGCATCCTTTGCATTAAAATCATTTCTTTACATAAATAGCATCCTTTGCAAACCAAATATCATCCTTTACATCCAAAAATGTCATCTTTTCACTAAAAATGTCATTTTTACATGCATTCTCCCATGTCCCCATTAGCAACCTCGGAATGGACCGGTGTAAAGATCCTATCTTTACATCGTTTCTTCCATAAAGGTTTCATGATCTCTTTAGAAAGGGACAACCTTGAACCCTATATCTCCAATTATCACTTAAGACGAGTATGAAGCATCTATATGAGCTCGACCGTCTTAAAGCGTAGGATTGATGGGCCAAGGACCCTCCTTCTCTAAAGAACCTCATCTTTGACTATAAAGGGAGTCATTCTCTCAATCACGCAAGTCCCGAGGTTAAAAAGCGATGATCACAAGTCCAAGATGAGGACGGGATCATAATCCCGAATACATAAAATCCAAGAAATCCCGAGCGACAACCAATAAATAGTTTGTACGTCCGGAAGACAACTTGGGACATTCCCTCCCCTTTCATTCAAACACATGCACACAAGAAAGCACGCAAGCAAGCACGATAAATGGAATCTTGGGAGACTTGCTACGGCAAGGCACCTTGGGTGAACGACGATCCGTTCTTCCCAAGGGGTAACTTAACCTCCGAACCCATAAAAAATCCTTTTTTCAAAGTTTTGAGGAAATCAAAATGGCGTGGCGACTCCGTTTTTCAAATTAAACCGGATGTATTCAAACTCGCGTGAATCCAAAATTTGGGCACACATTCACAGTTTGGCGACTCCACTGGGGAATATCCCAAAGGAGAAAAGCTTTATTTTCAAAACAAAAAAAAAACAAAAAATCGATACTCGGTATATAGGTGGAAACCATTTAACCTTCCTGTATCACTCCCTAACCCGGGGCTTGGGATAAACGGTGGTTTAACAATCCCACGTACCAGTATCCCTTTTCGAAAAAAAATTTGAAAAAAATAAAAGAAAGCTTTTCCCTTTGAGCGGTTTAGACTCCCATCGCGGATTCCATTTATCTTGCTTGCTTTCTTTACCTTGCATTGCATCATTTGCATCTTGGGGTTTTGTGCATACTTTGAACAGGAAATAACCTGAAATCGCAAAGGAGTGGAACCTGGAAAATTGATCCATGCAGTCGTACGGCTCAATCCTCCTTGGATTTTGACCGGACGGCCTCAGTGGCAATTCCACCAGGAAAAATTGAGGATAATCTGGCAGCCTTGGCAGCTTGGGGCTATTCAGTTCCAAGACTGACTGGGGCTCCCAGAAAATTTACGTGCTTAACTGTTGCATTCTCCCCCGTCCCGAAAATCATTCCTTTAAAACACATTTATGAAAATCTCTGTTTTAACTCAAAAAGGAACATTTTTAGGAGACCGCACACTACGCGCACCTTATATATCCTGTACACTTTGCACGCACATCCCTTTAAACCCGGGATGGTTTATCAGCTACAGTCACGAACAGCCTTACGATGCTCCCGGGCGCGCACGGAATCATCCCAAACTCCCCATGGCAGCCAGTGTCGACCAATGCACAGTCCGTGTCACACGTTTCAAAAAATCGTGACTTTTGGTTGGTTTTTGGTCTAGTCCGTGTCATATAGCCCAGTTGCATATCCCCGTAAAGGTCAAGCCTTAGTCCATAACGAAAGTCAAGGTCCTTCGCACAAGCAAAACTCTGCCAAAATTCCGACAAGGAAAAATTGGTAGAACCTTGACTCCGACATTTGACCTTGACCTTGACCTGCACGGAATGCGTAAGAGTCGAGACCGAGTCTTTGCCAAGAAAAGTCCAAAGATCTTTCGCTCAAGCGAAGCTCTGCCAAAATTCCGACAAGGAAAAATTGGCAAGATCTTGACCCGGCATGGACTTCGATTTTGACTCACGCCCGGCGTATGCAACAATGTTCAATGTGACACTGTGTCATCCGGCTTTTACCGCCCGACCCATGCCTATTATCTTCTCGGACATTACCGAAAAGTCAAAACGTCAATCGCGCAAGCGAAATTCTGCCGAAATTCAATCAAGGCTGAAAGACGAGACTTTCCCGGTATTGCCTTGACTATAATTCGCGTCGCTCGTACGTTAAAAGTTCCTATGACCCGCTAGACTCGTTAGGAGCGTTCTTCTCTCTCGGTCGGTGGGATCCGCGTGCCCTATAGGACCCTCGCCCGGGGCTGTCCACCCTGGGAGATCGAAATATAGGTGGAATACGAGGGGCTTATAGACGTAGTGACGAAACCCACTGATCCAGGATCTAGAGTAGTTGCGAAAAAGAAGGGCAAATCCCCTTTTCCAACCAAATAGAAATTAATAAAAGACATGATTTTAAGTAAACTTGAACAATTAATGTAATCATAATTGCATGGTCCTATCTCTGATATCCCTAATCGAGACCTCCTCGGTCCGATTTCCGATTTTCTCTCCCGACCTTTCATGGTCAAATCTCTAATCGAGACCTCCTCGGTCCGATTTCCGATTTTCCATCTGCCGACCTTTCATGGTCAAATCCTTAATCGAGACCTCCTCGGTCCGATCTTGGATTTTTTATCTCTCCCTCTTTCGCGATCAAATTCCTAGTTGAGACCTCCTCGGTCCGATTTCCAATTTCTGATCTCGACCTTTCAAGGTCTCATCTTTTCCGATTAATTAGGATTAGGAGAAAATGTGTTTTGAGTAAAACTTAAGCGATAAGTGCATGTTACTTGAGCCTTTAGCCTAAACACTTACCTCCGAGTCTAAATCTTACCTACCTTCGAGTCTAAACCTTACCTTATCCCCGAGTCTAAACCTTGCCTGTCCCTTTCTCGCAGCGAGAAAGAAGTGTGCAAGAATACCGGGTCAGCGGCTTTTCAGTGCAGAAAACCTTAGGCAGAATCGTCAAAGAGTCAGAATGGCAGATTTGACAGAAAACAGTGAGGGTGCAGGAAATCAGATGGTTAGGAAGGAAGAGTTAGTCCTGGCTTTGGAAAATGCCCATAGGGTTCATGAAGAGCAGCTGGTCATGCTCATCGGTGCTCTCCGCCGTCATGGAATTCAGGTAACAGTTGAGTCGAACGGTTCTCTAGTAGTGGTCGAAGATGAGACTTCAGAAACAGTGATTTCAGTCCCTTCATCCTATAACCAAGACCTTCCATCCTACAGCCAATACCTTCCTCCATCCACATACAATCCCTTGCCAAGGACTACTCCTCCTCCTCAGTCCTTTCCAATATCCCAGCTCATCAGGGCTCCATCGCCCTCAGCTCCTCATAACGGATTGGGCTTCACCCCACCTGTCTCTCAGTTTCAGCAATACCTGCCAGTTTATGCTCCAGTTTCGCATAATCAATTTGAGTTATGTGGCTATGTTCTGAAGCCACTATACCCACCTGAATGCAATCATGAGTTGCCAAAGGATGATTCAAGTTTTTAGCTGTCACCTACCGGACTTAATGAATCTAGCCGTCAGTTTTATCAGTTTCCTACTATGGTTCCCTCTGCCGATACAAGTCCGGTTGCGATTTCCAGTAACTCGAGAGTCCCCGTTGACCCCCATGTGGCAATATTGATGGAACAAGTGAAACAAATGCAAGAGAAGTTTGACCTCATGATGAGTATCAATACTCCCTTGACCAAAGACGTCGAACCAGGCAAGGAAATGACTCCACCAAGCATAACCCAATTCCACCAGCACCAAACAGCAACCGTACCCAGCTCAGCACCAGTTCCTCACAAAGGAAAGAGTATCGTAGCCTCCTTCAGCCAAATTCAACAATGGAACCAACTGGACAATGGAAATCCAAGTGTTGAGAACAACAATGTTTCCCGAAAACTCCGCTCCCTTCATTTTGACAACATGGAGATGCCTTTAAGCAAGATGCTGGAAGAGCTGATGAAAGAAAAGATGATAAAGCCACTGGAGAATTGGAAGCCCAAGAACCCCAACGTTCAGTTGGATGAGTCTAAACATTGTCTTTTCCACCAATACCCCGGGCACGACACTGATGATTGCTGCTATTTGAGGCATGAGATCCAGAAGTTGATAGAAGACGGGAAGCTGGAGAACCTCCATGGGCCAAAAACAGAAAGTTATGGTAAGAGGTCGATTCAGGGGGTGCAAGGTCAGAAACTTCAGCATGATTTTGGGATGCCCATGAGCAAAATTTTTGGCGATTTGGTGAAACGAGGCCTTCTCACACCTCTCGAGAATTATAAGCCGAGAAACCCAGGTAGAGTTGACAGGACCAAGTTCTGTGAGTACCACAAGCATTATGGTCACGTGACAGACAAGTGTTTGGATCTGAAGAAAGAAATTCAATGGTTGATCTACGAAGGAAAGCTCAAGCTCCTTGGCAGTCCAACCAGCGAAGAGTAGCTAGTCTAGGGATTACCTATCCTTGAGTAAGAAAAAAAAATAATATAGTCTCTCAGTCAACCTTCGTAGGTTCTAGTACTTTTCTCTTCCAATCAAGTCCTCCACGGACATTGTAATTAATCTTTAATTTTCTATAAAAGAGTCTTCTTCTTTTCTTACTAGACTTAAGACATTATTTGCACACCTACATTACATTTAATGAAATGGTTTTATTTTAGATGATCACTTGCATTGCTCAACAAATAATCTCTCGAAATAATTAACATTTTGATTAATCAGTGTGAGAAAGTCAACTAATGCCTTCCCCATACACTTTCCTTACCTCACAAAAGGCCTTCA
Organism: Adenophora triphylla var. japonica; assembly: GCA_022495995.1. NCBI lineage: Eukaryota > Viridiplantae > Streptophyta > Magnoliopsida > Asterales > Campanulaceae > Adenophora > Adenophora triphylla. Next base: position 380,229 of record JAFEMH010001119.1, on the reverse strand, counting down.
TCAAGCCATACGCCTCCCAAATCATGTCCTCATCGTCACCTTGACCAAGTCAACGACGGCGACCACATTAAGGAACAACAAAAGGCCACTCAGCTTCGAAAGATTGACCCCATGTCAACAACATCCTAGGAGTTTGCCTTTGCCCTTAGGTCCTTCAAAAAAAAAAACCTAGAGCAAGAGTGCAAAAAGAGTAATACCCGGCTAGACTAAAAAAAAACCTTGGAAATGGACGGTCTAGGCAAAAAAAGGGTTGCACATAAAAAAATATAGTGCAAAAAGAGTAATACCCAGCTAGGCTAAAAGCCCTGAAAAGGACGGTCTAGGCAAAAAACAGGGTTGCACATAAAAATAAAAGAAAATGAGGCCAAGGACCCAGCACCGCCCATCAAAAGCTTAACGGACAGGCAAAATCAAAGTTCAGAGAATGAAAGTTGTCGATAACAATGGGGCGGTCGAAGCAAAGCCAGAAGCATTTCATAAGCCTGTAGGCACGTGCAAATCATTTCTTCCCCCAATGAAAGAGGAAGCAATCAGAAGCAGTCGTCCAAGAATGACTTGGTCAAGGAACCATCCCGAGGCCCACGCCTCATCATCCAATCTTCTCATCCGAGCCTATTCATTAAAGGAACCATAAATCCCATTTCCCAAAGCCAGAAGCAGTCCGGCCAAGGCCGAACTACGGCGACTTGAGCTTCTCACAATGAGGGGAACGTAGGCAACCAGCAATGGTCCGGTCATAAACACATTCAAATTCCCGAAAATTCAGTCTCATTAGTGGCCTCTTCCATAAGTATATACAAATTGCCGAAAACCCGGTCTCATCAAATGACCTCTCTCATAGACACAGTCAGATCCCAGAAAACCCGGTCTCATCAATGACCTCCCTATACACAAAGCTTTCTTTCACACCCGAACATTAATGAAGGGTTTTAAGCAATCTTGTGATCATTTTAAATAAAACAAGTTTTCAGATGTCTTGACAAGTCTTCTCTTTCTACATCTTAGGAAAAATAGTGCTAAACACTGATTTTCTGTCAGCAGGGGCTTCCATACACTTTTACCAACCTTTCTACGCTTATACTCTCTCAAAAGAGTCAAACCCAAAGCGAGTTTTTGTGCCTACATCGAATAAGGCCTTCAAGATAACACAAAATCGGGATCTATTCCAACCTTTCGAAAAATATGCCCCTGCATGTATATATCTTCCTAAAATTCTTCTCTTCGTCCACATCTTCTTAAGATTGGCTGATTGACTAAAGAAAATAAAAAAAAAGGATAGGTTTTCCCTCTTCTGCCACAATTCGCATTAGGGCTGCCTCGAAACTTTGTCAAAGCATTCCTTTAAACTGGTGCTTCTTTAGCCATTTTTGGGGTTCACATCGGGTTCTTCACTAGGTCCCTAGATGGATTCAGTCTTGGTCAGATCAACCTCAGGATCACTTCCGCAGTACTAATCATATTGGGATTTTCGCTAGGTCATCAGATTGGGGCTTCATTAAGTCACTTCTTCAAAACGTAAGACTTCGCCTGCTCAGTTCATCCAACCGGAGCTTTGCCAGTGAAAGGATCTTTCATGGGGCTTTGCAGAAAGTTCTTCCTCAGACCGGGGCTCCGATAAGTTGCATCCATCCCTAGAAGAGAGGTTTGGTCACTTCGACATCTGCTTTAGTCTTTGGTTGTAAAAGCCTATCAGCATCAGCTTCAAATGCCAGAATGTAAGAAAGGAACATTCATCGAGACCCGATTTTTAAACCCAGTCTCAGCCAAAGAGGGAATCCTAGTCCACGTTGACAACATCTCAGCAACAACAGCAGTTCAGTCCGCACCCAGGGGATACGACCCCACCTGCTTGAAACCCGTCTTAAACAATTTCCAAACACATTCCATATGTACATCTAGACCCAGTTCCTACCATGTTTCCAAGGAAAAATCACCCCTAGGCTCAAGTAACATGCCAATTGCTAATGATAACATTTTCTCCTAAAAGCGCCTTCGTTACTTCCGTTATAACGAGATAACGCCAGGCGACAGTTTCCTAATTGTCAAAAATCTAACTTTAGCTACCTCTATCACAAGATTGAGAAGTATGCTCAAGTTTTCCAGCTATAGCTGCCTCTATCTACTCGATAGTGACGTAAGCTTTAGCCTCCTCAGGTGACAACCTCCACTAATCGTTAAAACCTCAAGAATCGTAGACATCGTTCCTAACTATCTAGTGATGCTTGAACTACGATCAAGGCTTGATTCCTCCGGGATACGTAGGTAGCCTTTCATAAAAGGTTCAGCCATCCGACCACTTTGGTCACCTTTTCTTTCCCCGTTCCTCGATGGTGCGTAATCTTTTGGCACATTCCTAGTAGGATTGGTTGTTTGACCTCCTAGGTCACCCCGTTTCCATCCTTATAGGAAGGGACCAAATATCTCTTTGCCATTGTCCCAAGGAGGCCAGGTAGGTGACCTCTTTTGGTCACCCAATTCCAACCTGTGTCAGCAAATTCCATTCCAGTTCCAAAGGCAATGAAAAGCACAGTTCAGGCTTACTAAGTCGCGCGACATAACAAGCCAAGTCGCGCGACATAACAAGCCCACATCAGACATCAGACATCAGCAGTATACTGCTTTCCCCAGGGCAATCCATGACATGTCAATAGCTGCAAATGCCAGTCATACACTTCTCAAATGCATAGGGGAGGGTTCATGTACCTCATGTACACCCATGCATTCATATTTAGGCCAAAAATCCATTTAAGTCATCCAGTGCAAGCCATTTACTACCATCATTTCATAAATGTGTGCAAAAAGAAAAAGGCTAGCAATGTACATATAAAATAAAAAAGAGACCAAGTCTAAAAGATGTGTTTTCCCTAAAAGGGTACAATAACTAAAAAAGTCATAAAAATCTAAGGGGAAAGGGGGCTACTCTGAGTCCTCTCCATCATCCTCTCCATCATCATCCTCTCCATCATCTTCATCCTCGCCGTCATCCTCAACCTCCTCAGGCTCATCGTCGGGATCGTCAGAAGGTGCCTCGTAGGCTATGGTCCCCATGCGGTAATAGTCATCAAGCTCAGTGATGACAGTAGAATCAAGCTCATAATCCGTGGCTGTCTCAGCCCCACCATCCTCATCATCATCATCGTCAATCTCAACGGGTCCGTGAAGAGGCACATTTGGCCTCTTTGTCCGAGGCCTCGGTCCACTAATACCCCTGCTGGTGCCTGCGTCATCAGTGCGGCTCTTCTTCTTTCTCGGCTGGCCAGGTGGAGAGATATCGATCGAATCCTGCGATCGGCACTGATTCTTCCAAAAGCTCATACCTCTCTGAAGCTTGCCAATCATGCCCACAGCGCCGGTATAAGCCCTGGTCAAGTGCCTGTAAGCCTGAGCCGACACCTGTTACAAGCAGACATAATAAGTGTTAGAATGCAGTTCTTGATAACAGAAAGAGGTGCAAGCAATCCAAAGGACGTAAGGAGCAGTACTTACAGATCTAGAACCTCGCGGGAGCACCAGATGAGGATGAGTCTGTGACATATCAATAGGAGCTCGCCGCATACGACCACCACCCTGATAATCAATGAAAGTCGGGGGCAAAGGAGGTCTAGCCACATGGCCAGTCGAAGGTCCCGCACTCTGAGCACCATAACCAACCCTGGTCTGTGGGGACTGAAGATGCATAGCCACGTACAAAGTGTAATCCCCATCCCGTGTGAAGAGATGTGCCGCCATGCCTACGATCAAAGCATCTACATTCGCCAACTGGCGAGGCAGCCACATCCTAGCTGGAGGATCATCAGGGATCCGAGCATGCCTATTGGGCCCATGCTGTCTATACACTCTCTCTCCTAAATATAAGGCGTCTCCAGACAAACCCACCAGCAGCTTGCGACACTCTGTCAAGTGCGCAGCATGATCTAAATCCAAATCGCCATAACGGCCAGTCCAGGGGAACATACTCAGCCTCTGTGGAATCCCTCTCAAGCACATCAGCGTATCATGATACGAGGCCGTAATCCTGCACCTCAAACCCTCTGGTGTCCTAGTCTGTCTCCTGGCACTCTTCGTCCACCGTCTGAGAGCAGGAAAAGTGGTGGCAGGAAACTCATCCTGTATCTGCCACTCATAACAACCAAAATACTCGAAGGCCCAAGCCTGAAAAGAAGAAGAAGAAGTCAAAACAAGGAAAAAGGATATAATGAAATGCGCAAAAGAAAAGAGGTCAAGATGAGAGAATACCTCAAAAGCCAGATGACAGCAAGTAAAATACTTCGCCCTCCCTCTACTGACGTCATCTAGAGCCAAATACATCTCGGCTAAACCAGCCTCACCCCAGGATAAATTCCCCACAGCATCCCAGGCTCTCAGAAGCTCCAGCAGTGAAATCAGGGCAGTAGAGGCGTTGTTAATGAACAGCATGTCAGAAAAGCCTACCCATACAAAAGCCCTCGCTAATCTCTCGGCTCTCAGCCGGATCTCAACAGGATCATCAACCACAATATAGTCCCTACTCTGTTCCCCAACCAAGCCATGTAGCTCGCCCAACTCATATCCATTCCCCTTCTTGATCTATGGAACGAAGCCAAGTAAACTCATAAAATCGGCATCAGTGATAGGCTGGGGCTCAGCTCCCTGTGCAGGCTCCTCTATGTAGAGTGGTTCATCTGTAAAAGGCAATCCTGTGATGACCGCAAAATCCAATGGCGTGACTGTCGTCTCACCCCAAGAGAAGTAGAACGAATGAGTGGTCTCCCACCAAAACTCTCTAAACGCCCTCACCAAATCTACACTCCTCTGAGTGTCTCCAATGGCCTTCGCCATCTCAAAGAATCGTCCCAGCCCGATGGCGTAAATCATGCCCTTAGGCGAGTCTATCTCGCTCCCCGGCTACCGGTAAGCTCTGCCATAGCCTACCAATCACCTCAGGGGAACCACGGGTGCGTAATTTCTGCAAGAAAACATGGCACAAGTATTAATATTTCGTGCTATTTCTTAAAATCATCTTAAGCAGAAGATAGGTCAAAACCTATCATCGAAGAGCATGCATTTTAACATCACAGTTCCTAGGTCAATCCATGTTCACAGGCCAATTCATATAAAATGCATTGCAGTCTGGAAAATTCAAATCAAATCGATTTCACCCAAATCAAAAATTTTCAAAAAACCCTAGGTTACTTACCACATCTTTCTTCCTGACATCCGAGGTATGCTCATCGAGCTGTGGGTAGAAATCTCCTCTTTGTGCTTCCGGAAGAAAGGGCCTTTGTTTCCTCTGCACCCCCTTCCTTCGAGTAGCTAATTCGGCGTGTTGAGGAGCCCTTTTGGTCGGATAGAGCCTAGGAGGCATTTCTAATTTGAATCGGGCTCAAGATGTTTAATCTCTCTCGATTTCTCTCAAATCTCCCTCGAATGCTTGCTCTTTCTCTCTTCTCGTTGTCGCCTCCCTCTCAATTTCAATTTCAATTGAGTTTCAAATGGCGACTGTGCAAATTTTTAATGAATCTGTCCACAGGGCCTATTATGTCGTGCGACATACTAAGCCCCTGTGGCTTGTTTTTACAATTTTGCCCTTGAAGGCTCCATTTTACAATTTTGTCCCCCGTAGGCCTCTTTTACCCTTTATGCCCCTGGCATTTCTAATCATTTTCAACCAAATTTTCCCTCCAGTGCCCCCGAGGCCTATTTTACAAATTTACCTCTGTGACTCATTTTATTTGCCCTTGACATTTTCAATTCTATTTTCAAATAATCGGGTACGTCCCGTTGCTTTATAAAAATTTATTATCGTGTCCTTCCCACTTTTTTATGAAAAAATTATCGGGTACGTCCCGTTTCTTTACAAAAATTATCAGGGTACGTCCCGTTTCTTTAATAAAATTATCAGGGTACGTCCCACTTTCTTTACAAAATTATCGGGTTCTTCCCACCTTTTTATAAAAAACCATCAGGGTACGTCCCGTTGCTTTACAAAAATTATCAGGGTACGTCCCATTACTTTACAAAAATTATCAGGTTACGTCCCGTTTCTTTACAAAAATGATCGGGTACGTCCCGTTGCTTTACAAAAATGATCAGGGTACATCCCACTTTATTTACGAAAAATTATCGGGTACGTCCCACTTTCTTTACAAAAAATTATTGAGTCCTTCCTACTTCTTTACAAAATCCATCCTTTTTCGCGATCTCCGTTATTCCAAGATGAAGGAATAACATTTCGCTCTCTTTCGATCTCCGTTATTCCAAGGTGAAGGAATAACATTTCAACCTTTCTCGCGATCTCCGTTATTCCATGATGAAGGAATAACATTTCGCCCTTTTTCGATCTCCGTTATTCCAAGATGAAGGAATAACATTTCGACCTCTATCGCGATCTCCATTATTCCAAGATGAAGGAATAATATTTCGCTCTCTTTCGATCTCCGTTATTCCAAGGTGAAGGAATAACATTTCGACCTTTCTCGCGATCTCCGTTATTCCATGATGAAGGAATAACATTTCGCTCTTTTTCGATCTCCATTATTCCAAGATGAAGGAATAACATTTCGACCTTTCTCGCGATCTCCGTTATTCCATGATGAAGGAATAACATTTCGCTCTTTTTCGATCTCCGTTATTCCAAGATGAAGGAATAACATTTCGACCTTTCTCGCGATCTTCGTTATTCCAAGATGAAGGAATAACATTTCGCTCTCTTTCGATCTCCGTTATTCCAAGGTGAAGGAATAACATTTCGACCTCTATCGCGATCTCCGTTATTCCATGATGAAGGAGTAACATTTCGCTCTCTTTCGATCTCCGTTATTCCAAGGTGAAGGAATAACATTTCGACCTCTATCGCGATCTCCGTTATTCCATGATGAAGGAATAACATTTCGCTCGCTCTTTCGATCTCCGTTATTCCATGATGAAGGAATAACATTTCGACTCAGTAAAAGCTCGAACTACGACCTGGCTTGATTCCTCCGGGATACGTAGGTAGCCTCCTTTAGGTTCAGCCAATTTGTCACATATGACGCCCCCTTTCCCCAGTGGATTCCGAACTACGATTATGGCTTGATTCCCACTCGGGATACGTAGGTAGCCTTTCATAAAAGGTCCAGCCACTCGACCAACTTGGTCACCCAATCTGTCTCGGCATTCGCCAGATTGGATCCTTTTCTATCGACAACCCCACTCGCCCTGCAAGTGACGTTGCCGAGGGGCTTCTGTAAGTACCCAAATCTGGCTCATGCCTTCCGGTTAATTTTCCCGGCAATTCCGGCAAGTTTCCCGGCAATTCTCCAGACTTTCCTAGAGTTCTGGAGCAATTCCGGAAATGTTCCAAACCTTCTAAGGGGTAAAGGGACTGCTTGGAGATTAAGAAACACGTTTTTCTTAATTCAAGAAAAACCTTCTAGAAAACTGCCACCTTGCATGTTTCTAGAAGGAACTAGAAGTGGCTACTTATGTCGTGCGACATACTAGGTCATGAAGACTTCTAGAAGCTTGCCACCTTGCATGTTTCTAGAAGGAACTGGAAGTGGTTACTTATGTCGTGCGACATACTAGGCCATGAAGACTTCTAGAAGCTTGCCACCTTGCATGTTTCTAGAAGGAACTGGAAGGGGCTTGTTATGTCGTGCGACATAACCTGCCAAGAAAACTTCTAGAAGGTTGCCACCTTGCATGTTTCTAGAAGGAAAACGGTTATGGCTTGTTATGTCGTGCGACATAATAAGCCCATGCAGGCAGCCTATAAATAGAGGCTTTCACCTCTCATTTTGGGCACCCCTTTTCCACCCCTCAGTCCCCCTCTATAGAGAATACGCCCAGAAGCATCCTCTCTCCTCACATACTCCCTAAAACACACACTAATCCTCCAAATCACCCACCATTCAACCAATACACACACACACTTCCCACACACATCAAGAACCAAAGGTTCTCCTAGAACCAAGGCTTGATTTCAGTCCCCAGAAGTTGCTGTTTTGAAGGCTCCTATATCTAACGTGATATAGGAAGTCGTGGTCTTCAATGGTAACGATTTTCTACCCTTTTCCTTCCCCTATCTTCATTATATGTGAAATCTCTATGCTAAATGCGTTGATAATATGGTATTCTGATTAAAGTTGCATGCTTTAGTGTTATATTGCTTAGATCCATATCCATTTGCATATCATTTCATGTAAAAGCCCCGGTTTGGCATTGTTTTTGCATGAACACTCGAGATGAGTGTGGATCCCTCATATCCACACCCTCTTGAAGTGTTCATTATTGAAATACTTGCTCTCTGAGATCTATTTGTGAAGTAACTTGGCTATATTAATGCCTTGTTACCTCTGTAGATCCCAGCTGTAAAGTCTCTGCAAAGTGGCTAAGTATGCCACGCGACATAGGCAGCCTATGTCACGCGACAACATTGGCCAGTCTGCAGAAACTTCATCTTTTCACTTGTAATCTGGCTTTTACCTTTCCATACTCCTTTGAAGTGATCATATACATGTCTTTGGGGTCTATCAGTGAAGTAACTTGGCTATATTAAAGCCTTGTTGCCTCTGCAAGTCCCAGTTGCTAAGGTCTCTGTAAGTGGCTAAGTATGTCACGCGACATAGGCAGCCTATGTCACGCGACAACTTTGGCCATTATGCAGAGACTTCATCTTTTCAAGCTGTAATCTGATTTTTACCTTTTCCAAGTCATAATCTTATATCAATCTGCACTTAAACCAAGATTTTTGCATACAAAGCAACATCATTTGCATCAAAAGAACATCTTTTTTCATCAAAAAGGCATCTTTTGCACTAAAATAGCATCCTTTGCACTCAAAATCTCTTTTCACATTAAAGATACAATCTTTGCACCCAAAAACTCATTTTTATATATAAAAATGCATCCTTTGCATTCAAAATCATTTCTTCACATCAAAGTAGCATCCTTTGCTTTCAAAATAACATCTTTATGCATTATTTGTACCTAAAATACTATTTTTCCACATAAAGTTGCATCCTTTGCATTAAAAACATTTCTTTACATAAATAGCATCCTTTGCAAACCAAATATCATCCTTTACATCCAAAAATGTCATCTTTTCACTAAAAATGTCATTTTTACATGCATTCCCTCATGTCCCCATTAGCAACCTCGGAACGGACCGGTGTAAAGATCCTATCTTTACATCGTTTCTTCCATAAAGGTTTCATGATCTCTTTAGAAAGGGACAACCTTGAACCCTATATCTCCAATTATCACTTAAGACGAGTATGAAGCATCTATATGAGCTCTACCGTCTTAAAGCGTAGGATTGATGGGCTAAGGACCCTCCTTTTCTAAAGAACCTCATCTTTGACTATAAAGGGAGTCATTCTCTCGATCACGCAAGTCCCGAGGTTAAAAAGCGATGATCACAAGTCCAAGATGAGTACGGGATCATAATACCGAATACATAAAATCCAAGAAATCCCGAGCGACAACCAATAAATGGTTTGTACGTCCGTAAGACGACTTGGGACATTCCCTCCCCTTTCATTCAAACACATGCACACAAGAAAGCACGCAAGCAAGCACGATAAATGGAATCTTGGGAGACTTGCTACGGCAAGGCACCTTGGGTGAACGACGATCCGTTCTTCCCAAGGGGTAACTTAACCTCCGAACCCATAAAAATTCCTTTTTTCGAAGTTTTGAGGAAATCAAAATGGCGTGGCGACTCCGTTTTTCAAATTAAATCGGATGTCTTCAAACTCGCGTGAATCCAAAATTTGGGCACACATTCACACCTACACGGTCACCTTCTCTCCCAGCACGTGATCCAGATCAGGACCCTTATCTTATCGACGACCCCACTTCCTCCGTAAGTGACTTCGTCGAGGGGCTTGTGTAAGTACCCCAATCTGGATCACTCCTCATCCGACGCACGAGAAACATCGCAGACTCACACAAACGTGATCTCAAACACCCGTAGCCTTCAAAAACCCCAAAAACCACCAACTAAACCAAAGGGGGGGAGACCTTTCTGGGATAAAAAATCACAAAAGGACTTTTTTGGAATTTTGGAAAATTTGGAAAAGCAAGGACAGTCCGTGCGGACCAATTTGCTTCCAGACACAATTATTACAAAAACCTCTTAAAGTCCACAATGTTCCCTTAAATCCGTGAAAACCAAAAATTTGGTTTTGCAAGAATGGTCCGTGCGGACCATTTTGCATATTTTTTACCCCTATAAATAGAGGGCTCCCCCCTAATATTTTTCACACCTTCTCTCTTCTCTCTCTCCCCCCAGCCTTCAGGCCTCCTTCTAATACCCTTCGGGGCAATCCCCCTTTCGGTTCCCTTCGGGGCATTCTGAGGCCCGTTGTGGTACTCTGAAGCCCTACCGAGCGCTCCCGAGATACTCCTGAGCTATCCCGAGGCATCCCAAAGCCCTGACGGTCCATCCCGAAGCCTTGCCGGTCCATCCTGAGGCATTTCGAGCCATCCTGAGGTGTCCTGGCCCATTCCGAGCACAACCGACAATCCTGAATCACGCCGAAACTCTGCCTGAGCACAACCAACGATCCTGATGCGCGCTGGACCTCTGCCTGAGTCCAGTCAATGATCCCTGCGATCCCAACGCACGACAAAACTTTGCCCGAGTACACACCTGACAATCCCGAGACACGTCGAAGCTCTGTCCGCAGACACCGGTACATCCCAAAGCAATCTCGGTCCATCCGGAAACACTATTCAACACTCAAACACTATTCCCAAGCGGAAGATAGACACGAACCAACATTGGTAAGGCTTCCTTCCATTACTATTTCAATACATTTCAATACATAGCGTACGATGTAGACATCATACACAGCATGCATTTTTAAAAAAGCACATACACACACACAACTTTTAAAGATAGAGGGGTACCGAAAGACTCGTTTTTATGAGGCAACTTGGGTGCGCTTTACTATGCCCTTCCCGAGGAGTAATCTGACCTCCAAACTCAAAAATCTCATCACACAACAACATTTTTTAAACTAAGCCTTTTTTCAATGTTTTGGACTAAATCAAAACAGCGTGGTGACTCTACAAACAAAAACGCAGCGAGACACCTCCTCGACCAACGGCGCGAGATGCCGGAGCCCGCGCGTGAGCCGGATCCGGGTAATTTTAGGGGTGCCTTGGGAAGCGGCCACATGAAGCCTTGGTCGGCCATTTCCTTGGGTTGAAGGATTTCCGTAGTTCGAAGGTGGAGGAACTTGGTTGAAGGTTTGGGGAGCTGATCAGAGAGGATCGTCGTCCTCGATTAAATCGAAGGAACCATCTGAATGGGGAATAGCTGTTATGCCTCGCTCATTCAGGATCTGTATCATGAAGTTATGCTAATCTTCTTTATGTTTCTTGTGGACCTCCCAGGCTCGGATGGCTTCTTCCAATGTCATGTCGTTTGCTGGTGGCGGGGTTCCATTCCCATCATGATTTCTCGGCGAATCTGATAATTCGGAGAATCTAACTATAGGAACTAAGGAAACTGAGGAACTATCTGACAATTCTGTAATTGTAATGCTGAAGAGACGGCAACTCAGGATTCTGAACCACTCGTTGCTCGCTACAGGGAACGAAATGCAGGGCTTATGTTTCGGAAGAGGTATTTGGCTCAAGGATTTTAGGCTTGTACAACGTGCAGTTACTGCTCAAGATTACTTAAAACACGTTTTCTTAGAATCCTAACTGGCCGAAAAATATTGCTCTTGTTTTTTGCAACTACTCTAGGTCCTAAATCAGTGGATCCCGATACTACGTCTATAGACCCCTCGTTTTTCACCTGTACATTGTCTTCCCGGGATGGAAAATCCCGAGCGAGGGTCCTATAGAGCAAGCGAATTCCACCGAAAAAAAGGAAAAGTGAACTTAGGGGCTAGCTGGTCATGTAAACTTTTGACGCATATGCCATGCAGGTCGCAGTCAAAGTCAACATCCTCGAGTTAAGGCGGAAATCATGCCAAAATTTTGGCATGACCCCTCTTTGACTCGCTTTCGCGAGGGGCCTTAGCTCTTAGCATTGGCCAAGTTGTGACAGGTATGGTTCATACGTTAAAGGTTTAATGACACTGCATCACATTGAACCTTTGGGTATATTTTTAACACGGTTCTGCATCAAAGTCAAAGCCAAAAGCTAAGACTCCGGGTCGAGAAACGACCTTTGATCTCAACTTTTAAGTTTTGACTTGTGAAGAAGATCGGTGTAAGAATATACACTTAGGCTTTATGACACGAACTAAGCCAAAAACGAACCAAGGTCTCGGACGAAGTGTGACACAAAGAGTGCATGGTTACACGAGCGAGGATAGGTTGTTTGGGATGACCCCGTGCGTACGAGAGAGGCATAATGAAGGCCTTCAATTTTCAGCTGAATGGTCACCCCGGGTTAAGGGTTGTTGTGTGCAAGTGTACATGGTAACAGTGCGCGTAGTGTACGGTCACTAAATTCTTTTTCTGAGTAAAACAGAGATTTTCAAACTGTATTTTAAAGAATTTAATTTCTAAGAAAAAAGAGAGTTGCCACGCCATTTTTTTTATAAGCCAAAACTTTGAAAAAGGCTGAAAAGAGATTGTTAGGTTCGAAGATCACGTTACTCCTCGGGAAGAGAATATTTGTGCTCACCCGAAATGCCTCATATTTGACGAGTCTTTCTACCTTTCTCGAAAATTGTGCGTGTGTGTGTGTGTGTGTGTGTGTGTGTGTGAAAATTAGTTAAAAATAAATTTGGATGGAGGGTTTAAAATGATAGATGTTTTGATGGGTGAAATAATGACATAATATATATATAAATACATTATATCAAGATCATTTGTTATTCGACCCGAGATTACTTATCTCCAAAGAGTAAAGTGTAGGGGAATTTTAGGAATCATTTCTTGATATGAATCGGGCATTATAACATCACCCTTCTAATTAAATGACAATAATAAAAACTTTTAAAATAAAGACATTTTAAGTAAAATGACAATAATAAAGACTTTAAGTAAATGACAATCAACAAGTCAAGATCTTGACTTGGACGGTTTTAAAATAAATGGCATAATTTAGATGACAATCAACAAATCAATTCCTTGATTTGGACAGTTAAAGTAAATGAAAATCAACAAATCAATTCCTTGACTTGTAGAATTAAAGTATGACATAAATGAAGACATTTATGTAAATAATAATGATAAAATGAATATCAACAAGTCAAGATCTTCCCACTTTTAACTCTAAATTACTTATCTCGAAAGAGAAAAATAATAGAGAAGTGATCATTTCTTGACTCGGACCGGGTATTATAACATTACATTTTAAGGAAATGACATAAATAAAATGACAAGTAAGTAAAAGATGAAAATTTAGGGTTAGAAGGAGAATTTACCAATGTTTGGTTTTGGCTCTATCTTCTTAGGGTTTGTAGGTCGGATATGAGAGTGTTTGGATTAAGGATTTATTTGGGGAAAATGGGATTTTCACGCAAACCAAGGCAATTTCTCTCTCTCTCTGAAATTTCTGGGTTGAAAACAGTAAATGGGGTAATTTTCTTGGGCTAAAACTGAAAATGGCATAAAAAATGTTGGGGAATTTTATTGGTTGAAACTGAAAATGGGATGAAAATGTTGGGGTGAAAACTGAAAATGGGATGAAAATGTTGGGGTGAAAACTGAAAATGGGGTAAAAACGTTGAGGTGAAAACTGAAATCTAAGGCTGCTATTTATAGGCTGGTTAAACATGCAAAACAGGCCGGCCGGCCTGTTCTTCAGCCTGAGGGCATTTTGGGCATTTTGCATTTTGATGTGATTTTTGATCATTGTTTTGACCCTTGGACGACTTTTGTGGCAAGCTTATCCAAAAATTAGGTATTATTTCATCTTTTATTGGAATTTTGACAATTTTTTTAATTAACTATCTGAATAAATGTCAGAACTATTCCGAAATTTGCGTATTTTTGAAAAGTAATATTTTTAACGTGTTCTATTGTATTTTTAATATACTTTAATTTTGAATGATCCGGACAGTCCCGAAAAATCTCGTTAATTTGGAAAGTGTGAATTAACGTATTTTTAATATACTTTTACGAACCGAATTTGGGTAATTACAGAGGGCGACCCCCAAGGACTTATTGGAGCATGTCATGAGGAGAAGAAAAATATCTAAAATGGTGGAGGTGGACACACCGGAGGAAAACATGAAAATCTCTAAGTCTGTAAAGACTACCAGCACCAGTTCTAGGCTCAACGTGATTTTTGAAGCAGATAACGAGTACCACATCATTCAAGATATAAATGAAAATAATAACACAGTTCTGTCCGTCCCGGATTTAGCCCCTCATCTCGTCAGCGGCCAGAACTCGGGGGCCAACCCTGACTTGAGACAAGGAGAGCTACCAGACGTAGACAAACTAGAGGAAATGGAAAACCTAGATATAAATGGTGAGGAAGGTAGAAGACTTAGAGAAATAATCATCGAAACATTGCAATTTTGATACGGTCCAGAGATGGAGACCGTAGACGAATTGGAAGAAATCATACTTAATCTCGACTATCCAGAACAAAAAATTAAAATCGGGGGCCAACTCTCCCATGAAAAGAGGGAGGAAATCATCACCCTCCTAAAAAATAATCTTGATGATTTTGCTTGGAAAGTCGAGGATATGAGGGGAATCAAGGAAGAGATAGCTCTCCACAAGTTGGAGGTTGACCCGTCTGTTAAACCTATCAAACAAGCACAGATGATTTTTGCAAATGACAAGGAAGATGCCATCAATGAAGAGGTGCAGAAATTACTAAGTGTTGGAATTATCAGGGAAGCAATCTACTCTGTTTGGTTGGTCAATGTTGTGATGGCCAAAAAACATAACGGTAAGTGGCGAATGTGTGTCAACTTCACATATCTCAACAACGCCTGCCTAAAAGACAGTTACCCTCTCCCCTAAATTAACAAACTTGTAGACTCAATTGTTGGACATATAACACTGAGCTTCCTAGATACTTACTTTGGTTATCACCAGATCAAAATGGCTAATGAAGACAATGAGAAAACAGTCTTCCAGGCAGCAGAAGGAATTTATTGTTATACCATGATGCCCTTCGGGATAAAAAATGCGGTCGCAACCTACCAACAAATGGTCAACAAAGTCTTTGGGGAGCAGATAGGCCATAACATGGAAGCCTACATAGATAATATGATCATCAAAACTAGGAGTCGCAGTTGCGCCCTTGACTTGGAGGAAACTTTTGATAACCTACGAGCAAACAACATGAAACTGAATCCAAGTAAATGTGTGTTTGGGGTGACGTCTGGAAAGTTCCTAGGCTTTATGGTGTCGCAAAGGGGAATTAAGGCAAATAAAGAAAAAATCAAAGCCTAGATAGACATGAAGGAACCTACCAACATCAAGGAGGTTGAAAGACTGAATGGAAGGATAGTTGCACTTGAAAATTCATTGCAAAATCCGCTGAAAAATCACTGCCTTTCTTCAAAGAATTGAAGGGGACCAAGAACTTCTCCTGGACATCTGAATGCTCAGAATCATTCAAAAATTGAAGGAGTACTTGGGATACCCTCCTTTGTTGAGCATCCTAGTTACTGAAGAGATGCTATACATCTTCCTAGCAGCAACAAGCAACGCTATAGTTGTGGTATTAGACCGGAATGAAAGGACCACACAGAAACCAATCTATTATGTCTCCAAGGTGCTATCAGATGTGGAGAGCAGGTACTTCAACGTAGAAAAGATAGCCTACGCCCTAGTCATAGAGGCAAGAAAGTTATGAGCATACTTTTCTATGCATCCCATCACTGTCTATACTAATACACCCTTAAAAAAAATCATACGTAAGTTAGATTGCTCGGGACGTCTTCTTAATTGGTCTATCGAGATCACTGAGTTTGATATCAGATATCAGCCTAGGAAGACGCTCCTAGCACAGCCTCTGGTCGATTTTATGGTTGAAATCACCTTTATAGGTGAGCACGACCCCACCACCTATAAGCGCAAAAAACTGCAGGGGAAGAACTGACCATTGAGCTCTCATCCAACTGTTGGGTCTTAAACACTGATGGTTTAGCCACTAAGGAAAGAAGCGGAGCTGGAATTGTAATAGCAAGTCCTGATGGGGAGCACACCATCCATGATATAATCAAATTCAAGTTCCCTGCCTCCAACAACCAAGCCAATTATGAGGCCCTGATATTTGGCATAGAGTTGGCATCCTTCTATGGAGCAACTAAGGTCGTCGCCTTCTGTGACTCCCAACTCGTAGTGAAACAGATGAAGGGGGAGTATAACACTCAACATCCCACACTTACGAAATATAAAGACCTCGTCCTAGATATGATGAGAAAGAAGGAATTTTTTTAAATAAGTCAGATAGGAAGGGAGGATAATCAAGTGGCAGATGTTTTATCTAAACTGGAAACTAGGTATGTGGCAAATTCTGACTCTAACCCACTAATAGTCTTCGCCGAAAAACCTGCATACGAAAAATTGCAAGTGATGCTCCTAGATGGGGAAGAGAGGTATTGGATAGACGACTACATGGAATTCATTGAAAAGAACCAACTCTCAGATGATGAAGCATGTGCTAGACTTATCAAGAAGAAGTCAGTAAGGTTCACAGTAATGAACGAAATTCTCTACAGAAGATCATTCACAAAGCCCCTGCTAAGGTGCATCTATCCCAAGGAAACAGAAAATATCTTGACAGAAGTCCATGAAGGCATTTGTGGTGGTCACCCGGGGGCCAAAACCTTAGCTGACAAAATCATCACGCTAGGTTACTATTGGCCAAACCTGAGAGATGACACGCAAGCCTACGTAAGAAAGTGTGACAAGTGCCAGAGATACTCTAAAATTCCAAGACTTCCAGTAGTGGAGCAGACCCTCATAATACCTACATAGCCATTCTACAAGTGGGGAATCGACATCATCAGACCCTTCCCCCCGGCTGAGGTAATTGCTAATATGTGATCGTGACAGTCGACTACATTTACAAATGGATTGAAGCTAAAGCCTTAGCCGAAATAACAAAGGAGAACGCAATCAACTTCATCCACGATTTTATTTGGTGCTGCTTTGGGGTTCCACACACTATCATTTCTGATCCTGGCCTTCAATTTTCTAAGGCATTCACATCGTAGCTAAACAAATTAGGAGTCCAGCACATCAAGTCATCTGTGAGAAGACCTCAATGGAACGGACAAGCAGAAGCATCCAACAAGTTGGTACTAACGGCCCTAAATCTTGAAGAAAGTAATGGTAGATGGTTGGATGAACTTCCCTTAGCCTTATGGGTAGTTTGCATGGTAGTTCGCATAACCACCCGGGGGCCAACCGGGGAAACCCCATTCCCATTAACCTTCGGTTCTGAGGCCATGGCACCAACTGAGATGGCTATCCCTACGACAAGAAGTTTAAACTATGATGAGCAAGTCAATAAGGTCAACAGGCTCCTAGACCTGGACATAGTATATGAAAGAAGACTAGCTGCTCAGATGAGGATGGTGAACTACAAACAAAGAACCAAAGCCTATCATGACAAAAGAGTCAACAAGAGAGTATTCCAAGTTGGTGATTAGGTACTTAGAAAAATTGAAGTAACTGGCAGAAAGGCTGAACAAAACAAGCTCTCCCCAAAATGGGAAGGCCCCTACATCATCACTCAAGTTATCAGAGAAGGGACCTACAGAATGAAAACCCCAGATGGACAAGAGTTGAAACATCCGTGACATTCTGATAATCTACGGATATATTATCATTATTTTATAGTCTATCTTTTATGTAATAGATTAGTGCTAGTTAGTCTTTTTTTTCTTTATTTTCAAGTAAATTAGGATAACTGTTCGATGTAATCATCACTTTTAGTTAATGAATATTTAGTCTTCATCAATACCAAAGACTGACAAGACAAATAACGAGGTGATCCTCCTCGGCATCAAGGGATAAACTCCCACAAAATTACCTAATACCTATGACCGAATGATCTTCCTCGGTATAGAGAGGTAAAACATTAAAAACTATGTAATACTTATGGTCGAATGTCCCTCCTCGGCATAGAGAGGCAAAGCATTAAAAGCTACCTAAAACATATGACCGAACGACCTTCCTCGGCATAGAGAGGCAAAATATTAAAAACTACCTAAGACATATGGCCGAACGACCCTCCTCGGTATAGAGAGGCAAAGCATTAAAAGTTACTTAACACATATGACCGAACGACATTCCTCGGCATATAAAGGTAAAACATTAAAAAATTGCCTAAGACCTATGGCCGAACAACCCTACTCGGCATAGAGAGGCAAAGCATTAAAAAATATCTAACACCTATGACCGAGCAACCTTCCTCGGCCTAAAGACTATACTTTCAAAATTACAAGTGTCTAAGACCAAACGAGCTTCCTCGGCTTAAACAAGGTAAAACGTGAATGATGGGAAGGACTCACTCGGCTTCCCAGGATAGTTTGGTACTTATGCAAATATTGTTGGTGTAATGCCCTTGGCTTTAGTTATGTTTAACTTAAACCATTATGTATCATCTTTATCGTTTATTATAGAAAAAGTTTATTATTTGATTATTATATATTTTGCATATTTATTGTAATAATCTCCGTCCCTAATTATTAAATGAATAATTAGTATAAATTTTAATGGATAATCATATGATGATTATATGCATAGAGATGCACATTAAATTTATGGGTACTTGTTAGTGAACAAGTGACTGGACTTGACCCGTATGAGATTTATGTCATGGTCAAATGTCATAATTAAATCTCATATGGTCACTTCATTTGGTCCCTAGACCTGAGATTTTCATGACCTTACATATGATGAAAGTTATGTTTGATTTTAGTCAAACGATATCTTAACACAATATTTATAAAGGCTATCTTTGGCATGATCGGATTCATGATGGGAAGGATGATAAGTCAAGATGGAATTTGTCCCTCGAAAGAGAGATTTTTTTCTTGGGCCCCTCGATGAGTGATAATGATGAAAGTGTATGGCCATATCCCAATACGATTGGATTATCATTATACTCAGTATCGAGAAAGCATTGAACAAAGTACAAGTTGAAGTGGACCATGACTTGTGTTCAATATAACATCGTGAGACAAAGGGAGAAATGGAAGTATACCATTAGAAACGTGAACTCTTACGTTATATTAATTGGGTAGACATAATGGCTTGCTAGAGTCCGCTTATGTTTTATGAGGGTCGATATGATCGGGCTCATTGCCAACATAATATAATCATATTGGGTCACACACAACTAGAATGAATTGGTTAAACCAAAGGAAAAAAATTGAGAAGTTCTGATGTGGCAAGAGTCATCACGCGACACAACTTGCCCATAGGCTGTTGGAGGTCGCGCGACAGGACGTGCCTGAGACGGTTTTACAGACTATTTCCTAATTCGATTAGGAAACAAATACTAATACTAATGTAGTATAAATATGAGGTCTGTGAACCCTAATAAGCTAGCCGAATTTTCTAAGGAAAAATCACAACAAAGGTTTCTCAATATTCTTCCTAGGGTTTAAGGATCTAGCAATCCTCAAGAACCGTTCTTGGTTCATTCAAAGGTGTGGATACTACTAGAGGGTCATCGCTCGTACGACGATCAAGGCCTAGAGTTCGAATCTGAAGTTTTAAGTTTTTGAAGATCGAAGTTTGTGATTCAAAATCACGTTGATAGATTGATCGATAGCTCAAGAACGGAAAGCAATTAAGGTTAGTAAATTCTATCTCATTGGAATTCAATTTAATCGTATAGAACAGATCTTAGGGCTCTTGAGTTTTGTGTTATTTAGATGCTAATTCCGCAGAGCATGGACCCATAAAACCCAACAGTGGTATCAGAGCCTGGTTAGTATGGTTAAGTTTGAATTAACATGCTAGAATGTTTATATAAATTGTTTATATGTTCGTTGCATGTTCTTGTATGAGATAGAATTTTAATTGTTTATGTGAAACAATGTGAAAAATCATTTTCTGATTATGTTGAATTAAATATGTTAAAAGGTTATTTTATATGATTTAATTGCTTTATGATTGGAATTGATTGAAGTTTGGAAAAATCTGCAAGTCTGGCAACTCTTGTCACGCGACAGAGTTGGCTTCTGTCACGCGACAGAGTTGGCCATGGGCAGTCTGATGGGCTCGTCTGGTCGCGCGACAGATCAGGCCTTCTGGAAGTCTATGTCACGCGACATACTTTGCCTAATCTGGGCAGAATCAATTTGTTAAATTTTTCTGCTAATCTGTGATTATGTTTATAATCTGATATGTTTCTGTTTTAATCTGGTTGCTATAAATTTCTGGAAATTAAATTTATAGGGCTATGCTAGATTAATTCATTGTTTATGCATGCTTAATTAATTTAAATGTGATTTTATTAATTGTTGCGATGCATGAATTGTATGTTCTTAAGTGTTAAGAGCTTTGTTAGATGTTTAGTTGAAACATTGAATTGTAATTTCCTGAATGTTTAAGTTGAAACATTAAAAAAAAAAATTCTGATTGTTTATGAGAAACAAGTCAGTTTACGCAAAATTTGAAGAAATCTGATTGTTTATGAGAAACAAGTCAGTTTTCAAGTATTGATCATATTGCAAATCAGAGCTGGTACTGTAATTGTACATGTCTAGGAGAGTTCTGTCGAAGGAAAGATTTGGTACTTAAGTAGTCCTTGTGGCTCACCTATTTTCTTGGGAACTTGCCTGGTGTACATTATAATTATCTTTGCTGATATGCTTATAATCTGCTTTAAAGAACCTTCATTTAATTTTTAAGTTCTTTATGCCAATCCATGATTAAAACACTTGAGACCACTCGGATAGTTTTGGGTGGGCTTGCCATAGCAAGGTACATTGATTCTATTCGTTTGCGAGCAAGATGAGGAAATGGTGGTTCCTATACGTTTAAAATTGATGAACTTAATTGGGTTATCAAAATGGTTTTGGACCCAAGGCATAAGATGAGATTAAAATATGCTTAGACATATGATGTCTTAAATAAATCTCATAAAAGATCTAAGAGTCATATACGATATGATTGATGTTTTCTACCTAATTAATTTTAATCTTGAGCGGTGCGCCATAGCGTACTTGAGATTAAATTAAAGTTGGATCTTAGCTCATTAAATGTATATTATGCGTATTTGCATTGGAAGGTGTATAATTTAGTGGGAGTATTTGTGAAATACATGATTTGCTCTTAGATGATAAATGTGTTGATATTGATATGTGTTCATATAGTTTGCATATTTTGTTGTAGAAGTAGCATCACACAATAAATTGCGATTCTTCCTTATGAAGGACAAAGTTCGAAAGGAACGGTACAGATAATTATGATTGGATCAGAAGCCTAAAGAATGTTTCTTAGGCAAATGTGTACATTCTTGATGAATCCATTCCTGCTGAACCTACTGCAAATGTTGCAAAGGGAAAATAAGGAGCAACATTAGAAACATGTTGATGATTCTAATAATATTGATTTCCTTATAAATGCCACCATGTTTAAAGGCTCTTACGAAGAACCTTGAACATATGGAAGTTACTTTTGTTCTAGCACAACGCACAAAGAAAATGTTCCAAGTGTAAGCCAGGCAAGAGAGTTTGATTGTGTTAATGGTTAACACAAGAAAGGGGTTTAAAAGGAAACACAAAGTAGGTAAAGCAAAGGTTTCTAAACCTAGGGCAAAAGTTGCCAAAGCCGAAGAGGCTAAACCCAAAGTATCTCAAAAGGATGCATTTTGCTACCATTGTAATGAGATTGTCATTGGAAGCAAAGTTGCAAGGCTTATTAGGAAGGCCTAAAAGGTGAAGAAGGGCAATATGATTGCTACTGCTTCAAGTATCTATATGATAGATATTTTACTTTCGACTTCTTGTTCTTGGGTATATGATACCGGACATGGATCCCACATTTGTTTAAATGTGCAAGGAATAAAGAATAGAAAGCTACTCAAAGAAGGTAAATTAAACCTATGCCTGGGAATGAAGCAAGAGTTGCTGCATTAGCCATAGGGACTTATGAAGTCAATTTACCTAGTGAACTAGTACATGTTTCGAACAAATGTTACTAAGTTCTGGATTTGAGTAGGAGTATTATTTTCGTTTCTTATATGGATGATGAAGGATATAATTTTCTTATTGAGAATAAGAAGTTTTATATTTATTTAATGATATGCCTTATTGTATTGCATATGTCATTGAATGGTCTTCATATCCTTGATGATGAGAAACAAAATAATATTGAAGATATATATAATATAAATGGGAAATCTAAGCTGAATAATATGAACAACGCGTTCATATGAAATTGCCGGCTTGGTCAGATAAATAAGAAACATATATCTAAAACTCCATTAACATGGACTTTTAGACTCATATGACTCTGAATCATTTGAGGAATGTGGATCTTATTTATTGGGATTATTGACCAAACCACCCTACACTAAGAATAGTGGGAGGGCTAGTGACTTATTGGTCATTATACATGAGATGTATGTGGACTATTAAGCAGCATTGCTAGGGAAGGATTTTGGTGTTTCATCACATTCACCGATGACTTATCTAGATATGACTATGTATATCTGATGAAGTCCAAAGGTGAATCGTTTGAGATGTGTCGAACATTTCAAGATGAAGTACAAAACAACTTGGCAAAACTATTAAGTACTTCAATTAGATCGAGGTGATGGATATTTGAGCCAAGAGTTTGACAATCATCTCAAAACTGTGAAATCGTTTCAGATTTGACTCCACCCGGAACACCACATTGTATGGTGTGTCTGATAGGAGGAATTGAACCTTGTAGGACATGGTTCATTCGATGATGTGTCAATTTGACTTTCCTAATTCCTTTTGAGGATATGCATTAGAAATAATGCGCTTACACTGAATCGAGTCCCTACTAAATCGGTTCCTAATACCCCACATGAGATGTGGTATGAAATAAGACTTAGTTTATCTTTCAAGAAGATTTGGATTTGCAAAGCTTATAAGAAGAGATTTGTCTCTGATAAGTTAGCACCAAATCTGACAAGGTTATTTTCGGAAATTAATCTTACAACCGCAAAGAGAACAAAATGTTTGTTGCTCTGTACGATTCGTTTCTTGAGAAATAGTTTCTCAATAAAGAATCTAGTGGGAGTAAAATTAATCTTGAAGGAGTTCAAGAACCAGAAAATAACATGGAACCAAGAGTAGAGACGGAACCAAGTTCACAAGGAGTTGTGGAACCGGTTCAAGATGCACAAGTCCATCGTAGATCGGATAGGTTACGATCCGAACTCAAGAAATATTGATTTCTTGTTACGGAAAGTAATGAAGTGGAGTTTATCAAAAATGATGAACCTACTTGCTATCAAGAAGTGATGTCCTCTCCTGATTCGGAAAAATGACAAGAGGCCATGAAGTCCGAATTACAATCCATGGCTGATAATCAAGTTTGGAACTTGATTGATCCACCTATAGGTGTAAGAAATAAAGGTGCAAGTAGGTCTTCAAGACCGACATGGATGGGAAGGTGTATACTTTCATGACTAAGGATTGTAGCAAAGGGATTTAGGCAAATTCATAGTATTGACTATATTGAAACCTTTTTGCCAGTTATAATGCCGAAGTCTGTTAGAGTTTCAATTGCCATTATCGCATATTATGACTATGTGATATGACAAATGGATGTCAAACGGCTTTCTTGAAATGGAAAGATTATTAAGGATGTGTATTGTACACAACCCGAAGTTTTGTCGATCCAAGAAATTCTAATAAAGTATGCATGTTGGAAAGATCCATGAGATGGGTTGAAGCAAGCTTCAAGAAATTGGAATCTTCGTTTTAATGAATCAGTCTAAGAGTTTGACTTCATCAAGTACAAAGATGAACCTTGTGTATGCATGAAATTCAGTGGGAGCGTAGTATTATTTCTATTGTTTTATTACAATGATATCTTACTCACTGGAAAAACGAAGTTCCGACGTCTCGTATGCTCTAAGCATGACGAGTCAATACCAATCTGATCCTGTTGAGAACCATTGGATGGCAGTCAAGATGATCCTTAAGTACTTGAGAAGAACTAAGGATACGTTCTCGGTATTCGAAAGGTTGAAAGATAATCTTGTTGTAAGGGTTACATAGATCTAGCTTCAAAACTGACAAAGTTAATTTAAAATCGCAATTAGGATTTGTGTTTATGCTTATTGGAGGTGCGATTTTGTTGGAAGAGTTCTAAGCAGAAAATCGTAGCCGATTCTACTACTAAGGCCGAATTTTAGCAACATATGATGTGGCTAAAAGAGGCAGTTTGGATCAAAAGTTCATTAGTATTTTGGAAATGTTCCAAGTATCACTAATCGGTGAAACTTTTGTTATGACAATTGTGGTGCCATTTGTGCAAACAATGGAACCAAGGTCACAACAGCGATCCAAACACTCACTTAGACGTTTTTAAGAATTCATAAAGAATGAGAAGATGTTAAGATATGCAAAGTATCAACCGATGATGACATTATGGATTCACTTACAAAGACACTCGCACAGGCTGAAGCATGATGGTCATTTTAGGTCCATGAGTATTTGATACATAGATGGAGCCTAGTGCAAGTGGGAGATTGTTGGTGTAATGCCCTAGCCTTTAGTTCTGTTTAACTTAAAACCGTTATGTATCATCTTTATCGTTTATTATAGAAAAAGTTTATTATTTGATTATTATATATTTTGCATATTTATTGTAATAATCTCTGTCCCTAATTATTAAGTGAATAATTAGTATAAATGTTAATGGATAATCATATGATGATTATATGCATAGAGATGCACATTAAATTTAAGGGTACTTGCTAGTGAACAAGTGACTGGAATTGACCCTTATGAGATTTATGTCATGGTCAAATGTCATAATTAAATCTCATATGGTCACTTCATTTAGTCCCTAGACCTGAGATTATCATGACCTTGCATATGATGAAAGTTATGTTTGATTTTAGTCAAACGATATCTTAACACGATATTTATAAAGGCTATCTTTGGCATGATCGGATTCATGATGGGAAGGATGATAGTCAAGATGGAATTTGTCCCTCGAAAGAGAGATGTTTTCCTTGGGCCCCTCGATGAGTGATAATGATGAAAGTGCATGGCCATACCCCAATACGATTGGATTATCATTATACTCAGTATCGAGAAAGCATTGAACAAAGTACAAGTTGACATGGACCATGACTTGTGTTCAATATAACATCGTGAGACAAAGGGAGAAATGGAAGTATACCATTGGAAACGTGAACTCTTACGTTATATTAATTGGGTAGACATAATGGCTTGCTAGAGTCCGCTTATGTTTTATGAGGGTCGATATGATCGGGCTCATTGCCAACATAATATAATCCTATTGGGTCACACACAACTAGAATGAATTGGTTAAACCAAAGGAAGAAAATTGAGAAGTTCTTATGTGGCAAGAGTCATCGCGCGACACAACTTTCCTAAAGGCTATTGGAGGTCGCGCGACAGGACGTGCCTGAAACGGTTTTACAGACTGTTTCCTAATTCGATTAGGAAACAAATACTAATACTAATGTAGTATAAATATGAGGTCTGTGAACCCTAATAAGCTAGCCGAATTTTCTAAGGAAAAATCACAACAAAGTTATCTCAATATTCTTCCAAGGGTTTAAGGATCTAGCAATCCTCAAGAACCGTTCTTGGTTCATTCAAAGGTGTGGATACTACTAGAGAGTCTTCGCTCGTACGAAGATCAAGGCCTAGAGTTCAAATATGAAGTTTCAATTTTTTGAAGATTGAAGTTTGTGATTCAAAATCATATTGATAGATTGATCGATAGCTCAAGAACGGAAAGCAATTAAGGTTAGTAAATTCTATCTCATATGAATTCAATTTAATGGTATAGAACGGATCTTAGGGCTCTTGGGTTTTATGTTATTTAGATTCTAATTCCGCTGCCCATGGACCCATAAAACCCAACAAATATTCAACAAACAAACATACTTTCAAAGCAATAAAAATCCAAATAAAAGCAGTTCTCATCAAAGTAGTAAAAATCGAAGATGAAGAAGGATTGAAGAAAGGCATTATATTGATAAAAGAAGTGGGAGTACGACAGCCTATTCTATTACAAAAAAAATAAAAAAAATAGAAGTCCTAAGCCTGATCATCATTGGTAAATAGGTCATCTTGATTAACCTGGGCTTCAGGAATTATTATCTTCTCGGCTCGATCCTCCTCGGCTTCACCTTCCATGTTAGAGGCCTCATCATCTTGAATCTTTTCTATTAAGGCGTTGATGTTCTGAGGATCAACAGGAGGAGGGACCCATGCAAGTCGCCCTGCCCTAGAGTCTTAGGCTGCAATAACCTTGAGCGCATTTTCGAAGAATGGCACAAGAGAATGGCCTGACCAGGCAAGGCCTAGCCTCAGCTTAGGGCCGTTCCTGGTCAACACATCCAAACCCTAAATGTTGGGTAGACGGCTAACTCCTTGGCTAGCTGCTCGGCTTCAGCATACATTTTCATGTGTCGAGCATTGACCTCCTTGGAGGAGGTTTCATCAATTCTCTTGGAGGGAGGTTCCTCTTGCACGGTGTCCACCCTTGGCCATTTTTGGGCAGAGCTTCTCGGACCTACTTCAGCCTCCACGGTCTAAGTTAGATCGGCTTGTATCAGCGCCTCCTTGGCCTTAGGAGTTAGGATTTGGGAACTCTGTCCCTCTTCATTTTGGGCCCCTTGCTCGTCATGTCCTTCCTCAGTGGAGGTAGCAGCACCTCCCACCGGCTTTAAGGTGAGAGCCCCAGCTTCCTTCGTGGCCAAGATGGCCTGTCTCTCCACGGTGTTAGAACGCCTCTTATTTTGGGCTGAGGACCGAGAAGTCCTCCTTTTCAGCTTCATCATAGCTTGAGGGTCCAAAATCTCCTCTTCTATTTTCTAGGCTTGCTCCTCGGTTAGATCAGCAAAGATGAGGAAGACATGTTAATATAATAACGAAGAGGGGCATAAGCAAAATAAAAATTATACAAGTATGAAAGATGGGAAAGAAAGAAATTTACAGCCGACGACGCCATGCTCGACAAGACACTTATCCTCATAAAGCTTGAAGAAATCACACTCATCATGGAATACTAGACTAGGGTACACCCTCCAGTTAGGAAATCTATTCCCCCTAACTACGAGCATAAGGGGCACCAACCCATCCAATAGTCCTGGCATGATGTCGGCCTGCACATAGTATCTATGGTCAGTTTCCAAGGTCGACCAACAGAGGGTGCCCACCTCGGCAAACTGCCTTAGCCTCTCAATCAACTGCCCACTCCACTCAGGCCTCTATACCTGCTCGGGCACTCTTGGGTAATCCGATGGAGCGACAAACTCCCAGCCTTGTCGGCTCTCCACTCGAATGACATGGTTATTCCACCCAGATACCTTGCTCGTCATGGGTTAAATGAGTTTGGGCTGATTAGGGTCACTCCTTATCACCACTATCCTCGAATCTTCCTTATAACTGACGGTGAAGAAGTGGTGGAAGGCAGACTGACAAGGTTCAAAACCTAGGCTACGACATAACACTATGAAGTCGGTAAGGAACATCACAGCATTAGCACCTAACATGGCCGAGATGGCCTTCATATCCCCAAGAAATTCACATATAAAGGGGTCTAGACAAAGGTCAAGTTGGAATTGTTTGAAGAAGAAATGTACATAATTCAAGGATTACATGAAATCCCCCATGACCTTCTCATTTTTGACAGGCATATCGGGGAAGTAACTAAGTCGGTATTCCTCCCTTGATATCCTATACTTAGAATATAATTCCTCTAACATGGGTTCCCCGACTCTAATAGGTCTGGGCCTAGGTATATAAGTCCTACCTTGGCCTGATCCACCCCGACCTCTACCTCGGCCTCCATATTGGGCTCCCTCGATAAAAGCATTTACGATCCTCTCAGAAGTCGAGGGACCAGTAGGACGAGCAGCTCCACTTCCTCTTATAGTCATGGCTGCACAAATGAAATATCAAGGGTCAAAATATGACCAAGGCAGACTTAAAGACGAGGAAGCATCCCTCCTCGCCCTACCAGTTAAAACCGAGAAGGGATCCTTATCCAACAATGGAGGACTCTCCAAATGGTCAGACTTTAAATAGTAGAGGTTGATATGGTCAAGAATTTCAGTCCAACCTTGGAATAGCACAACATTGGGAGACTCAACATCTAGTCGGTCTATCCTAAACCGACTAGGATAACCGATGTCGATTCTAGGAGATTGGTACCTCGTTAATATCTCCCCTATCTCGTTCAAACTCAACATCATCCACGACCCATAGATTCTCTAATAAATCCTAAGATTCTGGGTGTGGTAACAATACAAGGCGTTTGGGTTGCTTCTCCAAGAACGGGCCATGGCTACGAACGAGGAGGGTACAAGATTGGTTCAAGAAATGCTTCAAGAACAACAATGGCGGTTTTGAACAAATCCACCAAGAACAATACAAAATCCCAGAAATTACGAAGTAAAATGCAGAAAATAGAGAAAAAGTAAGGGATTTATACCTGAATCAAAGGTTGATGGATGAAAAGCACGAACAAATCAAGCACAAGGAACAGAAATTGACCAAGAAATTGAAGGCGAACTGACGATTTTGAAGCACTATAATTTCTCTCTCAAATACAAAGGGTGATAAAAGAGTAGAAATGAAGGGGGTTTTAGCTTTTATCCCCAAATCTAAAATAGGGATGGGTCAAAATCCGGGTAAAGGGGCGCCATCTCTTCCATCAATTAATGTTCTAGAGGGTTCCCAAGACGAATGTTAGACCTCGATATACGTGCCTATCATTGTTGATTTAACCGATGGATAATGAAATGCCTCATTTTTGTGCAAAACCCGTTCGTATTCATTTAAGCCGAGGTAGAGCATCACTTCCTCCTCGGCATAGACGAGCTATGAAGTCGGGGGCCACTGAACGGTATAAACCGGGGTACGAACGTGAATCAGGGCCAATCAAAGCCCAATGGATTGGGCCCAAGATATAATCCATACAAGTCTTAATTATGACAAAGAGAGTGGGCCTTTCCTACCTTTGCTCGTCATGCTTCCTCGTCATTCCCACTATGTCGACCTAGAAATAGAAAAGCGAATAATGACTAAGGCACAACAATCTTACATGCCGACCAGGCATCATCTCATATGCCGAGTAAGGCATTCAACAAGACCGACCAAGGTCTCATCAAAAGACGAGGAGCTCCCTCCTCGGTCATTAATAGAGCAAGGAAATGGGCTTCCCTATTATCTTCCTCTCCACTTCCTCGGCGTCAAACCAAGCCTACCAAGCGACTTATGCCGAGGAGATCACCTCCAAGGCACGCGCAAATTACATTATCTAATCCTACTCAAATACAGAATTTGAACAGTTATATTCCAACTAGGATTATAACCTTATCTCACATGAATTCCTATTCAACATGGATTCTTCAATGCCATGCCTATATATATATAAGCCATAATTCACATTAATTTGGTAACACATCTTTTGACTTTAAATTCTTGTCAATTGAGTTCTCTCTCTCTAAATAAAAATAGTTACTCTCACGCCGAAGAGCCTTCGTCGGTGAAGTCCCGGCTTAGTTTCATGTTTTTTCATCTTTTTCAGGCTATTCAATCATAAAAGATACAACCTGGTGCTGGATTTGGGCTGAAACGAACATTTTTGGCATCATCGCCTAGTTTTAAACAATAAAAACATAATTTTCATAAAATTTAACAATTCCCATGTAACAAATAAATAAACACAAAAACAAATTCATTGCACAAATACATTGAATTTTAAAAATTTCATACATTAGAACAAAAAAAACACACAACAATATCTTCAAAAAATCCAAACCATTTTATGATCTCTTGACAATTTTTTGTCTCAAAAATGAGGAAAAATTTATAGAAGTTGACAGAGGAGACGACGACATGAAGAATCTCCTTTTTCAAATCTAGACAAATTCTGATGACTACTTCACGAATTCAGGTGATAGCTTCACAAATTTTGGCCAGATCTCGTCCAGAACAGAACAGAAACAATGGCGAATCCCAAGGTGAAGGGAGTTAGATGGGAGATCGGTCAGATAGATTGAGAGACAAGAGAAGGAGAAGATCAAACAAATTCTGGCATAGTTTCTAGATCTGGTGATAGTTTGCTTGTTTGACCGACAAAGTCTGGCCGAAAATATGAGAGAAGGTTAGATCTCCGTCGTTGGAGCAGGGACGCCGAAGACGAAGGGGAAGAGATGTCGGTGCCGGCAAGAGGGAAGGAAGGGAAGGATATCACACACACAGAGAGAGAGAGAGAGCGAGAGAGTATTTAGAGAGAGAGAAAAAAAAACGAGAAAATGAAGTTAAGGAGAGGGGGGTTAGGCTTATATATACGAGGGGTTATTTGGAATATTGATATGTATAAACCCTTTATATGGAATATGTTATGTCTCATGTCCTTATGTATCTTATTGGTTTGGCAATATGACCCTTTTGAAATTAATCCTCTATAATAATGGTATTGTTTGATATATTATTCTTAAAACGACAATAATAATCGTTTTACTCAAAACTTTTAAAAGTGTTAAGTGAAATCTTTGACCAGAATAAATAATTAAAAAAATATAATGTACAAGAATTTTAAATCTTCACCATAAATAAAAACCTAGGACCAGTTTTTCCCCAAAATTCTTAGAAAAAACCAGTTTGTTTTAACCCTTAAGAAAAACTAGTTTCTAATTTTTTTTATTGATTATTTTTTATTTTTGTAAATTATCGGATTTTTTTAATACACGCGGTTTGATTTTTGTAAATAACCACAACTTGTTTTAAAACGCATGATGACATTTTTATAAATATGTCAAAATTCATATTTGTCCACTGTACTTTGAGAGTACTTTCTACTTCAATCATTGTACTTTTTTATCAGTTTAAATACTATTGTATTAATTTTAATTCCCCTCCCCTGCCATAAAACTTTACCCCTCTAGTTTTTAATGGATGGAAAACTTTTTTAACCGGAGGGCATATCACAACCCCACTCCTCAACTTCCACAAACCATACTACCAGTACCGCCCACCAAGAGTCCCAACATCAAAAAAAGGTTGTAATGTGAAGGACCAAAACCATAATCTTATTGAATTGAAAGATTTTATTTAAATTAACATGTATTGTTATTGATATTGAGTAGTCCTATTTATACAAAGTAGGAGGAAATAAATATAGACATAATAAGGATTCTAACTATACAAGGATCCTACCAAAACTAGAGTCCTACATGAACTTGGAAAGCTTGGAAAAGGAAATAAAGATCTCAGCAGGAATCCTGTGAGGCAGTCGCCTGAGCAAGGGTGAGGCGCCAGCCTCACAGGCAGTAGCTATGTTGCTGGAGAATCCAAGTGAGGCGGCCGCCTGGGCAAGCATGAGGTGCCAGCCTCACTTGTAGTAGTTGTGATGTTTGCTGAAGTTGTGTGAGGCGCCAGCCTGGGGAAGAATGAGGCACCAGCCTCACTTGCTGAAGCTGTGTTGTGTGCTGAAGCTATTTTACTGAAGTGTGTTTCATAGTTACTTCCAATAGGCCCCCGCAAAATGGAAGACCGGAGGGAAAGGCCAATCTTGGACATGAGTTCTTGATAACGCATACGAGTAAGTGGTTTAGTTAGAGCATCCGCAAGTTGATCATTGCCCGAAATATGGGACACACGTAGCTGATGAGCTTGAACTTGTTCTCGAACAAAGTGGTAATCAAGGGTAAAATGTTTCATTCTTGAATGAAAGTTGGGATTTTCTTCAACATAGGTGGCACCCAGGTTATCACAATATATAACCGGAATGGAGTTGATCGCAACTTGAATTTCACGCAATAAGTTATGAATCCATACAATTTCGGCAGTGGCGGCAGCAATAGCCAGGTACTCTGCTTCAGTGGAAGATCTAGCAAGCATTTTCTGCTTTCGAGAGCTCCAAGAAAGCAAATTAGACCAAGATAAATCAAGTAACCGGTTGTTGATACATATGTGTCCTTATCCCTTGCCCAATCTGCGTCAAAAAATGCATGAAGTGTAGATGGGTAGTTAGAACACAGAAGTAACCCATGAGAACTAGTACCAACCAAGTAACGAAGTAATCTTTTAAGAGAAGTCCAATGAACATCTGTTGGGTGGTGCATAAACTGAGATAACTGATTAACCACAAACAAAACATCAACCCGAGTGAGAGATAGGTATTGGAGTGAACCTACTATGGATTTGTACTCACTAGGATTCGGCAGAGGTGTCCCGTTGCCAACTGAAAGTGTCAAGCCTGGTGTCATAGGAGTCGGTAGAGGATTGGCATCAATCATCTTGGTCTGAGATAGAATATCTTGAATATACCTGTGTTGGCTAAGGAAGAGTCCCTTGGGATGGGGAATGACCTCTACACCAAGAAAGTAAGACAGATCTCCAAGATCTTTCAAAGAGAATCGAACCGAGAAGGTAGTGATGAAGTCGCTTAGAAAGGATGAGTTAGAGCCTGTGATTATGATGTCATCCATGTAGACAAGAAGAATGATAGTACCAAGAGAATGGCAGAGTGTAAATAGAGAAGCATCTGACACACTATTCTTGAAGCCAATAGAAAGTAGATAGTTTTAAAGTTCATCATACCAGACTCGGGGGGCTTGCTTGAGGCCATAAAGAACATGTCTTAACTTGCAAACATGGGATGGATGAGATGTTCTAACAAAACCAGAGGGTTGAAGTTGGGAGGAGGTATAGGATTAGGGTTGTATGAGGTTGGATTATGTTTTTGGTTATAGGAATGGTTTGGGGGAGGATTTTTAGAGGCATAAGTAACGGTGGCAGGGAAGGTGTTGGTGGTGGGTGTTCGATGTATAAGAGAAAACTCTTTGTTGAGGAGTTTTTCATGAAGTTTATCGAACGTAATTGGGGTATCCCGGCTGTATACGGCAGTGATGATGCTTTCAAAGTCCCGATCATTGAGTTGACCCAAGATCTTGTTAACAAGGTCTTCCACATCAATGGGGCAGCCTAAGGATTTAAGTTGGTGTGCGCAAGATTTGAAATCTCGCATATAGTCTGAAACAGAGTGGTTTCCTTTGGTGATTTGGTGGAGGCAATCCTTGTTTTTTTTATATGACCTTTGGAAGGGTTATCATAGGTTTTGGCAAGGGTTTGCCATGCTTAATATGTGGTGGAACATTGAGATATGAGAGAGACAAGATCAGGAGAGAGAGATTACTTGCAAGTGCACCCAAAATAAGCTTGTCTTGGCGAAACCATGTATTGTAGGCTGGGTTAGGAGTTGTGGTGTTGGTGGCGACTGGAGGGTTATTGGCTGGGGTGATGTTTTTGGTTGTAATGGCTTGAGTGGTATGGTTTTGGGGTGGAGCTGTTAAGGTTCCATCTATGTATTGGTGGAGATCATGGCCAAGGAGGGTTGCTTCAAGTTGGATTTTCCAAGCTATGTAGTTTGTGGGTGTTAGTTTTAGGATGTGGCCAAGGGAGATTGCTATGAGGGGTTTTGTTGGTTCATCCGAGTTGGGAAGAAGGATAATAGACTCGGCTGCCATGGAAAACAGGAGAGAAAACAGAATTTTTTTTGATCTAATGCTCTGATACCATATTAAATTGAAAGATTTGATTAAATTTACATGTATTGTTATTGATATTGAGTAGTCCTATTTATAAAAAGTAGGAGGAAGTAAATATAGACATAATAAGGATTTTAACTATACAAGGATCCTACCAAAACTAGAGTCCTACATGAACTTGGAAAGCTTGGAAAAGGAAATGAAGATCTCAGCAGGAATCATGTGAGGCGGCCGCCTGAGCAAGGGTGAGGCACCAGCCTCACAGGCAGTAGCTACGTTGCTGGAGAATCCAAGTGAGGCGGCCGCCTGGGCAAGCATGAGGCGCCAGCCTCACTTGCAGTAGCTGTGATGTTTGCTGAAGTTATGTGAGGCGTCAGCCAGGGGAAGAATGAGGCGCCAGCCTCACTTGCTGAAGCTGTGTTGTGTGTTGAAGCTATTTTGCTGAAGTGTGTTTCGTAGTTACTTCCAATAAATCTTGCCTTGTTTTTATATACGTCGCACCAGAGATCGATTTCAAGATTATGGTTCACTCTCTCAACTTCTACGTCGATGTTTCTCTCTGTTGGTCCTCATATTTCTAATAAGATCTTTTCTTCTGTCAAATTTCAACACTATTGACAGCCGCTCCATCTATTTTATCACTATTATAGGGTAATTAGAACAAAAGTAACTCTAGAATAGGAAGAATCAACTAGTATGGATAAAATGAAGGGATGTTGGTGGTAGTGGAAAAGTTTGTCGAATGAGGCAGGGATCTTTACAAGCGGTTCCATTAGAACACAGTTGTTTCGGTTGTTGTCAACGAGGATTTTTTGGGGAAAAAAGACGATGATTATTAAGATCATCCCAAATATGTTAATGTTGGTTAGAATGCTGGGACCGGAAGGAGGCAAGATTAATAATGGGATACCTGATCAAGAGATAGGTCAATAACAACTTACCATTGGAGTTTGTACTCCTAGATGGTGGGTGGTTATAGTGTGGTGGTTATGTAAGTTGAGTAATGGGTAGTGATGTGGCCCTATAAAAGTTTTGAGGGGGGGGGTTAAATTGTAAAAATATTAAGTTTCCTTCCATTAAAATTAACGGGGTTAATTGTTGAGGTTGTGGAGTAGAGTTAAAATTATTACAATATTATTTATGTTAATAAAAAGGTAGAATGGTTAAAGTGAAAGTGTCCACAAAGTACAGTGCATAAAACGGAATTTTGCACTTGTAAATAATTGAAACTTGTTTCGAATTGAATTGTGGCATTTTTATAAATAATAAGCAGTCTCCCGACCTTCCTCTTTTGCAACACAAGTGGTCAGCGCCCATCCACCTCCATAATTCTGTTTCATGTGTGTAATCAGTCTCCCCTACCAACAACCCATAATTTCTTCAATCTTGACCGACCCCCTTCATCTTATTCCAAGTTGTTGCCCTCTCATCTTCAACTTCTTCAATGCGTGTTGCATGCCACTGTTTTGGTGAAAAAACAATGGATCAAAATCAAGATCAAAATGCAAGATTAGGAAGGCACAGTGGAGTAAAATCGGTATAAATGTAAAGAAAGATTGACACGACAATGTAACGAGGAAAGCCCTTGAGACAAAGATCTCGCCGGCACAAAACCTCGTGAGGTGTTAATGAGCACCTACCTTCTCGAACAATAGTATTGATTATTGGATTACAAGCGATGGTGGAGCTATGGTGGAGTACAAAAGTGTGCGTGAACAGTCTGTGTTTGTATTTCGGCCCATAGTCCTTTAAATAAGAAACAACAACTAAGATAACAAAATGTAACAAACCCTCCTCAAATCTCAGAATGCTTATCTTTGATTCTTGACTCGGTCTCATATCCGTTGAAGAGAGTCCATGAAAGGCACGTTTCCACGTCTTCATTTTTACCCTGTATAATAGATATAATTATTGATAAATAATCAAAGTAATTTATTTACCTTAACTGCAGGGCTCAATTTGTTGACATGCTGAATATCTTCAAGACGTCGTCATGCAGGAATACTCAAGATGTCATCATGTAGAATTTTGCCCATAACAATTGTCCCCAAACTTGTCCTTTTATGGAAGATAAAAGGAAAAGTTTCTACATGCTTCTACTTCCGACGATTAATTATTTTGACAAGACGTGTGAGAGAGGTAGAGTCCTAGGCAATGAATGTGCACTTTTTTCGAGGATAATGGGCGGTTTAGGGCTTTTTAACTGAGTCCTTTCCTACTTCTTATCTCATTCTTCTTACGACTTCTCCATCTTCTTTCTTGCTTCAACGGCGATGAAAATCCGAGGTAATTTTCTCTCACTTTTCTCTTCTCCATTTTTCATTATGGGTAAACCTAAGTGGTCCAAATCAAAAAGTGAAATTGCACCAAAAAACCCCTTGAGTTATGGAAAAGATAGGGAATTTGCCTGTGAGGGTTTAATAGTCAATCTCGATGAAGAAGTCTGCGTCTTTAACAATGTTCGAATCGAGTCTTTAAAAAATCGTAAATGTTTTCTCGAATCTACTCATTTTCGTTCTTTTGATGTCTTCGTTAAGGCTGATTTTATCTCTCCCAATTGGATCTGTTTTTATGAGTACCCCTTTGCTCTTGGCTTCTCTTTCCCCTTTCCTTTATTTGGTTCCGAGTTTTTCAAAAAACTAGACTGACCTTCGTACAGGCAATGCCCATGATTTGGAGAATTTTTGCTTGTGCTTTGAGGGTAAACAGAGAATATGGGTTAGATATAGGCTTGAGTGAGATAGCTTCGGTTTATGAACTTCAAACCTTTGGTTCTACACGGTATCTATTGAAAACGAGGTCTGGGAAAAAACCTTTATTTGCCAAGGTGTCTGTAAATGATAGAGGTTGGTGAGCAAGGTACTTTTTCATAGAAAAGAGTTCCTTGGAGGAGGGTGACAGTTTATCAACAAGGTGGAACAGGGAAGGTATCTTTTCTTTCAATTCGAGTTTACATTCTTCCATCTTAACTGAATCCATAATTTCTTCTCTCTGCTTTTGCAGCTATCAAGTGGGCAGAGCTTTTTTCCCCTTCTGTGGATACTAAGGAGAAAGTGAGAAACTTGTTGGAGCTTTCTGAAGAGGAAAGGTCTTTTAAACCTTTGGAAGTGGGAACAGTTTCAGAAGATTTCCAGGTGCTGCCCTCTGCAGAAATTTCAACTGGTAATTTTTAATTTCTTTAAGATTTGTTGTAGCTTAATTGATCTTACGCTCAGAATCTCGATTTTCTGGTGATAGTGTCAAAATCAATTGATGCCTTTTCTCTCAAGGACATGCAAAACTTTGTTGGGCAATCCCAGACTAGCAAACTGCCAATGGCGCCTAAGAAAGAGGTCGAAGCACCGTCAGTTGGTGCTAGTCTGAAAAAGAGGAAGAGTGATCCTAAGGAGGTTGTAGATGTGGGTGCTTATGAAGAGATGGGTTTGGCTGATATCAAGAAGGAGATTATGACCATGACATCGGTGGCAAGTTGGTTTTTTGGAAATAGAATTTTTGGAAATTTCTAACTGATATCTATTTACTGATTATTAATTGTTCTCATAGGGTTTTGGAGCGGCAGAGACATGAACACTTTGGAGGAAAAGAACAGGAAATTGGCGCTGGAAATGTTACACTCGAAGAGGCAGTACAGAGAAGAGAAGGAAAATTTGAAGAAGGAGAATGAAGCATTGAAGAAAGAAAATGAGGAACTTACAAAGAAGGTGGAGGGTCTAACCGATGAAGTCGAGAGCCTGATGAAAGGGATGTCCTCTATTCAAGATACTCAGCTGCAGGAACTTGAAGAATTGAAGAATAATTTGATGGCCTCTGCTGCCAAAAGCATGGTGGAGATAAATGTCCAAATGATGGAAGAAATTCTGGATGGGAAGCACGTTGAATGGGACGTTGAGCAACAACGTGCAATCCTGAAAAATCTTTCTGGAGAAACAACAGATGTTGGACCGGTATCATCTGGCTCAAAGAATGAAGATGTGCAGGAAGAATGAGTAACCCCAGCGGTAGTAGCCACCCCATGAAGGTTTAAGAATGTTTTTTCGATGAACTGTGGTTTTTGATAGGCTAAGTCCCGAGAAAAGTTTGTAAAAAAATTTACATTTTTTGGGTTTGGGTTTGGGTTTGTAATGGTCCATAAGGGCCAAAAATAATTTGCTTTTTCAAGTGTTGGGTTGGTTCAACACTTTAGGTTTTCTGCAGTAATTTTCTAGAGTAGGGAGATGGTATTTTGGCTAGAAACAGTGGCAAAAAACTTTAAGCTATGGATGGTATGGAGTTTTAGAAATGCTTAGAATGTTTAAAGATCTATCTTTCTTAAGCTGGATGTAGGAATCCTTAGT
The DNA here is from genome assembly GCA_022495995.1 of Adenophora triphylla var. japonica. Taxonomy (NCBI): domain Eukaryota; kingdom Viridiplantae; phylum Streptophyta; class Magnoliopsida; order Asterales; family Campanulaceae; genus Adenophora; species Adenophora triphylla. The sequence continues at coordinate 342,282 of JAFEMH010001119.1, read as the reverse complement.
TCTTTGTTGAAATGTTAATGTCAAAAACCTTTTTCCTTAGATGACACGTATATGTCATAACCAAATTATAGAAAATCTTATGGTCAAACACTTTGACTGAGTGGAAATGGGTAATTCGTATATATAAAACATACGGGCCCATCCCACACCTCAATCAAGATTGACATCGTGCGCTCCAGGCGAGGTATATAAACCTTAATGAAACGAAAGAAAGTAATTTCTTTAAACCTTTGAAGGGATTAACTACCATTAACTTAGATGAGATGGCCAGTCTCAGGCAGATGTCTTTCATTGGATATTTGTAACAACGATATCTTGCAAAATAACAACAGGGTAAGAGCATTCGACATCTTGACTGATGTCACTTTTAATTGATGAAACAAATAAGAAAATAGGAAAGTAATAAACTTTGTGGAAATATTTATTTACTTAAGGGAAATAAAGTAAGGAAATAATTTGTTCGAAAGTCAATTCATACCTGACTTATCTGTTTAAGATGTCACCTTCCTGAAATGATGTTGATATCTCGAAGCATCACGATTTTTTGAATACTTCGTGTTTTCTTGTAAAACAAAAACACGTTAGGGTTAGGTTAGTGTCATTTTGTTTAGTCGTCAACAACCCATATCTGGCGGTAGGAACGATGACTTCTGGGATGACGACTTCTGCACCAAAAACCAAGGAATATGGAGTTTGACTCGTTGCATTCTTAGGCGTCGTTCTATCTGCCCAAAGGACAAATGGAAGCTCTTTTGCCCATCTTCCCTTCTTTTGATCTAGTCTCTTCTTTAAGTTATTGATGATGCTTTTGTTACTTGATTCTGCCTGTCCATTAGCTTGAGGATGTACTAGTAATGATGTAACCATCTTGACTCCCCATCTAGTGAGAAAGTCTTTCATCTTCTTGCTGATAAATTGGGAACCGTTATCACATATTATCTCTGATGGAATGCCAAACCTGCTGAAAATGTTCTTTTTAATGAAGGAGATGACTTCTTTGTCATGAACATGAACGTAAGCTTCAGCCTCGACCCACTTTGAGAAGTAATCTGTCATTGCAAGTAGGAAGACTCTCCCTCCAGGTGCTTTAGGCAATTTTCCCACGATGTCCATTCCCCACGTCATGAATGGCTAAGGGGAGAAAATAGGATGAAGTAACTCTGCGGGCTGATGCAAGATGTCACCATGCCTCTGGCAGGAATCATACTTCTTGGCGACGTTGGCAGCATCTTGACGCATTGTTGGCCAGTAGTAACCCATTCTCAGAGCTTTCGTGTACAAGCTTCTGCCCCCAAAATGATTACCGCACAATCCTTCATGCAACTCCTTAAGAACCTCTTTAGCTTTGTCAGCTTCTAAACATCTTAGATATGGTCCTGCAAAAGACTTCTTAAACAACACATTATCTATTAACACATATCTTGAAATTCTTAACCTAAATGCTTTAGCATTCTTCTCTTCGTCGAGGATGGTACCATCTTGAAGATATTTAATTATTGAAGAAGTCCAAGACGTCTCTGTAAGTACTCCAATTTGAGTTTGTTAGTATTTTCGTTAGAAAATTAACGAAAGTTTTAACATTTCTAACCTTTCTAACAAACCCTAACCTTTCTAACAAAGCAAGGGTAAAGTGGGCATTCCATTTAAAGATAAACAAGGAAAGGAATCCTAAAAAGCAAAAGAAATGGAAAAAACCCGAATTGGTAAGTTGAAAAACAGTTCCAGTTTGAATTTTAAAAAGATTATTCCTCCTGTCCAAAAGCCAGCACTGTAGCAGATGAACAGTGCACGCCAACAGGACCCTCCGCGCGGATATGATTGTTTCTCACAGTGTTCTATAAATTGAACCCTCCTCTCTCAGTTTACACAACACAATTGGATCACAGCAACGAAACTCTGGCGAAATATAGAGAGAAAACAGTGGGAATCCTTAGATTGCCACCATTTTCTCTTGAATATTTCCCAATCCCACTCCAAACACTCTCAAATCATCCTTAAACACACACAAGCTCAAGCTTAAACCACCACCAAAGAGGAGGATTAGAGAGAAAACATAGAGGACTTAAGTGTTATCTACTTGTTTTCTCTTTGACCAACTCTATCATCAAACCCTAAGCACATTCAAGCCTCAAATCAAACTCAAACACAAATCCAAGCACCAAATCTTGATATTCCTCAAGTCAAATTCCAAGCCTAGGAAGATAGGGTGTCACCATTGGTAAAGCCCTCCTTCTCAAAACCCTAAAATCCTCTTTTAACCTCTTGTTCATCTTGTTCTTCTTACTTGGATCTACTTGATGTCTAGTTTAACTTATGTTTTGACCCAAGATGGTCATCTTGAAGTTCATCTTCATGAATGACCATCTCAAATGGTCCACATTTTAAATCTCTAGTTGATTTGTCTCTTTAATTTCATTTCTACAAAATATCCCCTTTCCCTTTGCAAAGGACATGTTTAAACCCCATAAAATTCCCCAAGGATGACTTGAATATGATAACCACTTAAAACAAAGTAGTGGAATCAAGTCTAGGGATGAAAATGGGGTGAACATAGATGCAAATCCCCCAAAAACCATATTTTCCCTCAAGAACATCTTGCTGTCCAGTAGCATTGTTCTGAGATCTCAGTCCATTTTCCTATTTTTTGGACATACAGAAACTTGGAATTTGGTTTTGACTACAAAATACTTTTTGTATCCAACATCCAGATCTTTCCAGACATATTTTTACTTTATTTTTTGTGTGAGTAAAACTCCTTTTTTCAAATTTTCTTTTAAAGGCTAGTTCATCAGTTTCTGGAAATCCAGATTTCATATCTGAGATTTCCAGAAGGTTTTGACCCCTCAAATCTTCTCCAAAATGGAAAATTCTTTAGTAGAACCCTATTTAAGGTGTTTTAAGCAACTTTCATTCCCGGACTTTTCCCAGATTCTGGAGCTTTCAAGCCCTAAAGTCCATTTCAAAGTCAAGGGTCAACTGTCTTTTTCATTCTGGCAGGAATTGTTTTCAACTTCCAAAAATCTTTTGAGTTCCAAATCTCAACCCAAAAATCATCCAAAAAATCATGGGATCAGTTTAAAGCCTTAAAAAGAGTTCCCAATTTTTACTTTCCTCATTTTCAACTTATTTTGGCCAAAACACACACACAAACGCACACACACACACACAACAAAGGATTTTGAATGTTTGGAAGACTCGTTTTTGCGAGGCGCGTCGGGTGCACACTAACGTCCTTCCCGACACGTAACATGACCTCCGAACCTAAATCTCTGATCTCGGGCATTTTTCAAAGTTTTGGCCCTTAAAACAAAAATGGCGTGGCGACTCCGTTTGATCTTTCACAAAAAAAAATCGGGTACATCACAGTGGTGACTCTGCTGGGGACTAACAAGTTTTATCTTTTCAAAAACAAAAAAAAAGAAAAACTTTTGAGGGTCAAACTTCCGTCTCAACATTTGAAAATCCTTTGTTTTGTGTGTGTTGATTTTTGCACATTTTTGTGTTTGTTTTGGCCGCCTCGGAAAAGTCAAAATTTTGACTGTCGGAAATCATGTCCCTAATTGTTGGAATTTTTGTGCTTATGTGCTTATGTGTTCATAGAATTTACAAAAAAAAAATTCAAAAAAAAAAGATTTTTCAAAAAAAAAAGAAAATTTTCAAAAAAAAATCATGCATCATGTCTTTTAAGACACATAAAAATTTCTATTTTACTCAGAAAAAGAAGATAGACTGCTTGCACACTACGCGCACGTTGACCGTACACTGCACACTACGTCCTTAACCCGGGGAAATCCTTGTCGCGGTCCGTTTGGTCTTATTACGCCTCTCGGACGAGCACAGGACTACCCAAACATCCCATGGAGCCTCGTGTCGACCATGCACTTGTCCGTGACACACCTAGTCCGAGACCCGGGTGGTTTTTAGTTTGAGTACGTGTCATGCCACTGTCTCGTAATATAGACCTTTCCTTTCAAGCCTTTGTCGGCATACCGAGCTCAATATCTTTCGGGTCCCTAATCGAGTCAAAGTCATGCCGGTTTTCCGCCGCGAGACTTTGACCAAGATATTGACCAGGCGCCTTGACTTCGGCTCGGCGGCACAAATTATACACCGACTCCCAGCATGACACTGAGTCATCAAGGATTAACGGTTATTCCATGCCTAATTACGGCCTAACTGACGACAAGTCAAGATCAACAGTGGGCACTTATCAGTCCAAATCATGCCGACTTTTTGTCGAGCCCTCGGACACGATCTAGACTTCGACGTCAGCTTTGTCCGTAATTTACATCGAATGCTCGTTAAGACTCGATTACCCGCCAGGCTTCTAGGATCGTTTTCTTTTCGGTCGGTGGGACCCGCTTGCCCTATAGGACCCTCGCAGGGGCATCCACCTGGGAGGTCGAAATACAGGTGGAATACGAGGGGCTTATAGACGTAGTGACGGGGCCCACTAATCCAGGAATCAGAGTAGTTTGAAAAGAAAAAGAAGAGCAATCTTTTCCAACCGATTAGGTTAATAAAACGTGTTTTAAGTAAACATGAACAAATAACTGCATGTTACATGAGCCTAAAGCCCAAACACCTACCCTCCTTCAAATCCCACCATCTGAACCCTTGTGTCTTTCCCCCGCAGCTCCGCACAAAGCTTGGTTTCGGGCACCGGGTCACCGTTTAGTCAGTTGGGAAGAGTCAAGTGCATCGTCAGCTTCACCGTTTGTTCCGACTCCGGGTTTGAGAATGCACGCATCGGTGGTAACGATGGGGACAACGTCACCCCTCCTCCCGGGACTCCTCAGACAGATCAGCAGTGGAATCAGTTAGCAGAATAGATGAGAGTGCGACAGGAACCACAGCTGAATAACCTTATGGAGGCTATCAAGAGCCATGGTTTGGCCGCCAGCCTCAATCCCGATGACACCTTCACTGTAGAAGAAGAGGATGACCCCAATCCCAATCTCGGTCGCCCCGACCACTCCAGGATGCCACCACCAACCTCTTTCGGTGCTACCAGAACCCATGCTCCTCGATCTGCAGGTCGGACCACTTTGGGTCCGTGCGGCTGACGGCACAAATCAGTTCGCAGCTCCTCAGTGGGGGCAAAATCAGTACGGAATGTCCTCTCATGGTTGGGGATGCCTCGGAATGCCACAGCAAGTTGGGACCCATCCTCAGTTTGGGACTGATCAATCCGGACCTTCACAGCAACAGCCACAGTTCGGAATGCCGCCACAGTCTGGTTGCGGGCCACGATCGGGAATCCCTCCTCAGAATGCCTCCATCCCGATTTCATCGAATCACCGGGACCGCAGTATCCCCAGGTTACGCACCTTCGCCGCAGGCAACCATGCAATTCAACAACCAGGGACAGCAACCCACATTTAAGCCTACCTATGGGCCTCACTCCGGAAATCCGAGCTATCCGGCTACCTCAGATCTACCCCCACCTTCTCTGCCGATTGGAGGCCAACAGCAAGACGCTGAGTTCTATCCCTTTGCCCAAGCTCCTACCTACACTCCCAGGGTAATTTGGGCCAAGGACAGGTCTTCACCTATGCTCCGGGATATGGTATTCCCTCCACCAATGCACCACCAACAGCTAGTCCTCTTCCTAGCTCAAATATCGGCTCGGGCATTTCCGCCCCACCTTTGGATCCCCAATTGGCTTGGTTTATAGAGCAACACAAGGAAATGAAAGCACAGATTGCTGAATTGACCGCCAAAAAGAACACTGCTCTTCGGCCTACAGATCCCGACTCGATTGTCCCCCTGCCTCACAAGTTTGTGATGCCCACTCTGGAATTGTTTGACGGGAGTGCATGCCCTAAAACTCACTTGGACACCTATACTTTGGCAATGAAGGCTAAGGGATGCACAAACCAGCAGTTGGTCGATTACTTTAGTCTCTCTTTGAAGTCAGGGGCTTTGAAATGGTTTTTCCGATTGCGGCTGAAGCTAGGGCTACTTGGGAGCGATTACCGGTACTTTCACGTTGAGATAAGTATAAAGCCAACTTGGAGTGGGAGACAAACGAGTTGACACGCAAGCAACGATGCAGCGCCCTAATGAAAATATTGGGGATTTCTATAAGAGGTGGAACTTAAAGCTCAGTGAAATGGCCATTCCTCCCTCTGACGAGGAGCAGTTAGACATCTTTCAGTCATGCTTGAAGCCGCATTTGAAAGCTTCCCTCAGCCACTTCCCCTACGCTGACTTGCGTGCAATGGTTAATTCCGGGGCTAAGTTTGAAAAGGCTTACAATCAGCAGCCGACTGCCGCACCCGCCTACGGATATCGGGCTCCTCCCTCCAACACTGCTCTCGCTCCCGCTAAAGGCAAAGAGGCAATCAGCTACGCGGGACAGGACTGTAACAATGCCACTTCCTTTGTTCCCAAGAAACCTGATGCATCCGGATCCCGGTTCCAAGGTTTGGGAAACTTTGGGATGCCTTTGAGTAATATCTTCAGAGGATTGATAAAGAAGGTTTGCTCCGGCCTTTAGATAATTATCGCCTAGAAACCCCAATGCTCCTTTGGATACCTCCAAGCATTGTGCCTTTCATCAATACCATGGGCACTGACAGATGATTGCGTCCCCTGAAAAAGGCAATCCAAGGTTTGATAGAGAAAGGAAAGTTAGAAGTCCCCGAGGGGCCTAATACAGTCAAAAATCCTTTTCCAAGGAACAATAACCAAGTGAACATGATTGAAATCGGAGAGCCTTCGCATGCCAAAGAAAATGTGGAAACTGGTAAAGATCCCCAGATGACTAATCTTGAATCCGGATTTGAGAATGAGGGACAGACCTATCCTCCCGAGATTCCTCAGACAGACCAGCATTGGACCCAGTTGGTAGAGCAGATGAGACTGCGACATAAAGCTCAAATTGACAACCTTCTGGAGGCCTTCAAGAGCCATGGTTTGGCCGCCAGTCTTAATCCCGACGGCACTTTTACCGTGAAGAAGGAAGAAAATCATCCTCTCACTCTCAATCATCCGGATATGTCGGATGCCGCCACCAACCTCCTATGTAACTACCGTCGAAACTCCCGCCCTCGACTTACAGGTCACTGGCCCCCAACCAACAGTTCAAAACTCCGCCATCCCAACGGCGGTCGGGGATGGAGCAATTTGGCATGCCTCGGCGGCCGTCAGGTGCCCCCTCGAATGGTACCGATCTTGCGATACCGGCAGAGAGAATGAAGGTTTGCCTCCGAGAAAATTTCCAAACAATAGAGAAAGTGTGTTTAGCCATCGGGGCTCTCGGGAATGCAGAATGAGCAACGTGCCCGGATCAAAGAGGCCACCCGCCATTTCGGGACATTGACAATCCCCGGCCGGAGCTCCCCTAAAGGACAAATACGTGCCTGCTCCTCCGTCTTCTAATGCCTCTCGTTACCCCTTGGAATCCAACCATTTGTTTCCAGACAAGCCCAAGAAGCAAATCTCCTCAATCTAGCTCAACTCGAACCATTCTAGCACGGCTCGGCTTGAGGCCCCGAATCCACCCCCACTGTTGAGCACATTTGGTGGGATGTCTGTGACTGTCTCGACTGTCTCGAGAGAGACTATCAGGATGAGATAAATGAAGATCGTCCTCCCGAAAAGAAGAAAGTCTCTTCCCAGCAAAAGTTGAAAGAAAGGTTTGAAGTCGGTTCTACCACTCGGAACAACCAGTAGCGCAGCGCTAAATCCTCTCAAACAGATCCCAATATCCCCCAAAGTCCTCCCAGGTTCACTTCCTTCCATCAATATGCTCAGTCAACAAAGTTCGTCCCCGTGACTTTTCCGACCCATTTCTTTGGACACCTTGTACTTGCTCCAGCTGCCCCGTGGCCTCAAATCCCTCCACTTCCACCAGTATCATGGGCACGTAATGGATCACTGCCCCAGTCTGCAATAGGGGATTCGGAAGCTAGCAGAAAAATGGAAAGCTCAAGCGTCCTGGCAGTCCAACCAGCAAAGAGCAGCTAGATTAGGGGCTACCTATCTCTAAATTAGTCTTTTAGTCAACCTTCGTAGGTTCTAGTACTTCCTGTCACCTAAGTCCTTCCTGGACATTTGTCGTTGTAGTCCATTTTGGACACAGTAGTTAAATGCCTAGCTTTTAATATAAGTCTTTTTTCTCTTCTTGCTAGACTCGAGACATCACTTGTGCACCCACGTTACACTTAATTGAAATGGTTTTATCCAAAATGATCACTTGTGCTGCTCAACCACTAATTCTTTGAAATGATTAATATTTAAATTAATCGGAGTGAGAAAATCAATTGATATCCTTCCCAAATTGGGGCTTACCAACTCCCCATCTTGCATCTCATATGCTCATATCCCTTTCATCCTCATTATCTCGTTGCTCGATGAATTTGCATGGATCTTTTCTCATATAAAGCTTAAGCAAGCAATGAAGACTTAATCTCATTTAGGTCATCCAGTAGGGATTGCGGTTGAAACCTTTCACCCATAGGAAAGCCATTACCTCACCCTTACTAAACACTATCCTTTCATTTCAAGATCGGCGTGTTTTGAAACCCGGTTTAGCCATCATTTTTGCTCCATACTAAGAGAAAGTCCAAGCGAGCCCGAGAAGTTAGCTTCGAGAGTCGGCGATGCGCAAAATATCTCAAGCCATGAAGGAAGGACAAAGATAATCCTCAACTCCTCAGGAGGCTCTCCAAGTCAAAAAAAAAAAAAAAAAAAAAAAAAAAAAAAAAACAAAAAAAAAAACAAAAAAAGAGAAGAACTGTCGATCCTCAAAAGTCCCCCGACTTCTCAAGAAGCCCTCCAATGATCAAAAAGGAGCCTGAATTCTCGCAAGATCGCAAAAGGTTGTCGATAGCTCGGACTTCCTCTCACCATTACCTTAAATCAATCCTAAGCCATCCTCTCGATTTTAGAGGATACTCCCATTACCCTCGCCTTTGGCCAAAGTCAAAATTTGACCTCTCATTCTTAGAGGCAATTAATCTTCCCCGCCATAGATTTCCCAAACACATCCCTGCAAGCCAACCTCTCATCTTTAGAGGTTCAGTCAGCAAAAGGTCCAGCCGACCTCTCATCTTAAGAGGTCAAAATTTCTCAAATCACCCGATGGTCGATCGAAGCCCGGAAACCCAACTACAGTCCCTACCGGATAGCAGTTTCATTCTAATATCCTCGATGTCAGGATAAAATTAATGCTTCATTGCTTGCTTAAACTAGAATCTAATTCATCTTGGTTCAAAATCATCAATCAAAGATTGTGCAAATTCAAACCGGATGTGAGCATAATTCATTTCTACCCCACAAACACTTGCCGTGGATGTCCCACTGGGGCTTCGCATCCGTGTCTTTCATGGACACTCTAAGGGGATATGTTATTCAATCCTCCAAATCCTCAAAATCCCCAAAGGTCCTCAGATCCTCGAATTTCAACATTCGTTCTCTTTTCATTCGGGATAAGCCCGAACTACGGCGACCTGAGCTCTTCATAATGGAGGGAACGTAGGCAACCAGAAATGGTCCGGTCGAAATCACAAACAAATCTCAAAAAAAAAATTCGGTCTCATCAAGGATCGTCCCTATACACTTTCCGAGCTTAACTCTCGATATCAGTTGATTTTCTCCTCGTGATTAATCAAAATATTTGTTCATACCAGATTTAGGAGTTGAATAACTCGAACACTAACAAAGGGTTTTAAGCAGCCTTGTGATCATCATGAATAAGACAAGTTTTCAAGTGTCTCGACGAGTCTTCTCTTCCTACATCATAGGAAAATAGAGCCAAACACTGTCTTTCTGTCTGCAGGGGCTTCCATACACTTTTCCACACCTTGTGATGCTTATACTCTCTCAAAAGAGTCAAACCAAAAGCGAGAGTGTCATACACAAATTCGGGAAACATTCCCACCTTTCAAAAGATATGCCCCTGCACGTAAACCTTTCTGAGTCTTATCCAGTAACTGGTTGACTAAGGTCTGAAAAGATGGGTGCCCCCTCTGTAAGACTACTCTGAATTTCTTCATGCTGGGGCTTGCTAAGCGGTTCTCACTGGTTCTCCTGTATCAGCTCTTCAAGCTGGGGCTTATAGAGTCATCTTTAGGTCCACGTTGGGTTCTTCACTACGAGATAGACTCGCCAAGTCGCTTCTTCAAAATCTGGACTTTACCTACTCAGGATCCGGGGGCTTTGTCAAGATGGTCTTTTGGACCCGAATTTTACCAAGTCGCAAGAAAGAATTTCAACCTCAGAACTTGGTACACGGCAGCTTCCAGTAGCATCGGAATTCAAGATCAGGGTTTCTCCCGGCATTAGCAATTCCATCAAATCATTCTCCGGATAAGGTTTCGGCCAAAGTCACAGCTCACCCAAATGAAAGAAGCTTCACTCGTATCAACGTGCCCTAGAGCCTGTCAACATCAGCTTCAAATGACCAAGAATGAGAGGGAAAATTTTAATCAAGACCCGGGATCCGAATCCAATCTCATCAAAATTGAGGTCCATGTGATACTATTAACAAAACCTCATCAACAGCCGCTGTTTTAATCGCGATCGAGGGTTCTCACCCCCCACTTGCTCAAAACCTGTTCCAAGCAGTCTCCACCACCATGCATCCCCACAAAAATCTCCCAAGGGCTCATGTAGCATGCACAAAACTTGAATCAATAGGAAAAATCCTAGGTGATTGAAAATCATAAATCATAATTTCCCTGCCAAAAGCTTAGGCTAGGTGCATCTTCGAAAGCAAGTAAATGCATCATCTCATAATCATTTTTGGTTCTATGCATGCATCCGTCATCATGAATGCCATATATGCATCTTCCTCTTCACTAACGAATGCAGGAATTCAAACGTGAAATCAAATCCCCCTTTTCGGTAAGGATGATCTTCACCAAAGTCGATCTCCAATGTCCACAAATGGATGAAGACAGCCTCCAGCATCTACAGTTTGGCAAAGATAGTCCCCATGTCTACAGCTTGGCAAGGACAACCTCCGGCGTCTGCAACTTGCTAAAGACGACCTCCAATGGATGAAAACAGCTCCCGACATCCACAAACGTATGAAGACCGCCTCCAGTGTCTACAAATCGGTCAGGGACGCCAAGTTCTCAAAATACAAATAGGTCAGAGACGCCAAGTTCTCAAATACAAATCGGTCAGAGACGCCAAGTTCTCAAATACAGTACGGTCAGAGACGCCAAGTTCTCAAAATGCAAATCGGTCAAAGATACCAAGGTCTCAAATACAGTACGGTCAGAGACGCCAAGTTCTCAAAATGAAAATCGGTCAGAGACGCCAAGTTCTCCAATACAGTTCGGTCAGAGACGCCAAGTTCTCCAAATACAAATCGGTCAGGGACGCCAAGTTCTCAAATACGATGCGGTCAGAGACACCAAGTTCTCAAAAAACAAGAAGTCCCAATGTGAAGACAAGCTCAACAACCTCTACCAGGTTGACGATCACCAGCAAGATGCAGACTCAACCAAACTCCTCCTTCAGGTCAAAATGCCTCCAAAGACAGCAAATCGTCGGCAGAAACCGTCCCACGAACGGCAACCTAACAACTCTTCATCAACATCAGCCGTAGCCTGTCCCTTCCGGCAGCCTACATGTAAGCACAAAGACAGTATGAAAGCATATCTTAGTCAACTACTTTTCTGAAAGAACATTATCATCAAATCTTAGGGCGACTTCCCAAAAAAACAGTCAAACCTCGGGTGACTCCCAAATACTGTCAAATCATCAAAGGACCATCCATCCCAAACCATCAAAGGGAAATCATGTCAAATCAAGGTTCGAGGCACCTGAGACGCCATCTCCAAGGTTCGAGGCACCTAAGACGCCATCATTAAGGTTTGAGGCACCTAAAGCGCTATCACCCCGGTCACAACACTAGGAAAGCGATAAATCGCAATCATCCCCTAATTCGACAAACCAAAATCATTACCAGGGCGACTTCCCAAAAACGGTCAAACCATAGGGCGACTTCCCTAAAATAGTCAAACCATAGGGTGACTGCGCTAAAATAGTCAAACCATAGGGCGACTTCCCAAAAATAGTCAGATCATACGGTGACTTCCCGAAAATAGTCAGATCTTAGGGTGACTTCCCAAAAATAGTCAGACCATACGGTGACTTCCCAAAAATAGTCAGACCATAGGGCGACTTCCCAAAAATAGTCAAACCATAGGGCAACTTCCCTAAAATAGTCAATCCCCGGGCGACTTCCCTTAAATAGTCAATCTCTCGGGTAACTCCCAAATACAGTCAATCTCTCGGGCGACTTCCCTAAAATAGTCAATCCTCGGGTGACCCCGGACTGATCAATCCTTGGGTGACAAACTATGTAGCCTACCATAGGTCCATCCACTTGACCAACATTGGTCACCTTTCTTCTCGATAGTTCTCGTAAACCCGAGTCTTCCCCAGCAAGAACACCTTCAAATAGCCTCCATCAGGTACAAAACCTCAGCTCAGGTTCATACTCCTGAACCAAGTCCCGACTTAGGATCATACTCCTGAACTAAGTCTCCATTTAGGTTCATACTCCTGAACAAAACCTCAACTTAGGTTCATACTCCTGAACTAAGTTCCCATTTAGGTTCATACTCCTGAACAAAACCTCAATTTAGGTTCATACTCCTGAACTAAGTCTCCATTTAGGTTCATACTCCTGAACAAAACCTCAACTTAGGTTCATACTCCTGAACTAAGTTCCCATTTAGGTTCATACTCCTGAACCGAACCTCAACTTAGGTTCATACTCCTGAACTAAGTTCCCATTTAGGTTCATACTCCTGAACCGAACCTCAACTTAGGTTCATACTCCTGAACTAAGTTCCCATTTAGGTTCATACTCCTGAACCGAACCTCAACTTAGGTTCATACTCCTGAACTAAGTCTCCATTTAGGTTCATACCCTATCAAAATCATCCCCGGCAGTAAAATGTAAGACCGAGTGCCCCGAGAAAGATAATGGAATCCCGTTTCTTTCATCAAAATCAACTCCGGCAGTTAAACGTAAGATCGATCTCCCCGAGAAAGATAACGAGATCCCGTATCTTTCATCAAAATCAGCCACGGCAGTTAAACGTAAGACCGATTTCCTCGACGAATACGTCTGACTTTCCCCAGCGAAACTAACGGAATCCCAAAATGCTAACGGAATCTCGAGTAGATTTCGAACTACGACCGACTTGATTCCCACTAGGGATACGTAGGTAGCCTATCATTAGGTCCAGCCACTCGACCAAAATGGTCATCCTTTCCTCGGCAGCAGACGTAAGACCGATCCTTTCAAGCAGAGTCCACCAAGAGGACCATCTACCCCCACCATTAAGGTTCAAGGCACCTAAAATGCCATCTCCAAGGTCCGAGGCACCTAAAACGCCATCTCCAAGGTTCGAGGCACCTAAAACGCCATCTCCAAGGCTCGAGGCACATAAAACGCCATCTCCAAGGTTCGAGGCACCTAAAATGCCATCTCCAAGGTTCGAGGCACCTAAAACGCCATCTCCAAGGTTCGAGGCACCTAAAACGCCATCTCCAAGGTTCGAGGCACCTAAGACGCCATCACACACAACACTAGGAAAGCGATAAATCGCAATCATCCCCAGCAGAGCGGATGCCCGTTAGACCAAAAATGGTCATTCATATCCCCAAAGCAGAGCGGATATGCAATTTCGGCCATCGAGCCGAAATGGTCATTCCTATCCCGGCAGAGCGGATAGCCCTCCGATCAAGATGATCATCTCTATCCCCAGCAGAGCGGATAGCCCTCAGACAAAAAATGGTCATTCCTATCCCCATAGCGGATAGCACTCCGATCAAAATGGTCATTCTTATCCCCAGCAGAGCGGATATGCAATTTCAGCCATCAGACCGAAAATGGTCATTCCTATCCCCAGCAGAGCGAATAGCCCTCCGATCAAGATGATCATCTCCTATCCCCAGCAGAGCGGATAGCCCTCAGACCGAAAATGGTCATTCCTATCCCCAGAGCGGATAGCACTCCGATCAAAATGGTCATTCTTATCCCCAGCAGAGCGGATATGCAATTTCACCATCGACCGAAAATGGTCATTCCTATCCCCACAGAGCGGATAGCCCTCCGATCAAGATGATCATCTCCTATCCCCACAGAGCGGATAGCCCTCGACCGAAAATGGTCATTCCTATCCCCAAAGAGCGGATAGCACTCCGATCAAAATGATCATCGCAATTATCCCAGCGGAGCGGATATGCAATTTCGGCCATCGAATAGAAAATGGTCATTCCTATCCCCAAAGGGAGCGGATAGCCCTCCGATCAAAATGATCATCTCTTATCCCCGGCAGAGTTTCTCTCCAAAGAACCGACCGCTAACTCGCTCATCAGGTTCGAGGCACCTAAAACGCCATCATCCCCAGGGTCAAAGACCCGAACTACGGCCGGCTTGATTCCCACTCGGGATACGTAGGTAGCCTATTAAATAGGTTCAGCCACTCGATCACTTGATCATCCTGTCAAATATGGAGCCTTACTCTTATCGACGACCCCGCTTCCTTCGAAAGCACCGTCGCCGAGGGGCTAGTGTAAGTGCTCCAATTTGAGTTTGTTAGTATTTTCGTTAGAAAATTAACGAAAGTTTTAACATTTCTAACATTTCTAACAAACCCTAACCTTTCTAACAAAGCAAGGGTAAAGTGGGCATTGCCATTTAAAGATAAACAAGGAAAGGAATCCTAAAAAGCAAAAGAAATGGAAAAAACCCGAATTGGTAAGTTGAAAAACAGTTCCAGTTTGAATTTTAAAAAGATTATTCCTCCTGTCCAAAAGCCATCAGGATGAACGATTGCACGCCAGCCAGTGACCTCCGCGCGGATATGATTGTTTCTCACAGTGTTCTATAAATTGAACCCTCCTCTCTCAGTTTACACAACACAATTGGATCACAGCAACGAAACTCTGGCGAAATATAGAGAGAAAACAGTGGGAATCCTTAGATTGCCACCATTTTCTCTTGAATATTTCCCAATCCCACTCCAAACACTCTCAAATCATCCTTAAACACACACAAGCTCAAGCTTAAACCACCACCAAAGAGGAGGATTAGAGAGAAAACATAGAGGACTTAAGTGTTATCTACTTGTTTTCTCTTTGACCAACTCTATCATCAAACCCTAAGCACATTCAAGCCTCAAATCAAACTCAAACAAAAATCCAAGCACCAAATCTTGATACTCCTCAAGTCAAATTCCAAGCCTAGGAAGATAGGGTGTCACCATTGGTAAAGCCCTCCTTCTCAAAACCCTAAAATCCTCTTTTAACCTCTTGTTCATCTTGTTCTTCTTACTTGGATCTACCTGATGTCTAGTTTAACTTAAGTTTTGACCCAAGATGGTCATCTTGAAGTTCATCTTCATGAATGACCATCTCAAATGGTCCACATTTTAAATCTCTAGTTGATTTGTCTCTTTAATTTCATTTCTACAAAATATCCCCTTTCCCTTTGCAAAGGACATGTTTAAACCCCATAAAATTCCCCAAGGATGACTTGAATATGATAACCACTTAAAACAAAGTAGTGGAATCAAGTCTAGGGATGAAAATGGGGTGAACATAGATGCAAATCCCCCAAAAACCACATTTTCCCTCAAGAACATCTTGCTGTCCAGTAGCATTGTTCTGAGATCTCAGTCCATTTTCCTATTTTTTGGACATACAGAAACTTGGAATTTGGTTTTGACTACAAAATACTTTTTGTAGACAACATCCATATCTTTCCAGACATATTTTTACTTTATTTTTTGTGTGAGTAAAACTCCTTTTTTCAAATTTTCTTTTAAAGGCTAGTTCATCAGTTTCTGGAAATCCAGATTTCATATCTGAGATTTCCAGAAGGTTTTGACCCCTCAAATCTTCTCCCAAATGGAAAATTCTTTCGTAGAAACCCTATTTAAGGTGTTTTAAGAAACTTTAATTCCCGGACTTTTTCCATATTCTGGAGCTTTCAAGCCCTAAAGTCCATTTCAAAGTCAAGGGTCAACTGTCTTTTTCATTCTGGCAGGAATGGTTTTCAACTTCCAAAAATCTTTTGAGTTCCAAATATCAACCCAAAAATCATCCAAAAAATCATGGGATCAGTTTAAAGCCTTAAAAAGAGTTCCCAATTTTTACTTTCCTCAGTTTCAACTTATTTTGGCCAAAACACACACACAAACACACACACACACACACACAACAAAGGATTTTGAATGTTTGGAAGACTCGTTTTTGCGTGGCGCGCCGGGTGCACACTAACGTCCTTCCCGACGCGTAACATGACCTCCGAACCTAAATCTCTGATCTCGGGCATTTTTCAAAGTTTTGGCCCTTAAAACAAAAATGGCGTGGCGACTCCGTTTGATCTTTCACAAAAACAAAATCGGGTACATCACAGTCTCTACTGGGTTTTCCAGGATGTCGTCATCTATGCTAAAGAGTTCTAATCTTTCTACAGTTGGGATGTTGACATGAATGATTGGTATGTTGGTCTGAGATAAGCTTTTGATGGCTGATCCAAGATTAGCCAAGGCATCTGCTTGAGAGTTCTCCAATCGGGGTATTTGTTCTAAGGAAAAGATTTGGAATTGCTTGCCAAAATCTTCACTCTGCCTAGATATGCTGTCATCTTGGCATTTTATGCTGCATGGGAACCATTGAAATGATTAACTAACAACAGTGAATCACTATATACCTTAATTGCTTGATGTTAAGATCTAGAGCCACGGTTAGGCCCACGATTAAGGCCTCGTATTCTGCTTCATTATTTGTAGCTTTAAAATCTCAACTGCTTGTGGCGACTTTAGGACAACACCTAATCATGTGCCCCTCATGTTTGATGCACCATATGTATACAGCGTCCACTTACGTAGGATGTCACCATCTTTAAGCTGTTAGACTTCAAGTTCTACTTCTGGTTTCATACTTGGACTAAAGTCTGTAACAAAATCTGCAAGTGCTTGTGATTTTATTGCTGTTCTAGGTTCATACCTGATGTTATAAGTGCTAAGCTGAATGGACCATTTTGCCATCCTTCCTAACATTTCTGGCTTTCTCATAACATTCTTAATCGGATAGTTAGTACGAATACAAATAATATGAGTTTCAAAATAATGTCTTAACTTTATTGAAGCAGTAATTAAGGCTAAAATTAATTTCTCAAGGTGTGAATACCTGGTTTCTGCATCAAGAAGTGTTTTACTTACATAATATATCGGTTGTTGGACGCCATCTTGTTCTCGAACTAAGATGGAACTAACTGCAACTTCTGACACGGCTAAGTAAGTGTATAATGGTTCACCTTCTTGAGGCTTTGAGAGTAGAGGATGTGTTGACAGGTACTGCTTCAAATCCTGGAAAGCTTGCTCGTGCTGCTCTGTCCATTCAAATCTACAATTTTTCTTCAGGATGTCGTAGAACGGCTTGCATCTGTCTGAGGATTTTGAAATGAATCGGTTCAGAGCTGCCACTTTGCCTGTCAACCTTTGAACATCTTTAACAGACTTAGGCGACGTCGGGTTGATGATGGCTCTTATCTGCTCCGGGCTTGCTTCTATCCCTCTTTGTGTCACCATGTAGCCCAAGAACTTACTGTACTTCATGCCAAAGTTGCACTTTGCTGGATTTAATTTCATGTTGAATGCGTCCAAGATATCAAAGGCCTGAGTAAGATCTCGTACATGCTTTTCAGCCTTCTCTGACTTTATCACCATATCATCGATGTACACTTCCATGGTGTCCCCAATCTGCTCTTTGAACATCAAGTTGACCAGCCTCTGGTACGTTGCACCTGCATTTCTTAGTCCAAAAGGCATTGCAATATAACAATATATACCTGTAGGGGTGATGAAGGCGGTGTCCTCTTGGGCAGATGGCTCCATCTGGATCTGCTGAAATCCTGAAGATGCATCCATGAATGTTAAGATCTCATGCCCAAAAGTGGCATCAACCAGGGTGTCAATGTGCGGCAAAGGGAAAGAATCTTTGGGACAAGCTTTATCCAGGTCCGTAAAGTCAATACAGACTCTCCACTTGCCGTTCTTTTTCTCGACCACAACCACATTTTCCAGCCATCTTGGGTACTCAACTTCCCTGATCATCTTGGCTTTGAGCAGCCTGTCTACTTCCTCCTAGATGATTACATTCCTTTCTTGTGCGAATTTCCATCTTTTCTGGTGAACTGGCTTGAAGGATGGATCAATGTTGAGTTTGTGGGTGATGACATCTTTGCTTATACCTGTCATATCTTCATGCTTCCAGGCGAAGCTCTTAACTCTGCTTTTCAAAAGATTGACGAAGTCTTCTTCGATTTCTGCTGGTAAATACTGACCGATCAGCACCTTGAGATCTGGATTTGAGGGATATAGAGATATTTCTTTCATGTCATGCTCCTTTGCTTCCAGGACCTCACGTGCTTTTTTCTTTAATTTCTATGCCTGCTTCGGAGATGTCGACGCCTTCATAGATGTCATATAGCATTCCTTAGCTGATTGCTGATCACTGTAGACCTTAACAACTCCCCAGGGTGTCGACATCTTCACGCACTGATGATAGGTGGCCGACGGAACTGCTTTCATTCCATGGATCCAGGGTCTGCCCAAGATTACATTGTAACACGTAGCACTATCACTCACGCAAAATCTTTCCATGGAGTAGATGCCTTCAACATATACTGGCGTGATCTCTCCCACTGTATTTTTGGTCTCCCCACTGAAACCCACAAGAACTGAGGTCCTCTTAACGATACTTTCTTCCAGAATCTTCATTTCTTTCATGGCGTCCAACATAATGAGGTTCACTGAACTGCCTCCATCTACTAGAATATGCCTGACTCTGCAATTGGCGATCTGAAGGGAAATAACCAAGGCATCGTGGTGGGGATCCGTAACATTGTCTCTGTCACTTTCTTCAAAGGAGATGACATCTTGGGCTGTGAGCTGCGACGTCTTCAAAAGTCTTTCAGGTTTTTCATCCTTTGCTTGCTTGGCAAATCTCTTAGCTGCAGAATAAGAAGTACCATAAATGTCAGATCCACCACTAATAACATTAACTACCTTAGTCACTGTTAAAGGAGATGGTGGTCTAGCTAGAACGAGCACTTTGCTCTCCGTCTTGTTCTTCCGGTGGCCAAGGAGTTCTTTGAGATGTCCTTTTGATAGCAGGTAGTTTATCTCCTTCCTCAAGGCGACGCAATCTTCGGTTTTATCTTTCCATCCAGACGGCGTGTCATTCTTCCGAGGCCACCTTGCTTTATCACCAAGGTTATTCATTGCGCAGAGGATACCTGAAACATCAACAGAGAAACAATAGTCAGAAATTTTTGGGGATTCGAAATCATCATCATCTTCATCTTCCTCAAAATTGATCTTGCTGTGGTCATTTCTGTAATAAGGCATGGATCTGTTCTGCCTCTGGTGAGATGTCTCCATCTTCCTGTCAGGATTGTCATATGTCGACGCCTTGTCATAAAGCTTGGTCTGCTGCATCTTATCTTCTTCTAGCCTGATGAATCTTAATGCGCTGTTCCATATGTCCTCCATCCTCTTGCATGGGTTCATCACCAAGTCTTCATAATACGAAGAATCTTTCTTCAAGCCCATTTTGAAGGCTTCAGCAGCAGTCGCCATGTCCAGGTTGGGGATTTTTAGGACCTCTTTGTTGAACCTGTTAACATAGTCCTTCAATGCTTCGGTAGGCTGCTGGGTGATGCGGTAGAGATCACTGGTGTGCTTCTCGAACTTTCGGCTGCAAGAGAACTGATTGTTGAACATGTTGACTAGTTGAGCGAACGACCCAATGGGTCTAGGCGGTTGACGAATCAGCCACTTCAAAGCAGGTCCTACCAATATAGAATCGAACCCTCTGCACAGGTATGCTTCTGAGAACTGGAGTGGGATGCAAACAATCTCCATCTTCTCCATATAATGGGCGACATGCTCCTCAGGATCTGAGCTTTCGTCATATAGCTTCATGGCTGGCACGCTAAATCCTTTGGGGATGTCGACATGCGCGAAAGCTAGCACAAAGCGAGATTGACAGTAACATGTTGGTGAGACTTGCTGAATAGGTGGGGTGACGCCTGGCACGTTCATGATCATGTCCCTTAATTCCTGAAGCTGAGTCGCAATGTAAGTACCTGCAAAAGGGTTAGTAGTACGAACAGTATTATCCAAAGAATAATTGGTATTGAGATTAGCAAAGGGATTAGCGTTATCTGTGGAGGATGTCATGATGGTACTGTTGGTGAAGGTTGGCCCCTCTGTAGATGTCATCCCGAAGATGTTGGATGCGAATGGTGTCGACATCGCCTTAGAAGTTGTCATCAGCGGGGAAGACATCGCGATCGGTGATGATGACGTCCTTCCATGAGTTGTTGAGGCCATTGGAAGGAATTTGTTGAAGGTTTGAGAGCTGCCCCCAATATCAAAATCGAGGATTCTAGGACGAACAGGGGAGACAGCATCCACTCTTTTGGCAAGTAACTCTTGCTCTCTTTGCATCTTCACCAAGGTATCAGTTATCAAGGAGGAACTATTCTGTTGGCGATCCAGCTGATTCTTCATCTGAATGAGCATGCTCTTGATCACGAAATCAGGCTCTGGGGATGACTGCTTCCTCCCAGGCATCCCAGGTGGCCGTGGCGGCAATGACTCATGGCTTCTAGTTGTCGACTTTCCAGTATTGAGACCCTTGGTGGAGACGTTCATGCTGCTAGTGGTAACAACGGTTTTGCCGGCAGCGGAGGCCATAGGTTGGGTAGACATGATGGATATATGAGGATTTAAACCGATTAAAAAATCAAAGGCCCCTCGGTGGGCGCCATTGGTGAAAAAACAATGGATCAAAATGCAAGATTAGGAAGGCACAATAGAGTAAAATTGGTATAATTGTAAAGAAATATTGACACGACAATGTAACGAGGAAAGTCGTTGAGACAAAGATCTCGCCGGCACAAAATCGCGGGAGGTGTTAATGAGCACCTACCTTCTCGAACAATAGTATTGATTATTGGATTACAAGCGATGGTGGAGCTATGGCGGAGTACAAGAGTGTGCGTGAACAGTGTGTATTTGTGTTCCAGCCCATAGTCCTTTAAATAAGAAACAACAACTAAGATAACAAAATGTAACAAGCCCTCCTCAAATCTCAGAATGTTTATCTTTGATCCTTGACTCGATCTCATATCCGTTGAAGAGAGTCCATGAAAGGCACGTTTCCACGTCTTCATTTTTACCCTGTATAATAGATATAACTAGTGTTACTCCCGTGCAATGCACGGATATCTACTAACACATAAAAGACGAAAATTCATACGAATACAACAGGAAATAGAGATGTTTGTATACATTGTAAAACACTTCTTTGAAAACTATATTATCAGTACAAATATCAGATTGAAGATCACTGAAATGAATATATATTTAAGGCATAGTTAGTTTGTACAAAACACATTTTATACATAAATTCTCATTATATTCAATAATACTCACGTTTGACGTTCGTTTTTCAATGCTATGGAATTAAACACATATTTTCGAAGTAAAACATAGTTATTGTGTATTGAACGTGATATGTGCGTAAATTTAGTTAAGAAATGTAGTATTATTTTTTTGGATAAAAAAAATAATTATTAATAAAGAAAACTAAATAGAAATATTATTTTTTTTAAATAACATTTTTTTTATTGTACCACAATAAAGATACACTAAGACTATTGACCCAAATCGGTAAAGGCCAAGAGTCACACGCCAACCGGTTGACCCAAATCGGCAACGGCCAAGGGACTTCCATTTCATACTCCGTCTCACTTTAAATTACAAAATAATAATTATTAATAAAGAAAACTAAATAGAAATATTATTTTTTCCATTTCAAATAAATATTTTAAAAAATATAATTCTATAAAAAATTATATTATTCATTTCAAAAATAAATATTACTTTCGACTCAAAATAAATAACAAAAAAATAATACTACATTTTTTATTCAAAATATTCAAAAATAAATATTTTGGATAAAAAATGTTGTATTATTTTTGAATAAAAAAATAATTATTAATAAAAAAACTAAATACAAATATTAGTTTTTCTTTAAATAACATATTTATTTTTATTGTACCAAATAAAGATACACTAAAAAGATTATTGACCCAACAAAGACTATTGACCCAAATCGGTAAAGGAGAAGAGTCACACGCCAACCGGTTGACCAAATCAGTAAAAGGCCCAAATCGGTAAAGGCCAAGGACTTTCATTTCATACTCCGTCTCACAGTAAATTAGAAAATAATAATTAGTAATAAAGAAAACTAAATAGAAATATTTTTTTTCCATCTCAAATAAATATTTTAAATAATATATTTCTATAAAAAATTATATTATTTATTTCAAAAATAAATATTACTTTCAACTCAAAATGAATAATGAAAAAAAAATACTCCCTCCGTCCCAGACCAAGGGTTCTACTTTTCCTTTTGGTTTGTCCCTGACCGAGAGTTCCTTTTCATAAATGACAAGTTTTTGAATATATTTATACCCTTATCATCTCCATATATTTATAAAAAAAACATTCATTATACCCTTATAAAATAAACATATTTACAAAAAAATCAATCATTAACTTACTATTCCTCCCACTCATTCTCTCTCCTATTAAAAAACCAATCATTAACTACTATTCCCTATCTCACATTTAACTTTTATTCATTTTTTAAAAAATTTCTTAAGAAACGTGAAATCCCCCCGATGACCCTTGGTCGGGGACGGAGGAAGTACTACATTTTATCCAAAATATTCAAAAATAATTATTTTGGATAAAATATGTAGTATTATTTTTTGAATAAAAAAATAATTATTAAAAAAGAAAAGTAAATAGAAATATTATTTTTTATTTAAATAACATATTTATTTTTATTGTACCACAATAAAGATACACTAAGATTATTGACCCAACAACTAAGACTATTGACCCAAGTCGTTAAAGGAGAAGAGTCACACGGCCAATCGGTTGACCAAATCAGTAAATGGCCCAAATCGGTAAAGGCTAAGGACTTTCATTTCATACTCCGTCTCACTTTAAATTATAAAAAAATAATTATTAATAAAGAAAACTAAATAGAATTATTATTTTTTCCATCTCAAATAAATATTTTAAAAAATATACTTCTATAAAAAATTATATTATTCATTTCAAAAATAAATATTACTTTCGACTCAAAATGAATAACCAAAAAATAATACTACATTTTTTATCCAAAATATTCAAAAATAAATAATTTGGATAAAAAAGGTAGCATTATTTTTTGAATAAAAAAAATAATTATTAATAAATAAAACTAAATAGAAATATTACTTTTTCTTTAAATAACATATTTATTTTTATTGTACCACAATAAAGATATACTAAGATTATTGACCCAACTAAGACTATTGACCCAAATCGGTAAAGGAGAAGTGTCACACGCCAACCGGTTGACCAAATAAGTAAAAGGCCCAAATCGGTAAAGGCCAAGGACTTTCATTTCATACTCCGTCTCACTTTAAATTACAAAATAATAATTATTAATAATGAAAACTAAATTAAAATATTATTTTTTTATCTCAAATAAATGCTTTAAAAAATATACTTCTATAAAAAAATTATATTGTTCATTTCAAAAATAAATATTACTTTCGACTCAAAATGAATAATCAAACAATAATACTACATTTTTTATCAAAAAAAATGAGCATTACTTTCTTCCTCCCCATGAATATTTTAAAAATTAATACTACTTCATTCGCCTCTAAAATTATATTTTAAAAAAGAATACTACTTTAATTGTCTCAAAAATTAATATTTATTTTCTGAGAAGAAGACACTAATATTATAAACATTAATTTTTACAAAAAAAAAAAATACTAAATCGTCTAAAAAAAATAAATTGCTATCTAGGTCCCAATGAATCTATAGTATAAATCCAACCTGTGTTTTGAACAGTACTGTGAACAGTTGCTTGGGCGGAAATGACCATTTTGCCCTCACTTTTCACTCCCTTTCCCATTTTGCCCTTAAAAAAAAAATCTATTACAGATTCCAAAATAATCTTACCCTCCTCTGTTTCCCTCCTAAAATTTGAATTTCTGTAAATAAATCCACACCCTCTTCTCTCATTTATATACCCCACTTTACTTTCCAAAACTTTACACGGTCCAATACTTTACGGTTCAAATTTCAAATTCAATTAACTACGAAAAGCATTCAAACTTCAAAATTCAAAAGGTAATTTACTTATTTATCAAATTCAATGTAAATGTTCATACACATTTATTGCTTACTCCTTCATAGCAAGCTCACTGTTTAATTTCTCTGTTTGATTTCTCTGTTTCATATTTCCTTCCCACCCCCACATCTTCAAATTTCTATCAACAACAAGAAGAAGATCAATGTTTTGATCTTCTGTTGATAGAAAACATTCTGTTTACATAATGTTTGGCAAATCATATTTTCCCAAAACTACAAACTAGAACAGAAAACAAAATTCCTTATAAATTGAAAAAGCATGGAAAAATCAAAAATCAAACATGAAATTTGTTGTTGACAACATAACTCTTGCTCCTAGGATACACAAAGAACGATTAACCAACCTTGAATCCATGAATGAAGGAGAAAATAGAAATGGATCTTATGGGCGGATTGAGGGCGAATTGCGGCCGGATTGAGGGCGGATTGAGGGCGGATTGTTGTCACGGTTCGCGTGACTCAGTCTTCGTCTCCAAAAATCCCAAATTGATTGCTCCGGATGGAATTTTTGATGGGTAGTTGCCTTCCTCCATTGATTAGAGCCGACGATTGTGGGAGGGGTGGGGTAGCCACGTTGTAACGCCGATCGAAAGGGAGCCGATTGGACGGAATAGATGGACGACGTTGTAACGGGGAGGGAAGGGAAGGGGAGGAGGTGGCCTGATTGTGGGAGGGGAGGGGTAGCCACGGTGGTGAGGCTGGACGAGATGAGGGGAAGGGGAGGCGGTGGGTTCTTTGATTTTGTGTTTGTGTGAGTGAGAGAGAGAGAGAGAGAGAGAGAGAGATAGAGATAGAGAGAGAGAGTCAGAGAGAGAGAGTATTTAATTTAATGTCTTAGTTATTTCCAAACTGGTCCGTTAGATAACTTGGGCCAATAATTTTTTTTTATCTTTCTGATACTATATAGATGTCTCAATTGCTGCTGTTCAAAAAATTTGTATAATTAGATAAATTAAAGATTTATTTTTTATTTGAATGTCTTAACATAATCTTTTTAATGTCTTAGTTAATCCAATTAAATTGTTTATTTTTTTTTTGTTTCGGGAGATAAATTAAAGATTTATTTTTGTGACCTTTTATTTCAAAGTAAATATTAATTTTAGATTAGATAGTTTTTTTTTATTTGAATGTAAAATTAGATAGATTTTTAATTATTATTATATCTTATCTTTTTGTAAACAAGGGCATAATGTTTATGTTCATACATCACTATAATTTGTAACTATAATTTATGTCTTATCTTTTTGTAAACAAGGGCATAATCACTATAATTTGTAATTATAATGTTTATGTTAATTAAAAAAAAGACCTGTGTCCTCGGACACGGGCATATGTACTAGTATTTTATAAAATATTACTTCATTTGTTTAAAAAATTAATGTCATATATTGAAATGAAGGCACTAACATTACAAATATTAATTTTTGAGGCAAATGAAGCAGTATTATTTTTATAAAATGTTCATTGGGATGAAGAAAGTAATTTTTGAATATTTTGGAAAAAAAAATGTAGTATTATTTTTTGGCTATTCATTTTGAGTAGAAAGTAATATTTATTTTTGAAAGGAAGATTATTATTTTTATAGAAGTATATTTTTTAAAGTATTTATTTGAGATGGAAAAAAATAATATTTCTATTTAGTTTTCTTTATTAATAATTATTATTTTGTAATTTAACGTGAGACGGAGTTTGTATCGGTCGGTAAACCATTATTATTTATTGACCGGTAACCTTGGAAAAAATAATATTTCTTTGGGCAAATTGCATTTTAGTTACCTGAGTTTGTCGAGATGTTTCATTTGGTTATCAAATTTGCATTTGTAACAAGTTGGTTATTGAGTTTGTCATTTTGTTGCAATCAGGTGTATTTTTGGATGAAACGTTAAAAATCTAACGAAAAACATAACATGTGAGTTAGTTTGGGGTATTTTTATCAAGATGGATCCGGAAGGGAACCCGATGCCTAGGCAAGCACGGAGGAACATATCCGAAGCCACTAGAAGGAGGAGGAGGGAGCTCGTTCGCACGGAGAGGAAGTATGACTTCATTACGCCTCCATTGGAGCTTTATCCTGGTAGGGGAGAACACAAATCAACAAAACCTCAATCAGTTGGGGTAAGCATTCTTGATTTGCTTGATTTTGACAATTTTGATTGAATTTTGATTGACTTAGGGTTTGACTCAATTTTTAGGAACTTTTCGAATTTTCCTAGGATTTTTTTCTGATGGTTTTGAGAATTTTATGATTAACCTGTGAGGCTAAGGAGATAAATGAACATGCATGTGTAATTTATTTGAAAGATAATGAGAATGACCCATTTTTTTTGAAGATAATGTCTAAAATTTGACGGAGTCCTTGCATGTGCTAGAACTAGGTCAATTCTTGATTATGGATGAGAAAATAGAATTTTGGACGATGAAAAGGATTCATGCATGCCATTTTTTGAAAAATTAATGCTTACGTGCAAAGAATGTTGAAAATTGGAATTTTTGTGTCTTTGAAAGCAATGTGCTTGACATGACGTGTTTCAAGTGATGAAAGACACGTTTTCTAAGCAAAAGATGCTAGAAATCTTTTATGAATGCTTTTCTTTGAAAATATGTGCACTTTTGAATGCATGCATGCTTTTGAAATAAGATGAAGGACTGACACGTTTTTGTTGTGCTTTCCTACAGGAGAACAAGTCGAGGGGACCTTCTGAGGTTGCAGTGAAGCTATGGGAGAGGATGCCTAACTTTGAGAAGAATCGGGTGAACCCCAAGCAGCTGGTAATGGCTATCGGCCTTGACCTGTTTATTGATGCTATTGGCAGAGGTATTCACGTGACCTCCAAGAGTAAGGGGCTAGTTCAGGCCCTCTCAGAGTTCTGGTGGGACACCACCTACAGCTTTCATCTTAGCTGGGGGGAGATCACGATGACGCCAGCCGACTTTACTGCTATCACTGGCTTACAGTTCACTGGGAGGCCTGTGACTTGTAGGGACCACATCACGGCTGAGGAGTTCAGGGCTCTGGTTGGGTTTGACCTCCGTCCTAAGGGGCTCGGGATAGAGACAAGGAATGTGGAGGTGGCGGTCCAGGATTGCATGCAGGGATTTGCTGCCAATGAGGTGACCGCCCACCAGCTCGCGAGAGCTTTTCTGTGGTTGATGCTGTCAGTCACCATATTTGCAAACTCTGGGACGCTGGCAATGGTTTATTTGCTTGATTCTTTGAAGAATCTGGATGAGGTTGGGGCAGTCTCTTGGGGTGAGGCCGGATTGGCAGAGCTTTACTTCTCCTTGGATATGTACAGCCGGAACAAGGCTGCCTCTATGGACTGCTTCTCTTTTGCTCTTGAGGTAGTCTCACTTTCTTTTCTCTCTTTTACTTTCTGTCTTGAGACTTTTATGAGAGAAAATGACCCTTTTGTCTTGAACATGCAGGTCTGGTTTTGTGAGGTGATTGGGTTCTTTCCGTGGAACCAGCAGAGTGATACGGAGATCTTCCCGGCCATGATTCGTTGGAGGGGAGATGCTAGAGACAAGTTTACCGAGAAGACGCGGATAACTTTTGACTACAAGATGGTTAGACCAGTCATCAACAGGGATGGACATGATGGAGTTGACTTCTACCCATGGGGGAGGTACCCGGAGGTGCTGCTAGGGGATGCCGTGGAGGCGACTAGGCAGAGGAGGTGGCTGACGGGTTTGACATGTGATGTCATTTACTTGGGGGATCGTTTCTCTAGGCAGCATGGCCATGTCCCTCCCTTGGACGCCGCCATCACACCCCATGATCCTCCAGCACGGATGCTGCAGCCCAAGGACTGGTCGGAGGATGATATTGCTAGGTACCAGGCTGGCATGGCAGCCGTGGAGTATTTTGACTTGGCTACCCCGTATGCCACCTTCGTGGAGCAGCGGTTGAGGATGCCACAGAAGCTAGTGAAGCTGGCTATCACTCAGGGGTACGGGGAAGCTGAGCCTACTGACCCACCGATGCCTCCTGCTCATCTTTCCTATGTGGTCAACGGGGTACCGAGGAGGTTTATGGTTCCTGTCCCTGACACGAGGGAGCCCCGGTATACTCTGCCGCCTGACAGCACTGTCAGTACCTTTAGGGTCTTTTCCCTTTTCTGGATTTATTTGCTTTCTGCAATTCTGAGATTGTCCTGAGATTTTCTGAGTTTTCTTCTCTTTTCTCTCAGGTTCCTGCTCGTTCCTATGACGGCTTGGTCAGGCAGAACAGGGGCTGGAAGGATGTGTGCCGGTCCCTTCTGAGGAAGTTGGCATGCACTTCCAGGGCTGGGGCTAATGTGCAGGAGCCCGTGCGCAAAAGAAGGCACGTCAGGAGCACGTCATCTACCTCCTCGGCCTCAGAGTATTCTTCTAGCACCATGCCTCGGGGACAGGGACCCAACACCGGCATCCTGGAGCAGCTAGCCGAGTACGAGCATGTGAATGTGAATCTTTTTGATGTGAGTGACACGGAGGACCTGATGAAGGATCCTAGCTTCTACGAGCTGAGTAGCGACAAGGAGTCGGAGGCTTAGGATTCCTTAGAATTGACCTAGGAGGCAGGAAACAAACAATGAACACTTTTTTATGCACATTTTATTTGTTTTTCGTTTTATTTGGGCGCCGATGGGGCGAAAACAATGTATTACTATTTTATTTGCTTTTCTATTTTATGCTTTATGAATTTGCATATTACTTGAGCCTCGGGGTAGTTTTTTGCTTGGAATTGGGGTCTGGCTGGGCCAAAATGGTTTGTGATGACATATAAGCGTACGGTTGGTGTTTGGACATGTTTTTGTACAGGTTTTGTTGAGAAAGTGGGGTGAGAACTTCACTCGGGCAGCAACTTTGGTTGCCGTGCAGATTTCTATGCAGATGGCAAATGAGGCCGTCCGAGCCAGGACTGGGAAAATGAAGTCGTGTGGCTGACAGTTCTGTCTGAACTGGCTTTTTTCAAAATAAAACCAAGGCTTGGCCCTTTCATTTCATTTTCACCCTAGACTTGTCTCAACTGATCCCAGAGCATATTTCTAACCAAAAGACATCAACTTTGATCACCTTGCAATGGAGAAACCCGTCAGATTGCAAAAGGGGAAAAGAGACCGTTTTCTGTCCGATCTTCAATTTTGGATGTGGCATAACTTCCAATCTAACAAGAGGCTGTTTGATACCACCTTCAAGATCAAGTCTTTATGGCATTTGAAGGATCTCCCGCCCGATTGGGACCTTTTGAGAGCTGCTGCGAGGTTTTGGGACGTCCGGAGACATGTTTACTGCTTTTCTTACAACGAGCTCGTCCCAACCTATGAAGACTTCCGAGCCTTGATTGGGGGTCCAGAAATTGAAGCTGTGTCGATTACTTTGATCGGGAATGTGCCGGTGGCAGTAAAGTTGGCATCTTTTCTGCAAATTTCTCTGGGAGAGGCTGAGGGAATGATGGTAGCTCCTGATCGGATTGACCTTTCTGATATCCCAAGCAGGTTTGGGTTTCCGGATACGGCTACGACCATTGTGGCAATGGATGCCTTTATCCTCTATGTGTTCTCATCTCTGTTTACGGCCGAGTCCGTGGGGATTTGTGATGGTGGCCTCTTGGATATGGTTAGAGACTGCAGGGTTGGGAAGGACATTGTCCCGCTGGTTTTGGGTGAGACCCTGCATGGCATTGACAGGATGGCTAGGGGAGACCATTTCATGAGGTCTGGGAGCCCGGCTGTATTGACTTTGTGGCTGCAGGAGAGGCTTGGAGCTTTGCCAGGGGCTTTGCCTACTCAGTGCCCTTGGGTGATTTCCCAGAGGGGTGCACCTAGGCAGCAGGACCAGGGTAGCTGGGAGCTGACGATGGCTAGGTTATCCACTTCAGATATTCATTGGTGGGTACCTCATTGGAGGCTGCAGACCCGAAGGACATTTCAGGAGTCCTATGTGGTGAGGGTTCCAGGGCTTTCTTTGTCGTCCTTCTACATACCTTGCTTGGTATCCAGGCAGTTCGGGGCCTTACATGAGCCATTGGGCGATTGGGAGGACATCCGTACCATGGAGGTGGTGCCTTTAAGCATGAGGGATCCAGCCAGCTTCTCATTCTTCTCGAGGGCTTGGACATATACTGCTTTCCCACCCAGAGCTATTTTTAGGAGCAGGAAGAGTACCATCTTGACCACAGCCTACTTGGACTGGTACGAGAGGGAGATGGGAGCGACTCAGGTCATATTTGGAGAGAGACGTCAGGCTTTATTGGGGACTGACTGTGACTCGAGTAGGACTCTGAGGGAGGCTGAATCCAAGGCGAGTCGCCATAAACAGTCGGGTGACCTTATCAGAGACATGGAGGTTCGATACGAGAGGCTTTCTGAAGTCGCTCTCTTGACTGAGGCTCAGAGGGAGGAAGTGCGGACTCGTGCCCGGGTTGAAAGGGCACTTATTGACACAGGTTTGATGGAGGCTCCAGTGAGGATACCTGAGATTGGGATGAGGGAGACCGACATCATTGAGAAGAAGAGGAAGAACACTCAACGAGGTCGAGGTAAAGGGAAGAAGACCAAAGAAGACTCAGTGAATGACAACGGATAGGTCTTTTCTTAGGATTCCCTTATTGCCATTTGGAAACACAGTAGTTTATTAGGCATTTTATTGTATTTTAGATCTTTGTAGCAGGTTAACAGAGTCAAGAGTAGACCGTGCTTGAACTCATCAAGGAGTTTTTAACTTGTAATGAACAAGAGATATTATCTTAGAATTTATAAGACACATTTCATGGAAACTTTTATTGTCTTATTTATTGTTTAGACCGAACCATTGCTGGCTGCCTACGTTCCCCTTTTACAAGAAAGACTAAGGGGCTCAGGACTTCGTAGTTCATTCTGGTGAACTATCTGGATTAGGTCTTTTGGCCCCCTTTTTTTTTTTATGTGCAACCCTGTTTTTTGCCTAGACCGTCCTTTTTGGGTTTTCAGCCTAGCTGGGCATTACTCTTTTTGCACTAAGATTTTTTCTTTTCTTTTTTTTTTTATGTGCAACCCTGTTTTTTGCCTAGACCGCCCTTTTTGGGGTTTTTCAGCCTAGCTGGGTATTACTCTTTTTGCACTAAGATTTTTTTCTTTTCTTCTTCTTTTTTTCTTTTTTTTTATTCTCTTTTTTTTTATATATTTTTTTAGACATAGTACCTACGGAGCTTATCGCCGTTGACTGGGTGGACAAAAGGATTGCCATCCAGGTCTGCAAGCTTCTTGGCTCCTCCCGATAGTATCTTCTGCACCACATACGGGCCGATCCAAACGGGTTCCCACTTTCCCAGGGGGTTGTCTCTGGTAGGGGGCTTCACTTTCAACACTAAGTCACCCTCTTTGATGTCCCTGGCCTTGACCTTTTTGTCGAATGCCCTGGCCATTCGCCTCTGGTAGGCTCGGGTGTGCTCCATGGCTTTTAGCCTTCTTTCGTCGAGCAGGGCCAATTCATTGTGCCGGCTGCGCAGCCACTCTACATCGTTGACACTGTTTTCCAGGAGGACCCTTAGTGATGGGATTTCCAACTCCACGGGCAATACTGCTTCCATCTCGTAAGTTAGGGCAAAGGGAGTTTCTCCCGTAGCTATTCTGACAGACGTTCTGTAGCCCCAGAGTGCTAGGTGCAACTTCTCAGGCCAATCACGACCACGGGTAGCCATTTTCCGGATGATCCGTTCGAGCATCTTGTTGGCGGCTTCCACGGCTCCGTTAGTCTGAGGTTTGTATGGAGACGACTTGTGGCGAGTGATCCTGAATTCTGACAGTAATCTATCGCATTCCCCTTCAAAGTGTGACCCGTTATCTGAAATGACCTCATTGGGCACCCCATATCTGCACATAATGTTTTCTTTGATGAATTGGGCCACTTTTCTGGAAGTGAGGACCTTGTAGGACTTGGCCTCTACCCACTTGGTGAAGTAGTCGACTGCTACTAACACGAATTCATGCCCATTGCTTCCTGCCGGGGCTATCTTCCCTATCACGTCAATACCCCAAGTTGCAAACGGCCAAGGAGTCGTCATGCAGTATAGGTCATGAGGCGGGAGATGGTTGAGGTTGGCAAACCGTTGGCATTTGTCGCACGCTCGGACATGCTGGACACAGTCTGTCTCCATGGAAATCCAGTAGTAACCCATTCTGAGGATCACTTGCATCAATGCTCTGGCATTCATATGAGGACCGCAGGGACCATTGTGGACTTCGGTCATCAACTCTCTGGCCCTTTCTTGGGTGACACACAGGAGGAGTGGTCCCTGGTACCATTTCTTGTATAGGTCGCCCCCTAGAATGACATAATGGGAGGCCAACCGTTTCAGGGCTTGCAAGCTCTTGGCCTTAATGCCTTCTTTTGGTCTACCTTCTTCATCTCTGAAAGTTGACTCTCCATCTTTGAGGAACTGGTAAATCTGACTGTACCAGGGTTCCTTGACAGGCTCGGGTCCCAAGTCTACTTCACAACAGAAAGCTGGGGCTTCTCTTCTACCCACTCTGAAAGGTTTTATTGCTTTTCCCTCGGGGATCTCTACCAGTGAGGCTAGAGTAGCTAGGGCATCTGCGAATCTGTTCTTTTCCCTTGGCAGGTAATGGAAGGTCACTTCTCTGAACTGCTCAGTCAATTCCTCCATGTAGGCATGATACCTCTGAAGATTAGGGTCTACAGTCTTCCACTTGTTGGAGACCTGGTTGATGATCAGGGCTGAGTCTCCATAAACTTCGAGCTCCTTGACATTTCTTTCTAAAGCAGCCTCTAAACCAGCAATGCAAGCTTCGTATTCGGCGACATTGTTCGTGGCAGGGAAATTCAACTTGAGGGCAATGGGCGTGTGCTCATCTTTCGGATCGACCAGTAGCACCCCTACGCCATTTCCTCTCTTGTTGGCAGCTCCGTCAAAGAACAGCTGCCATCGGTTCTCAGGCTCAACTACGAAGATCCCTTTATCTGGGAATTGGGGTTAAGGCCCGCGATCCTCATTACTAAGGAAGTTTGCTAGATGGTCTGACAATGCTTGACCCTTGATGGCCTTTCTCATCACATAGTTGATGTCATACTCAGCTAAGAAGAAGGACCACTTTGCTAGGCGCATCGAGAGGGAAGGCTTGTCAAAGATGTACTTGATGGGGTCCATTTTCGAGAACATATTCATAGGGTGGGCTTGCATGTAGTGCTTCGGCTTACCGACTACCCAGACCAGTCCTGCACAAGTCTTTTCACATGCTGAGTAATTGAGCTCACTTCCCTGCAGCTTCCGGCTGACAAAGTAAATGGCGTTCTCTATTCGAGAGTCTTTCTTTTCCTGAGCAAGCATAGCCCCAACTTCCGTATCAGTGACAGTGAGATAGAGCAGAAGAGGTTTCTGTCTATGTGGGGGGCATAGCACCGGAGGATGTACTAAGTACGCCTTGATTTGGTCGAAGGCATCCTGGCATTCCTCGGTCCATTCGGTGTCTACATTCTTCTTCATGAGCTTGAAGATGGGCTCGCACATAGTGGTCAACTGGTTGACAAAGCGGCTGATGTACTGTAGCTTGCCCATAAAGCTTTTGACTTCTGTCTGGGTTCGAGGTGGCCTCATGTCCATAATGGCCTTGATCTTTCGGGGATCGACTTCGATACCTCGCTCTGTGACCATATACCCAAGTACTTTTCCCCTTGTCACTCCGAAGGTGCATTTGGCAGGTTTCAGTCTCATGGAATGTTGTCTCAGCCTCTCAAAGAACTTTCGCAGGTCAACAAAGTGCTGCCCATCCTCGCCTTTGGAGTGGACTATCATGTCGTCGACGTAGACCTCAATCTCCTTGTGGATCATGTCATGAAAAAGTGCGGTCGCTGCCCTCTGATAAGTAGCCCCGGCATTCTTAAGCCCAAATGGCATCACTGTATAGCAATATGTTCCCCACGGTGTGGTGAAGGCTGTCTTTTCTTGGTCCTCCTCGGCCATCTTGATCTGGTTGTAGCCAGCAAAGCCATCAACGAAGGATTTGACTTCGTAGTTGGCAGTGGCGTCCACCAGAATGTCTATGTTTGGCAAGGGATAATCGTCTTTGGGGCTGGCTTTGTTCAGATCCCGGAAATCTACACAGCAGCGCACCTTCCCATTGGCCTTAGTTACAGTCACAATGTTGGATAACCATGTCGGATATTCGATGACTCTGATGAATCCTACCCGCAATAGCTTCTCAATCTCTTCTTTGACCTGTAGAGACCATTCTGGCTTGATCTTCCTCAGTTTCTGCTTTACTGGCTTAGCATCTGGTGCTAGAGGGATTCTGTGCTCCACTATCGAACTGTCTAGCCCCGGCATATCCCTGTACGACCATGCAAAAATGTCCATGTATTCTCTGAGCAGATTGACCAGTCTGTCCCGTTCAACCCCCTGGAAGAAGTTTCCAATCTGTGTCTCTTTAGGTTCCTCGACAGTACCCAAGTTAACACTTGTCAAAACCTCCTCGGCAGCTTGGGCCCGGTTTTCCTCTTTGTCTGTAACCTGCTTAAAGATTTCTTTAATGTATTGTTCGTTTAGTGTGTTTGCATCTTGTTCAAATGATTCATTATTGACTTTTGTTAAGTTTTGAGTTAATTTATCATTTGTTAAGTTGGCAATAAGGGGAAACTCAGAAAGATCCGTCGTTTCATTCAAAGCAAGAGGAAAGATGACATTGGTAACATATTCATAATCCTCAGGCGTGAGGCCTTCGGATGACTGGAATTCAAAGATTCCTGACTCAACTGACTCTTGACCCTACTGACTCTGGACCCTACACTACTTATTGACTCGAAGTGTTTGACGCGGGTTGGACTGGGGTTTCACTCTTTCCTGCTCTTGCCCTGGGGAGTAGCAGTCTTGTCAGCGTTCCCATTTGGCTGTGCACCTTGCAAACCGTCATTACCTTTGTTGACACCATTCCCATGGGGGATGTCTGACTGATCTGGCGCAATCTCCTTTCTGAATCTGACTGTATCCATTTGTACCTCTGGGGTAATGGGACCAGTTGTACTTTCGGCATTTGAGAGACAGCTTTCTTCATCATCAAAGTCTTCTGGCTCGTTCACTCTTCTTTCCACATTCTTCCAAACAGGGGGCTGGGAATGATCCTCATGAGGAGTAAGAGCCATCACGAACACGTTATGCTCACCGTGAGTGATGAAGGGTTCCGAAGAGACTTTCATCATCATAGCCTGGCTTACTTCTGCCTCACAATCTTCATAGGTGAGCCTTTCTTCTGTAATCTTGACTATGGTCACTGGTTCGACATCACAAAAGAGAGGTCGGGCTTTGACCACATTAACAAAATCGATTCCTATTATGGGCCCAAATTGTCCTTCCATGGCGGCGGCATCAATCAGATCTTTCCACTCTCCTTGCAATTCATCATAAGGAACATTGAATTTCAGGATGTCTATGATCTTTGGATTCGCAAAACCGGCTGCATTTGTCTCCCCAAACTCAATCATGTTGACTCGATTGTTGGCAGGAAAAGGATTCTTGACCACATTGGGACCTCGAGGGGGTTCTAGCTTGCCTTCTTCAATCAGGCGAGAGATCAGGAACTTTAAGTAAGTACAATCATTGGTGTTATGTCCATGGTACTTGTGAAAGCGGCAATGCTTAGTTTCGTCCATCCTGACGCTGGGGTTCTTTGGTTTCCAGTTTTCCAAAGGTCTAATGAGTCCTTCAGCTACCAAACCGTCGAAGACCTTCTCTAGTGGCATCCCAAAATCTTCAGCAGTATAGGAACGAGGCCTTGGCTTCACAGCGACTTGACCTGAACTTTGTCCAACTTTCTCATTCTGGATATAATTGACAGCGCCAACTGTTTCTTTTCCCTTTACAGCGACGGCTGTGGCATTCGAGACTGGTGCTTTGTAGCGGTAGGAGTTGCCTGTTCCTGTGACCGGAGCCATGTTAAAGGCATTTTCAAACTTGGTACCGGCATTTACCATTGCCCGAAGGTCAGGATAATAGTAATTGCCAATCTGGACCCTTAACTGAGGTTTCAAGCAAGACTGGAAGATCTCCATCTGTTCTTCTTCATTCAGCGGAGTCATCATTTCACTAAGCTTCCAATTCCATCTCTTGTAGAATTCACTTACTGGCTCGTCTGGGCGCTGCAGAGTGCCTTGTAGGTCATTCCTGCTGGTCTCCCAATTCAGATTAGCCTTATACTTTTCCAGGAATGCTTCCTTGATCTGGTCCCACGTGGCTCGGGCCTCTGGCCTCACATGCAGGAACCACCTAAGAGCTGAACCCTTCAATGATAATTGAAAGTGGTCGGCCATCTGCTGATGTGTACAATCTTTGGCTCTCATGGCGAGAAGATAACTTTCAATGTGAGTCCGGGGACAATCGGTCCCATTGAACTTCTCAATCTCGGGCATTCGAAATTTTGGAGGAAGAGGGACAATTTTACTGGGGTCAGTAATCTGGTACGCTGCCTTCTTGGTGCTCAATTCCCCAAACTTCTCTTGCATGGACTTAACTTGTTCCATCAACCAAGTCATGTTGGGGTCAGGTGACGGTTTAGGATTGTTTGATTCTGACGCAAGCTTATCAGATTTGGGTGGCAGGACAGTGGGTGGCACAGTGGTAGCTGGTACCATGGCTTGGGGATCTTTGGAAGGGAAGTAAGTGTAGACTTGGCCTGGTCCCGTGTTTCCGTGAAGCTGGCCGGAGGCATAGGAATTAGGCTCATAGTTACCAGGGTAGGGAAAAGGATACGGAACCTCATGGGGTCCTGTTGGCAAGGCTGGGGGTGGAAGATCTACTGTGGCAGGGCATAGGTTAAAGAGATCATTGGATTGATTCTGAGGCCTGGAGATTGTCTGAGACGGCCCATACTGATGAGGGGGAGTGAATCCCATGGGGTAATGCAGAGGCTGCGTAACTGGGATAGCTGTGGCATTTGCTCTCTGTTGGTAGGGAACAAAGCTGGGTCATATCTGAGGAGGCGAGGGCATCGGGACCCTGATGGCCTGGGATGTGGGAAAGGACTGAAAAGGGGTAGTCCTTGGTATCATATGTGGATGGAGGAGGGCATTGGTTATAGGTTGGGGGAGCTGAGATGGCTGCTTCTGGAGTCTCATCTTCTACCATAACTAGAGAACCGTTGGAATCAACCACTATCTGAACCCCATGATGACGAAGCGCATCAATGAGCATGGCTTGCTGTTCCTCATGGACCTTACGACTGTTTTCCAAGGCTAAGGCTAGCTCTTCTTCCCTAGTCATCTGGTTACCCAAACCACTGCTGTTTTCTGTCAAATCGGCCATTCTGTCTTTCTGGACTGACAAAACTGAGGATTCTGGCGAACTATCTGAGAATTTTGCGCTAACAAGCCGCTGACCCGGTATTCTCACCCACTTCTTTCTAGCTGCGGGAAAGGGATAGGAGAGGTTTAGACCCGGGGTAGGTGTTTAGGCTGAAGGCTCAAGCAATATGCAAATTAAGAATCTTCCAGTTTACTTAAAACATTGTCTTTTATTAATTTCTATTTGGTTGGAAAAGGGGTTCTGCCCTTCTTTTTCGCAACTACTCTAGATCCTGGATCAGTGGGCTCCGTCACTATGTCTATAAGCCCCTCGTATTCCAACTGTATTTCGACCTCCCAGGGTGGACAGCCCCGGGCGAGGGTCCTATAGGGCACGCGGATCCCACCGACCAAGAGAGAAGAACGCTCCTAATGGGTCTAGCGGGTCATAGGAACTTTCAACGCACGCACGATGCAGATTATAGTCAAGGCAATACCGGGAAAGTCTTGTCTTTCAGCCTTAACGGAATTTCGGCATAGTTTCGCTTGCACGATTGACGTTTTGACTTTTCGACAATGTCCGAGATGATAATAGGCAAGGGTCGGGCGGTAAAAGCCGGATGACACAGTGTCACATTGAACTTCGTTGCATACGCTGTGCGTGAGTCGAAGTCGAAGTCAATGCCGGGTCAAGATCTTGCTAATTTTCCTTGTCGGAATTTCGGCAGAGCTCCGCTTGCGCGAAAGATCTTTGGATTTTTGGCACGGAATCGGTCTCGATTCTTACGCATCCCGTGCGGGTCAAGGTCAAAGTCAATGCCAGAGTCAAGATTCTGCCAATTTTTCCTTGTCGGAATTTCGGCAGAGTTTCGCTTGCGCGAAATATCTCGATTTCCATCATGGGTTAAGGTTTGACCTTTACGTATCCCGTGCGGGTCAAAGTCAAAGTCAATGCTGGAGTCAAGATTCTGCCAACTTTTCCTTGTCGAAATTTCGGCAGAGCTCCGCTTGCACGAAAGATCTTGGCTCTCGACAAGGGCTAAGGTTTGACCATTACGGGGGTATGCAACTGGGCTATATGACACGGACTAGACCAAAAACCAACCAAAAGTCACGGTTTTAAAATGTGTGACACGGACTGTGCATTGGTCGATACTGGCTGCCATGGGGAGTTTGGGATGATTCTGTGCGCGGACGGGAGCATCGTAATACTGTCCGTGACTGCAACTGAACAACCACCCCGGGTTAAAGGGACGTGCGTGCAAAGTGTACAGGATATATATGGTGCGCGTAGTATGCGGCCTCCTAAAAATATTCCTTTTTGAGTTAAAATTGAAATTTTCAGAAATGTGTTTTAAAGAAATTATTTTTCGGGACGGGGGAAAATGCAGAAAATAAGCACGTAAATTTTCTGGGAGCCCCGGTCAGTCTTGGAAATGAATAGCCCCAAGCTGCCAAGGCTGCCAGATTAGCCTCAATTTTGTCTTGGTGGAATTACCAATGAAGCCGCCCGGTCAGAATCCAGAGAGGATTAAGCCGTACGGCTGCATCAAGCAACTTTCTAGGTTCCATTTCCTTTGATCTGCAAACTGTTTCCCCGGCCTTTTTGGCACCTTTTCAACTCCAGAATGCTTTCCTGTTCAGTTTCAGAATATGCACAATTCCCAATAAGCAAATGATGCATGCAATGCAATGCAAGAACATAGGGCAAGTATGAGAAGCGGATCCGCGGCGGAAGGCTAACCCTCTCGGAAAAAGCTTTCTCTTTTTTTTTTTCGAAAAGGTATACGGGTACGTGGGATTGTTAGACCATCGTTTATCCCAAGCCTTGGGTTAGGAAGCGATACAGAAAGGTTAATGGTTTCCACCTATATACCGGGTATCATTCATTTTTATTTAAAAATGAAAGCTTTCTCCTTTGGATATTTCCGCAGCAGAGTCGCCAAACTGTGAATGTGGTGCCCAAGATAAGTGGCTCTCCTTTTGTTTATTTATTTTTTGGAACCACTTTCTCGTGTAAGGGGAATCACCGCCTCACATCAGTTTGGAAACATCAGGTTTAATTTGAAAAATGGAGTCGCCACGCCATTTTGATTTCCTCAAAACTTTGAAAAAAAGGATTTGGGTCCGGAGGTTAAGTTACCCTTTGGGAAGAACGGATCGTCATTCACCCAAAGTGCCTTGCCGAAGCAAGTCTTCCATGATCCGCTTTTCATACTTGCCTTAGTGTTTTCATGTGTGGGATGTGTGTTTTGGAAAAGAGGGAATATACCAAGTGGTCTTCCGGACGTATAAACCATGAGTTGGTTATCGCTCGGGATTCCTTGGATTTTTATGTATTAGGTACTTTGGTCTCGTTCTCATCTTGGACTTGTGATCATCATGATGAGACCTTGGGTCACATGTATTCAAGATAGGGACACCGTTTTAGAGTCCAAGGATGAGACTCTTTAGAAAGGAATGACCTTTGCCTATCAATCCTATATCTTGAGACAATTTGGACTTTTTGGGACATTTATGCTCGTCTCAAGTGATGATCGGAGATATGTGGCTAGGGTTCATCCTTTTCTAAAGGAGAATCCGTCTATGGCATCTTTAGATGGAAGAAATGATGTAAAGATAGGACCTTTACACCATCTCGCTCCAAGAAGTGCTCCAAGTACCAAGGGGACTAGGGGGGTATAAAGATTGGATCTTTATGCTCATCCTATGCACTTTTGTGCCTTTAGAAGGTCACTAGACAATCCTAGGAGAGAGATCTAACCATGAGGGACATGGGGGATGCATGTTTAAGCTAAAGATGCCATTTTAATGAAAAAGATGACATTTTTAAGTGCAAAGGATGCTACTTGGTTGCAAAGGATGCTTTTTTGATGCAAAGAATGATTTTTAATGCAAAGGATGCAACTTTGGTACAAAAGTGACATTTTAAGTGCAAAGGATGCATAAAGATGTCATTTTAAGAGCAAAGGATGCCACTTTGATGCATAGGATGCTATTTTGTATGTAAAGGTAACATTTTTAATGCAAAGGATGCAACTTGATATGTAAAAATGACATTTTAGGAGCAAAGGATGCTACTATAATGCAAAGATAACACTTTTAATGCAAAGGATGCAACTTTATGTGGAAAAATGGCATTTTAGGAGCAAAGGATGCTACTTTTCACATCACCATGTGAGAGATCAACCCTAGAACAAGCCTTTTTTGAGGTCTTATTTGTTCATCCTTGGGTTGGATCTTCCATGGATCCTATGTGATAGGGGAAAGGGGGTAATATGATTTACATGCCTAAAGATATGATCTTTAATGACAATATATCAAGTCCCAAGCAAGTATATAGCAATATGTAAAGCAATGAGCAAATATATCACATAAATACAAGTATAATGCAAGGTAAAGGGGAGGAGAGGTTACCAATGGTGGTGTCCCTCTTTCTTCTTGAAGTTTGCGTAAGGAAGGGACCAACTTTTGAAGGTTTTGATGAGGAGGGAGGTGGTTTTTGACACTCTCAGCTCACTGGAATTTCGTGGTGGTATTTTGGCAGAGTAATATTACTGAAAATCCTCTCTAAAATGAATAGAGGAGGTCTCTATTTATAGGCAGTCTGGCAGCAGCTAATGAAGCCGTGCGGCTGTAACACCATGGCAAATGAGGCCGCACGGTTTTATCCTGAAATGACTCAGCTCATTTCTAGAACCATGCAAGGTGGCCTTCTAGAAGGGCATTTCCACCAAAGGAATACGTGGAATTTTAATTCCTAGTAAGTCCTTCGCCCCTCGGAAGGTTTGGAAAAGTTCCCAAATTGCCCCTGAACTTTGGGAAAGTTCGGGGAATTGCCGAAAAACTTAACCGGAAGGCATGAGCCAGATTTGGGTACTTACAAGTTCCTGCGGTGTAGCTATCGGAGGAGCGCGGCTGTGCATGAGCCGATGCCGTCTAGGCCGTCTGCAGCGAGAGACTCGTCTACCTCCACGACTGGTGGGGCAGATTTTACGCAGGGGTTCAGCCAGTTCTCTGGTGAGACGGCGGGGTTCGGAGCTCATCACTCTTCGTATTCGGGACACGAGCGAGGAGAGTCCTCGGGGACAACGGAGCGGAGGCGGCACTTCTCGTATTCCCGCCTTGAGGAATTCGGGGATTACCTGTCTTCTGTGGAT
Organism: Adenophora triphylla var. japonica; assembly: GCA_022495995.1. Lineage (NCBI taxonomy): Eukaryota > Viridiplantae > Streptophyta > Magnoliopsida > Asterales > Campanulaceae > Adenophora > Adenophora triphylla. The sequence continues at coordinate 300,590 of JAFEMH010001119.1, read as the reverse complement.
CCGGCTGCGGCGGGGCAGTATTACGAGTGCTCGGATGACGAGCAGGACTCTGAGTAGTCCTTCTTTTTTTCTAGACAATTAGGTGTATTTTCCAAACAATTTGATTTGTACTTGAAAGGGCCTTTAGGGCGAACCATTGTATTTTGAATATTTATTTAGTGATTACCTTCCTTTATTTTTGGCAAAAAAGCAAGTAGGTTGATCCAAAATAAATAATAATGGGACACGCATAAAAATTTGAACTGGTCAAAATTTATTTCTATATGCACTGTTATTTAATTAATTGCACTGTTGCACGAGCCCGGGGCGGATGTGGTGTCGGTAGTGGATGATTAATCATACGGATGCATGTAATTTAGACAAGGCTTGAACACGAGGCTGTTTGGAAATGTTCCTAAGTTTTGAGGCAGTTGGCTGCAGAGTTGACCAAGTCAACTTGAAAAATAGTCCGGCCGGACTGGGATTCAGTTCCAGTTTGTTTTAAATTGCAGTCCAGTTTCTGCGATTTTGAAAACACTACGCTTGCTTCTGATCAAAGCTTATTTCTCCTTCGAATTTTTGGAGGTTTCCTTTGTTATTCATGGCTTCATTTCCCAGGCTATCATCTCATATGCAAGAGCGATATTTTGATAGTTTCCAGTCGTGGGTACGGCACCACACGTGGCAAAGCAAGGGATTTTTTGAGGGCTGTTATGGGATGAAAGCGGTTTGGGCTTTGAAGGAGCTCATGCCGGATTGGGATCTCTTGAGAGCTGCGGCTCGCTTCTGGGACGTAAGGAGGCACGTGTACAACTTTTTGTACAACAAGATTGCGCCCACATTTGAAGATTTCCGGGCCATACTTGGAGGACCTGAGGCAGAGCAACTGGTTCTTCCTTTGATGGGCGGCCTGACCACCGTTGAGAAGTTAGTGTCCTTGCTTGGCGTCTCAGCTGAAGAAGCATATGGGATGCTAATATCGAACATGGATTATGTTAACATTTCGAGGCTGCCCGATAAATTTGCAGGTGCTGAGGGGAGCATTTCCGCGTGGGATGCATTTGCTCTGTGCGTAATTGCCACTTTATTCACGTTCGCATCCCTGGGTGTGTGCCATCACAGTGTACTGGACTTGGTGAGGCAGTGCCGGAACAGAGGAGACATCGTGCCATTTGATCTTGGGCGAGACGTTCCTTGGCATAGGTCGGATGGCGACCGGTAGCTGATACATGTGGGGAGGGAGTCCCGCTATGCTTACTCTGTGGTTGAGGGAGCGATTGCAGATGGTGCCCGAGGTGCTACTGTCATGCGATCCCTGGTCCTTTTCTCGACGTCCTTTGGTGATAGGGGGCTATTAGGCTGAACTGGAGCATTGGATGGCCAAACTCCGTATGCATCATTTGTGATGGTGGGTTCCTCATTGGAAGTTACAAACTTGCCGGACTGCTCAGGAGGGTCTTCTTGTCGTCAGAGTCCCGGGGGTGTCCCATACTTCTTTTTATATTCCATCGTTAGTGCTGCGATAGTTCGGGCTGGAGCAGGTGCCGTTGATGGGTTTGGGTAATGCTGCTACCTTCGAGGTGGGATCTCTTCTGTTGGAAGATCCTTCGACGCCATTGCTTCTCACGCGGTTGTGGCAACATACGTCCTTTCCTGCCAGGGGTTCTCTTTCACCAGAGAGGGGGCACTATTCTGTCCACCCAGTATTTGAACTGGTATGAGGAGCGTATGGGGGAGACATAGATGGCTATTTTGTGGAGGCAGAGGGAGCTGTTAGGCCTTGATTACCCTGACGGTTGGACTCTGAGGAGGGCCGACGCGGCGTCTAACCCTCAAGATTGTACTGGGGATGACATGGCTGATTATGAGGCCAATGCTAGTCGGACGGATGATAAGAGCATGGATATGATGACTCGGAGAGAGGCAGCTCGTGATAGAGCTAGGGAAAGGGCTGCGTTGGCAGCTGCAGGTTTGACGGAGGAGTCAGGAAGGGTCCCAGAGCCAGGTAGAAGGACTATGGGGATATTCCCTGTGAAGGTGAAGAATACCCGTCGTGGAAAAGGGAAGGGGAAGAAAGACGAAGGATCGAGTACATGGGACTCGGTTAACCTTGTTGTCCGGAATATCCACCCATTGTCATTGTAGACACATTAATTGATTAATGTGTTTATTGTAGTTGTGCTAGCGTGTAGCGAGTCAAGAGTTGACCGTGCTTGAACTCATCAAAGATTGTTTTAACCGTCATTAATCTGTAGGTTAATTTAAAGAGTTTTTCGAAACACAAGCGATTGGTGCTTATTTGATTTTTTTTTTGTTTTTGAGACCGAACCAATGATGGCTGCCTACGTTCCCCTTTTACAATTGGACTAAGGGGCTCAGGTCACCGTAGTTCGACACTTTAGGTGAATTTTGAGAAAAAAAGACAAAAGAAGTGCGGCCCTGTTTTTTTACCTGGACCATTATCGGGAATGTATCCAGTTGGGTATTACTCTTTTAGCACTTTAATTTTACTGAGAGGTGGTGTATGGGGAAGGAGAGTTGACTCGTGCTCTTCCTTAAACGAAGTATCTGCGGAGCTTGCTTCCGTTCACGGGGTTAACGAAAGGGTTTCCGTCCAAATCTGCTAACTTCATGGCTCCTCCGGAGAAGATTCTTTGTACCACGAACGGGCCTATCCAGGTAGGCTCCCAATTTTCGAGGGGATTGATCTGCGTAGGAGGCTTTTCCTTAAGCACCAAGTCGCCTTCTCTGATGTCTCGGATCTTGAATTTCTTATCAAATGCTCGGGCCATTCTGCTTTGGTAGGCACGAGTATGCTCCATGACTTTCAATCTGCGCTCGTCGAGTAGAGCTAGTTCGTCGTGATGGCTCTGGAGCCATTCGACTTCATTGATCCCGTTTTCCAAGAGGACTCGGAGGGATGGAATTTCCAATTCCACTGGTAACATTGCTTCCATTTCGTATGTAAGTGCGAAAGGAGTCTCCCCTGTGGCTGTCCTGACTGATGTTCTGTATCCCCAGAGCTCTAGATGTAGCTTCTCGGGCCAATCCCGACCTCTGACGGCCATTTTTCTGATTATCATTGCGAGAGTCTTGTTTGCTGCCTCTACTGCACCATTAGTTTGTGGTCTGTAGGGAGAAGACTTGTGGCATGTAACTCTGAACTCGGTCAACAGTTGGTCACAATCTCCTTCAAAGTGGGTCCCATTGTCGGATATGATCTCGTTGGGCACCCCGTATCTGCACATGATGTTCTCTTTGATGAACTCGGCCACCTTCTTAGAATTCAGTACTTTTTATGATATGGCTTCTACCCATTTGGTGAAGTAGTCGACTGCGACTAATATGAACTCGTGACCATTGCTCCCTGGCGGAGTGATTTTGCCGATGCCGTCGATTCCCCATGTGGCGAAAGGCCATGGTGTAGTCATGCAATAGAGCTCGTGAGGAGGAATGTGATTGAGGTTAGATAACTGTTGACATTTGTCACAGCTTATGACGAACTGGATGCAGTCTATTTCCATTGATACCCAATAGTAACCCATACGGAGGATGATCTGTGTCAATGCTCTGGCGTTCATGTGCGGACCACAGGTTCCATTGTGAACTTCGTTCATCAGCGCGCTGGCTTTTTCTTTATTTACACACAGGAGGAGTGGTCCTTGGTGGCGCTTCTTGTACAACATACCCCCAGAAGGACGAAATTGGATGCCAGGTATTTTAGTGCCATCATGTTTTTGGCTTTGATCCCTTCTTTGTATTTTACATCTTCATTTGTGAAGGAAGCTTCTCCATTTTGGAGGTACTGGTAGATTTGATTGTACCAGGGTTCGTCGATCGGTTCATGTTCAACTTCGATCTCGCAGCAATAAGTGGGTGTTTCCTGTCTGCATATTCTGAGGGGTTTTACTGATTTCCCTTCGGGAATTTTGACAAGAGATGCTAGGGTAGCCAGGGCATCTACGAAGCGGTTTCCGTCACTTGGCAAATAATGGAAAGAGATGTCCTTGAACTGAGCAATGAGCTCCTTCATGTACGTGTGGTACTTCTGGAGGCCAGAATCTATTGTCTTCCATTTGTTGGACACTTGATTGATGATCAATGCTGAGTCTCCGTATACTTCCAGTTCTGAGATGTTGCGCTCAAGAGCGGCTTCTAGGCCGGCTGTGCAAGCTTCATACTCTGCGGCATTGTTGGTTGCTTCAAAATTCAGCTTGATGGCTATGGGAGTGTGCTCGTCTTTAGGATCGACAAGGAGCATTCCAATACCATTTCCCTTCTTGTTGGCTGCCCCATCGAAGAAGAGTTTCCAGCGGTTTGCGCTGTCGAGTGAGAAGATCCCATCATCAGAAAACTGCGGATCAGGACCCTTGAGTTAACTACTTGGGAAGACTACCAGCTGATCTGCCATTACTCTGCCCTTTATTGATTTTCTGACCATGTACTTGATGTCGAATTCAGCCAGGAAGAATGACCACTTGGCTAGTCTCATTAACAGAGATGGCTTGTCAAAGAGATATCTGACGGGGTCCATCTTGGAGACTAGGAGCACTGAATGTGACTGCATGTTGTGTTTCGGTTTCCCGACTACCCATACCAAGGTGGTACAAGTTTTCTCTAATGCTGAGTAGCTGAGTTCACTTCCCTGAAGCTTTCGTCTTATGAAGTAGATTGCATGCTCAACTCTGGAATCCTTCTGTTCTTGTGCCAACATTGCTCCAATTGACGTGTCTGTCACTGTCAGGTACAGGAGGAGTGGCTTATCTTCATGTGGCGGGCACAGGATTGAGGGATTCACCAAGTATGTCTTGATTTTCTCAAAAGCTGTCTGGCACTCGGAGTCCCATTTGATGTCAACATTCTTCTTCATTAGTTTGAACATTGGCTCGCAGAGTTATGTCAACTGGTTGATGAAGCGGCTGATGTACTGAAGTCTTCCCATAAAACTTTTCACTTCTGTCAGTGTCTGCGGCGGCTTCATGTCGAAGATGGCCTTGATTATCTTGGGATATGCTTCAATGCCACTTTCTGTAACCATGTACCCCAGTACTTTGCCTCGCTTGACGCCGTAGGTGGACTTTGCAAGGTTCAATCTCATGGAGTGTTTTCTGAGCCTGTTGAAGAACTTTCTCAAATCTATCATGTGCTGCATGTCTGATCCTTTGGAGTGGATGATCATGTCATCGACATATACTTCGATTTCCTTGTGAATCATGTCATGGAAGAGAGTACATTGCTGACTTCTTTGGTAAGTAGCCCCAGCGTTCTTCAAACCAAACGGCTTGACCGTGTAACAGTATGTCCCCCACGGAGTGGTGAAAGCAGTCTTGGCTTGATCTTCCTCGGACATCTTGATCTGATTGTATCCGGCAAACCCATCCACGAAGGACTTTACCTCGAAATTTGCCGTGGTGTCGACTAACATGTCGATGTTGGGCAGTGGGAAATCATCTTTAGGACTGGCCTTGTTGAGATCTCGGAAATCCACACAGCATCTGACATTTCCATTAGCCTTAGTGACCGTCACAAGGTTGGAGAGCCAGGTCGGGTACTCAATTACTCTGATGAATCCGACGCGAAGCATCTTCTCAATTTCTTCTTTCACTTGCAAGGACCACTCTAGCTTGATCTTGCGCAATTTCTGCTTGATAGGCTTGGATTCTGGATTCAGGGGGATTTTGTGCTCCACGATTAAGGGATCGAGTCCTGGCATGTCCTGATATGATCAAGCGAACACGTCAACATATTCTTTGAGGAGATTTATTAGGGCTTCTTTTTCTGCACTGGCGAAGAAACTGCCCACTTGTGTCTCTTTAGGCTCTTGCACTGACCCCAGATTCACTTTAGTCATAACCTCTTCGGCAGCTTGGGCCCGATTGTCCTCTTTGTCTACTACACGCTTGAGAACTTCTTTATGTATTGTTCATTTAGTATGTCTGCTTCTTTATCAAGTGAGTCATTATTAACGTCTTTTAAGTTGTTTGTTAACTTATCAGTTGTTAAAGTGGCAATGAGGGGATAATCCGAAAGGTCAGACTTTTCATTAGACGCGAATGGAAATACATTGTTGGCTATATTATCATAGTCTTCCGGCGTGAGGCCGTTGGACGACTCAGAGGACTGGACTTTGACAAGGACTGACTCAGAGGGTTTGAGACCGGGTTTAGGGAGATGTGGGTGCAGGCCCAGCTTGTCTTCCATTTCTGTCTGGCTTGCCCTTGGTCCGGTGAAAGTTACCCAGTTTTTCAGTGGCATTGCTGGATGCTTGGTGAGGGTTCGGGGGTCGAGAGGATTGGCTTCTGCTGTCCTGGTCATGGCGATCATGCTGTTTTTGGAGCCCAGGTCAATTAGGTTTGACACCTCCATAACCTCTTCAAAAAGACTCTGTAGAGCGGGTCCATTGAGAGCGTCTTCTATGAATTCTGGTTCCTTCTGCTTTGGAGTTACTGTCTCGAATGTGGCCCCATCGGCTGACCCGAACAATCTGTTTCCCATGAAGAGTGTCTCGAGCTGCTCTTCTATGTCTGGGATTCCTTTGAATATGTACTCATGCTGAACTGTGGTGGCAATTGGTCCAGGTAGAGCTGTGATGTCGAGGAACGCTCCCCTTATCGGATTAGCCTTGAGTCCTCTGAAATGCTTAAGGTCCCGTGCTAGCTTTCTCATCCTTTCTATAGTCTATGTGTTGACTTTCCCTGCTTCTTTCTCATCTTCATCAGTTTCACTTTCGTCCCCTCAGTTCTGTTGTCGGTTCCTTTGTCGATTCCCTCAGTTCTGATGTCGGTTCCCTCAGCTCTGCTGTCGGTTCCCTCAGTTCTGCTGTCGGTTCCCTTGATGAAGTAATGAGCGAGGTCGAAGCTGTAAGGTTGGAGGTTGGGTGTGCCATTAGAGGTTCCCCTTTTGCGGGCTGCTGCCTTGGTGCTGGCGAGCCTTTTGTTTTCTTTGATATCAGCTGGTGTTGGCACATAACCGAGCCCCTGGACTGTAGTGTGGTCCTTGACTTCGATGACTTGGTGTTGGCCTTGTAACCTTTTGCTGAGCCCCAGTCCCGGGATGAAGTTCATGAGTTTCATCATCTTCATGGCGGGAGGGATTTTGTCCCGAAACAGTGGAAGGTCCACGCTACATACTTGGATCTTGGAGGTCTCCAATGTGAATCCAGTTAATGACATATCATCATCATGCTTGATCTCTAACACTGGAATGCCGTTGGTGTTGGTCCCCTCGGTGGTGACGCTGTCGCCATAGACTGTTGTTAGCTCGTTGCCTTGCATGAACTTGATACACTAATGAAGGGTGGATGCCACGCCATTCATTTTATACAACCAGGGTCGCCCCAGGATGGCTGTGAAAGTGATAGGAATGTCCAACACTTGGAATTCGGTGGGGATCATCTGCTTGCCGAACCAAATATTTAGAGTAGCAACCCAGAGAACTGTGCGGGAAGTGGAGTCGTAGGTGTAGACACCCCATTCTGATCTCATAATTACATGATTACACTACTCTTCATCTCTCTTTTATGTTTTGATGAAAGCATATCAGTTTCGTCATGTTTCGTTAAGTTTCTAACTAACCTCGTTAGTTTTGGACCTAACTGACTAACGGAATAAACTGAAGAGGACAAAATAGTCAAATGACTAGTTATCTCGCGCGGAATAGCGTGTCTCGCGCGAGACAAACCCTCGACAGGATGTGCAGAATCACTTCCCTTCTCCGTTTCAACCTCTTTCCTTGATAAATATCATCCAATCCGGGTATCCAATCAGGAAAGGGTTCTGGAACCTTCCTAGGGTAATTTCCCTCTCCACCTTTACCTCTCCAATCTCCTATAAATACTGGATGACTTTCAGTGTTTCAGAGGTCCAGAATTCTACACAACACACACATTTTGTTGGTTTCTCTCCCTGAAAGATTCCTACAAAATCACCCCTAAATCACCTAAAGTTTGTTTATCAACCTTGTTGATCAACAAACATCAAAGTCCGAGCCAAGGATTGAGGCGAAGCTTTGTCCGCATCAAGATCCGAATCAAGGATTGAGGCGAAGCTCTGTCCGCATCAAGATTCGATTCTAAACTTGAGTCGAAATTCTGTCCGAATCTCTTCTCAAAAAGGTAATCATCCTTTAACTTTCGTTTCTCTTCTTAATCCCTCTATTGATTTTAGAGTAGTGTAATCCCATCAAAATGATTAGCCTAGAGTCCCTTCAGTCAATGGAGGAGATCTCGAAGCATACAATCCGACATTCCTAATTAATAAATTAATTAGGATTTATTTGTTTCTTTTTATTGTTCATAGATTGATTAGATTAATAACACCCAATTAGCAAGATCAATCTTCCGATTGGGTGGAATGGATGCTCCTTGACCTACCCATTCCATAACTTAACCCCCGAACCCTTGAATCTCTTGAAAATAAATAAAAAGGTTTTTCTTATCGTTTTCTACCAATAAATGATAAGTGGCGACTCGAAAGATGTATTGAAAAAATTCGCGCATCGCTACAGTGGCGATTCCGCTGGGGATAATTAATTAAGAGGGTTAGACTTGCGTTACAATTGGGTGTTATTAATCTTTTCAATTTTCTGTTTAAAATCTGATTTTTCTGGATTTTTTGAAATTTTTAAACCTTTGTTTTCATCAAAAAAAATTACTGTGCGGATACTTGTCCGCCGCGAGATATACTTATCTCGCGCGAGATTAGTGTGCGGTTTTGGAAAACAAAATTCCTTCATCGTTTCTTTGCAAGGCAGCAAAGAAAAGGAAAAGAAAGAAAAGAAAACAAACGTGGTTATAGTTAGGTCAATTGGCTTTATTTGTCAAGGTTTTTTTTAAAAAAAAAGAAAGGAAAATGGTTTAAGTCCACGTTGAGCCTTGATTTGACTTTTTTCTAAAAAAGTCTGACCAATTCAAAACCTTGGGGCAGTTGACCTTTTATTCCAGGTTTGACCATTAAATCATTGAAATAAAAAAAAATAACAAAACAGTTTTAGAAAACTTCAAAAAAAAAAACCCAGAAAAATCAAAATAAATGTTATTTCTATTTTTGTATTAACTCTATTTTGCAGGGTAGAATAATTAATTTATATTTGAACTATATACTTGCATGAGATTGGATTATTTTAATTTTTACCGGTCAACGTTTGACTCGGGCTTTGTAAGTAATTAATTTAATTTTCTCTCTCTCATTATGTGGAACTACGACGGCCTGAGTCTTCCTAATTTGGGAGAAACGTAGGCAACCACTTGGTGCGGCCACTATCTGTTTTTCTTTTAGTTTTCAAAAAAAAAACTTTCTATTTTACTCTATCACTTAGATCGACTCTCACACACGCGCACTCAATCCACCTAGATTGTTATATCGCGGGGAGCCTAGCCTATTCAATCCACCTAGATTGTTATATCGCGGGTCTCTCCGAAGTTGGATCATCCCACTCTGCGTATTCAATCCACCTAGATTGTTATATCGCGGGGAGCCTAGCCTTCCAGCCCTGCATCGCCACATATCATGTAGATTGTCTCTTTAAGAACACTCCGTGACCGGTCGATTTTGACTTGGTAATCTTTCTTGTCTTTGACCAAAATAAAGCTAATGAAAAATTGACTATCGAGAAAGGATTCGAAAAAGTCCCTTCAGAAAAAGAAAAAGTCCCTTCGGAAATGTCCCTTCGGAATGACCCTTTCGGAAGTCCCTTTAAAAAGAAAAAAAATCTTTTCAGTCAATTTTACGTGGCTTTATTTTACAAAGAATGGTCAATTACCGAGTCCCTAGGTTTTGTTCGAATTACGTATACCTGTAAGATTTACCTAGGATGCTAGATAGAAAACGAATCTTTGTCCGTCCGACCATGAATTTAGAAAATAAAAAGAGGAAAAATCCATCTTCCGAATGGTTGTCTCGTGCGAGACGACCTTGTCTCGCGCGAGACTTTATTTGCAGATTTCGTGTTTGTGATTGATAATCGATGTGCGCTCCCTCCTTGAGTCAAAACTCCGTCTCTAATAAAAATAAAACTCGCTCGTGAGGTAATTTTAACCATCATCCTTTTTTCCATCTAGGATCGTTTGGGGCTAATATTCGAAAAGACGTTTCGTTAGGATATCTCGAGTTCATCTCTAAAGTCGTCAAGCTCCCTTACCTCTCCAACGGTAACAACTCAATTTCTTTCCGACACGATGAATTCCGAAGCACTCAAGAAGGAAATTGAGGATCAAAGGATTCTATGTGAAGAAATGTTACAAGCCCAAGCCGATGAAATGGAGGCTCGATTAGAACATGAAAGGAGAATCCAAATCGGAGAAATGAAAGTCATGGTTGACGAACTCCAAGCCATGAAACTACAATTGGCCGAATTAATCTCAAAGAAGAACGAGAATGGGACCTCTTTCGATAATGAAGTATCATACACTAAGAAGGCTAAAAGCCATCGCAAGCACAAGAAAAAAGGTGTATGAGTCTAGCTCATCATCTTCCTCCTCCGACAATGAGAGTTATGCTTCCAAGAAAAAAAGAAAGAAAGAGGGAAAGCAAGAACGAACCCCTTACCATGGCAATGCTAGAAAAGAAACTTGCATCCCTCGATGTGAGTAAGGGAGCCTCGCTCTCTTTTGACTATGACACCCTTCGTCAATCCATGTCAAAGCTTCCTAGAAAGTACAAGACACCCGACATTGCCAAATTCAATGGCACTACTTGTCCAAAAATCCATCTGGAAACCTACTCTTGGGCCATCTACCTATGGGTGTCGATGAAAACTTGCTAGTTCAATGCTTCCCTCAAACCCTTGATGGTGTCGCTAGAGATTGGTACATGACTCTTCCACTCTCCACAAGGCTTGATTGGCCACTCGCCAGTCATGCCTTCCAAGAATAATTTGAGGAGAACACTACCTACCGCACTACTAGAAGGGACCTCGAGCAAACCAAGCAACTCTCAAATGAATCATTCGCAGACTTCGTCAAAAGATGGAGGATCAAACTGACTGAAATCGTTGATAGGCCAAGCCTAGACGAGCAAATTCATATCCTACTTCAATGAAGAGTACCAAGAGAAGCTTGTCGGCAATTACTTCCCTAGTTTCCTCGAACTCCATAAATCGGGCCTTAGAATTGATGAATTGATCCGTCTTAGAAAGAATTCAGAAAAGGAGCATCGTCCAACAAAGGGGAGCACCGGTCGTACCTATCATGATTTTGGAGGGACTACTCTTGAGAAAATGTTCGATGATCTAGTAGGCCAAGGAAAACTGAAGCCAATGGAAGACTATCATCCTAAGAAAATGAGGGAAGATTGGGACCACGACAAATTCTGCGATTACCATCAGTTTAGTGGCCATGACACCAACAACTGCTATAATTTGAGGGATGCCATCCAAGACTTGTATGAAGCCGGCAAGATCAACTGAAGCATCACCACCTTGGGGCTCCGATTGTCCTCTCCCTTTTTCCTTTGAAAAAAAAAGAAAAAAATATAGATTAGGACAACTTCCTAGTATGTTCTCGAAGAGTCGTTCAGTCATTCTAGTCCATCTCTATCCTCTCTAGTTCGTGTCAAGTAAACTATCGAGTCTGTTTCAAATTTCCTTATCAATAAAAGTTATCTCTTTATCCTAAACACTTTCCCAAAAGTTGTTTTTCTTTATGAGTATCATTTGATCCATGCCAAATAGTGGACCCTGATTCCTTCAATCATCACGAAAAATAGAAACTTCTAAACAAGTTTGAAATGAAAACTATCCTTAGAAGGCTTAAGGCTAAACATTACTCCTGTTGAAAGTCGATTGTCAACAAACGAAGGAAGCCAAAGGCGCTGCTATCAACATTCATCCCAAGAAGAGTGGGGCTAGTCAATTCAAGGCTTTGAGAGTACAAAAAATAAAAAAAAAACAAAAGGCTCACTAGGTCGAAACTCCTCAAATCGTCCTAGGTAAAAAAATTAGAGCATAAAAAAAAAAACCTCTCAAAGCCTTCATTACCCCACAACAAATATGGAATTTCAACAAAGGCAAGAAGGACTCTCCCACAAAGAAGAAGAGTCAAGTAATACCGACGAAGAAAAGAGGATTCCTCAACATCCTCTTACCACAAAGCCAGAATGGCAGCGCAAATGAAGAAGACTTTCAACATCAATCCATAAAGAAAAATGTTTAGCCTTAAGTCGTGCTAATGATTGGCTTTCTTTTCAAACTCGTTGAGAAATTTCTAGATGATGCAAGGTCCATTAAAAGTCGAAAAACTTTTCTAGATCTTTGAGCCATGTAGCGTTCTTTGTTGAGTCTAGGAGCTTCCTCTTAGCCATTCTCATACAAACTCTTGAAATTCAAGCATCAAAATTGGGGCTTCCTAACCTTTCCTCCCAGTCAGTCTCTACTCAAACTCTTAAGGGTAATCAAATCTGCATTAGGGGCTTTCCACTTTTACTTCTCACTCTCATCATCATAGAATATACTCCTCAAAAAAGAGTCAATGCTTGGATCACCTTAAAAAAAAAAAAAATAGAGTCCGCCTCTCCTCAAACTAAACTTGAGATCTCATCTTTCTCCTTAATGAGATTTTTTCCAACTAAGTTCTCTTCGAGTAAACATACTTTTCAAAAAAAAAAAAAAAAGATGGCTCGCTAGGTTGAAAACTCGTAAAGAGCGGCCTAGGCAAAAGTTAGAGCACAAAAACAAAAGACGCAAAAGAGATGCCCGCTAGATTGAACAGGGGCTGGAAGGACGTGTGTCGGTCCCTTCTAAGGAAGTTGGCATGCGCTTCCAGGGTTGGGGCTAATGTGCAGGAGCCCGTGCGCAAAAGAAGGCACGTCGGGAGCACGTCATCTACCTCCTCGGCCTCAGAGTATTCTTCTAGCGCCATGCCTCGGGGACAGGGACCCAACACCGGCATCCTGGAGCAGCTAGCCGAGTACTAGCATTTGAATGTGAATCTTTCTGATGTGAGTGACACGGAGGACCTGATGAAGGATCCTAGCTTCTACGAGCTAAGTAGCGACAAGGAGTCGGAGGCTTAGGATTCCTTAGAATTGACCTAGGAGGCAGGAAACAAACAATGAACACTTTTTTATGCACATTTTATTTGTTTTTCGTTTTATTTGGGCGCCGATGGGGCGAAAACAATGTATTACTATTTTATTTGCTTTTCTATTTTATGCTTTATGAATTTGCATATTACTTGAGCCTCGGGGTAGTTTTTTGCTTGGAATTGGGGCTGAAACTGGGCCAAAATGGTTTGTGATGACATATAACTGTACGGTTGGTGTTTGGACATGTTTTTGTACAGGTTTTGTTGAGAAAGTGGGGTGAGAACTTCACTCGGGCAGCAACTTTGGTTGCTGCAGATTTTTTCTGCAGATGGCAAATGAGGCCGTCCGGCCAGGACCTGGGGAAAATGAAGTCGTGTGGCTGACAGTTCTGTCTGAACTGGCTTTTTTCAAAATAAAACCAAGGCTTGGCCCTTTCATTTCATTTTCACCCTAGACTTGTCTCAACTGATCCCAGAGCATATTTCTAACCAAAAGACATCAACTTTGATCACCTTGCAATGGAGAAACCCGTCAGATTGGAAAAGGGGAAAAGAGACCGTTTTCTGTCCGATCTTCAATTTTGGATGTGGCATAACTTCCAATCTAACAAGAGGCTGTTTGATACCACCTTCAAGATCAAGTCTTTATGGCATTTGAAGGATCTCCCGCCCGATTGGGACCTTTTGAGAGCTGCTGTGAGGTTTTGGGACGTCCGGAGACATGTTTACTGCTTTTCTTACAACGAGCTCGTCCCAACCTTTGAAGACTTCTGAGCCTTGATTGGGGGTCCAGAAATTGAAGCTGTGTCGATTCCTTTGATCGGGAATGTGCGGGTGGCGGTAAAGTTGGCATCTTTTCTGCAAATCTCTCTAGGAGAGGCTGAGGGAATGATGGTAGCTCCTGATCGGATTGACCTTTCCGATATCCCAAGCAGGTTTGGGTTTCCGGATATGGCTACGACCACTGTGGCTATGGATGCCTTTATCCTCTGTGTGTTCTCGTCTCTGTTCACGGCCGAGTCTGTGGGGATTTGTCATGGTGGCCTCTTGGATATGGTTAGAGACTGCAGGGTTAGGAAGGACATTGTCCCGCTGGTTTTGGGTGAGACCCTGCATGGCATTGACAGGATGGCTAGGGGAGACCATTTCATGAGGTCTGGGAGCCCGGCTGTATTGACTTTGTGGCTGCAGGAGAGGCTTGGAGCTTTGCCAGGGGCTTCGCCTACTCAGTGCCCTTGGGTGATTTCCCAGAGGGGTGCACCTAGGCAGCAGGACCAGGGTAGCTGGGAGCTGACGATGGCTAGGTTATCCACTTCGGATATTCATTGGTGGGTACCTCATTGGAGGCTGCAGACCCGGAGGACATTTCAGGAGTCCTATGTGGTGAGGGTTCCAGGGCTTTCTTGGTCATCCTTCTACATACCCTGCTTGGTATCCAGGCAGTTCGGGGCCTTACAGGAGCCGTTGGGCGATTGGGAGGACATCCGTACCATGGAGGTGGTGCCTTTAAGCATGAGGGATCCAGCCAGCTTCTCATTCTTCTCGAGGGCTTGGACATATACTGCTTTCCCACCCAGAGCTATTTTCAGGAGCAGGAAGAGTACCATCTTGACCACAGCCTACTTGGACTGGTATGAGAGGGAGATGGGAGCGACTCAGGTCATATTGGGAGAGAGATGTTAGAGTCGAAACCTAACGGTTTATTTTATATCCGCAAGCGCACGGGCTATTGTAATATAGCGGGTGCAAGTACGAGTCGATCCCACAGAGACAGGGTTTACTTAAGGGATATTTTTGTCTTTTAGAAAATATAGAAAGGATTGGGGGGTAGATAAAATTTGTTTTTAGAATAATAGAGAGATCATAAACAGAAAATACTTTTAATTTAAATCTTATAAAACGAAGCATTCTTGGGATTGGAAATCATACACATATTCTTATTCATCAAATTGTCATTGTCTTAGAAATAAAAGGTTTTCATAAAAAGCAAGGATGGTATGTTAGGCCTACGCTATTTCGGGCTAGGACAATAGCGTTTGTATTCTTCACTAATTATGTCCTAACTGTTTGAGAAATCCGTTTATGTTTGCCCCGCCTGTCACAAACGGGCATTCCGGCTTATCTCTAGCTGACCATAATTAGTAAGAATCCATTAAGGACGGAAGTCAACATACTTTCCATTAAAGGAACATCCCTAGGCCATTGAACTACTCTCGTGATCAATAAACCTAGTTTCTTTATATGGTTCCGTCAATTGAGATTCTCCGCTAGGTACTTCTCTCAATTGACCGAATCATACAAATTGGATATCGCCAATAAGTAAGGCATTTAGAGAATAATATAAAGAGATTGTTTTAGATGAAGAAAGAAGACAAGACTAATCATTTTTAGATGATGAATAAGCATGCTTTTGAGTTTCCAACCCCAAGAATATGGGGGATTACTCACAAGCCATTTATAATATATAAGCAATTAAAATAAGAGATTGAGTAAGAAAGACTTATGATGAACAAATGCTGGAAATAATGCTTCACTTTTATTGCTCTTCTTCCAAAGTGACTTCAAGAACAAAATAATGACTTGATCTTCAAATCTCCTTAGAAATTGTTATCACAAGTATTTGTGTTTTCTATCTATCTAATATCAGTAGTTTCTCTCTAATAATTCCTGTCTAAGACTGATCACTAGGGTCCTATTTATAAAAAGGAGGGAACTCTTCAATCGGGTGCAACCAAAAGGTGTCTTTACGTCTGCAGTCGCGTTTTGCACGGCCGCGTCAAGGAAGTTGCACGGCCGTGTGACCCTTGGCGCCAGATTTGAATTTAAGTCTTGACACTTCGCACGGCCGCTCCTATATAAGCTGCACGGCCGCTCCATAAGGTGACACGGGCGCTCCCTCTTCAAGACACGGCCACTCTATAATTTAGGGCCAAAAATGGCCTGAAAAAGGCTAAGTGCACGGCCGCTCTATCTTTCTTTGCACGGCCGCTCTGTCGAATTTTAACTTTGTGTTCTTGATTTGGTTGGTGCTCTCCCAAGTCTTTTGCCTTGAAGTGTCCAAGTATCCTTTTGATAAAAATGAACCTAAAACCTGTCTTAAAAAGCAAGAAAAATACCAAAAGCGTAAAATCTAGAAAATAAGGAAAAGGAACTAAAAAGTATATGAAATGAAATGAGAAATGATGATTTATGCAATAAAAAGTATATAAAAATAAGGATAAATGACTATATAATAGTCACTTATCAAACTCCCCACACTTAAACCTTTACTTGTCCCCAAGCAAACTTAGAATGAAATATGGAGAGGGAGAAAAATATGATTGATCCCTCGTAAATAAAGTAGCAAGCCCTTGAATGCCTTGTAGATAATGCCTTTTATCTATCTAATCATATTTTGAATACCTTTAAAAATTTATTTTAGGAAGAAATATTTTAGGGATATTTTAAAGAGATAAAATGCAAGACAATAACCTAGTATAGCATATATAGAATTTTGACCAAGTAAAGCATGCTAGAAGGAAGAATCTTCTTGGTAGGAAAAGCTATCACTTTTTAGAGTGATTTTTTTAGAAAAGATGAATTTTATTTCTTTAAGATGTACAAGAGAAGGTATAGATATTTTATTCACAATTTAGAAGTTCCGAAGAATTGTATTACATTCTTGAATCACAAGGGTGAAGAATGGGTGATGGTAGTGGAAAAATCTCGTCAAAGTCAAACAAATTTATCTTATTTTTGTACGTGTTATATTTTTGCAAAAGACCTAAGTTATTCTTGATCCTTTCAAGTAGGAGACATTGTGGTTGCGAGCCCCATGTTCCTAATACTTAGATCAAGAATACTTTTGGATATTATTTCCGTTTTGGCAAGGAAGCATCGTCGCAGCGAACGCCGTGCCCCGAGTTACTTAGGAGATAATAGGTTTCTTTTGCTTTTAAGGTTTGGTGACCATTGTCACTCTTTTATTAATAAGATAGAAGTGTTTTTCTTTGACTTGATTTGAAAATGGAAGGATGGAATTTATGAAAGGGTGTGATTCAAGGGATGCAAACAAAAAGGTGCTTCTAAAAAGGGAATAAATATCTAATAAAGATAAAAAATGTACAATCTTAAAAGAATATATTCAAAATTTGTATAAATAACCAAGCATAAAAGAATTCCTTCTAATCAAATGCATTTTCCTTGATGAGATTCTATATTGTGCTATACCAACTTATGAGGCTTTCAATTATTTCCTAAAAAGATCCCTTATATTTTTCCTTTTTATAGGTTTCTAAGTGTATAGAAAATATGAGAGGAAAGATAAAGGCATTTATACTAGGGCAAATGGCAAGCATAAAGATAATGATTTTTGATCATCATAGGGATTTTTTTTTTTTTTTTTTACTGTTATACATGCATAAAAGAAAAAAATGCAACTAAGTTAAAAAAGAAAAATTATACTAGAAAGCAGTTAAATCTATACTAGAAAGCAAGTAAATTTTAAAAACTAGAAAGCGAAAAATAAAGCGAAAAATAAAAGGATAGATTTACCCCCCCACACTTGAAATGAACATTGTCCTCAATGTTTCAAGGAACAATGCCAAATCCCGGGAGGGTAAAGGGAAAAACTTACTAAAATGGATCACGGGTAGGTTCGCCCAAAGTAATACATGAAACCACTCCAATTGGATCTCCGGTCATGTAGTGTTTCAGTCTTTGCCCGTTTACTTTAAATTCTCCGTGTGTTTCGTTCCAAATTTCGATGGCTCCGTATGGATATACCTTACGTACTTGATATGGGCCTGTCCATCTTGATTTTAATTTTCCTGGAAAAAGCTTTAAACGAGAATTAAAAAGTAATACCATGTCCCCTTCTTTAAAATCCCTTCTCATTATATGAGCATCATGCCATTTTTTTGTTTTCTCCTTGTATAATCCGGCACTTTCGTAAGCTTCAAAACGGAGTTCTTCAAGCTCTTGTAACCGTAGTCTCCTTTTTCACCGGCTTCTTTCAAGTCATAGTTTAGGGCTTTGATTGCCCAATAAGCCTTATGCTCGAGTTCTACTTGGTAAATGACATGGCTTCCCATAAACTAATCGAAAAGGAGTGGTTCCGATAGGCGTTTTAAAAGCGGTGCGATAAGCCCACAAAGCATCGTTCAATTTAATTGACCAATCCTTTCTTGAACTTATTACCGTTTTCTCCAAGATCCACTTTATTTCTCGATTTGATATTTCCACTTGCCCACTTGTTTGAGGATGATACGCGGTGCCTGTTTTATGATAGACTCCGTACTTTTTAGTAAAGCATCAAGCGGCGGTGCGAAAAGTGTGATCCTCCATCGCTTATGATGACTTTTGGAACCCCAAATCTTGGAAAAATTGTATCCTTGAAAAGCTTCATGACGACTTTTGAGTCGTTTGTTGGAGATGCTATAGCTTCCACCCATTTTGAGACGTAGTCTACTGCTACCAAAATGTAATTATTGTTGAAAGATGCGGGAAAAGGTCCCATGAAATCAATACCCCAAACGTCAAAAATCTCAACTTCCAGAATATTATTGAGAGGCATCTCATTCCTCCTTGAAATGTTGCCGGTTCGTTGGCAACGGTCACAAGAGATGACAAAATTTCGAGCATCTTTGAAGAGCGTGGGCGGAAAAAACCTGATTGAAGAACCTTGGCGGCGGTTTTGACTGTGCTTGCATGACCGCCATAAGGAGATGAATGACAATGATACAGAATGTCCTTTATCTCTTCATTAGGTACACACCGCCTAACGATTCCGTCTGCGCAATGTCTAAAAAGGAGCGGATCTTCCCAAAAGTAATTTTTTATTTCTGATAAAAATCTCTTCTTTTGTTGATGACTCATTTCTGGAGGAAGAATCTTGCATGCTAGATAGTTAACAATGTCTGCAAACCAAGGAATTTCGACATTGCTTATAGCAAGAAGATGATCATCCGGAAACGAATCATCAATGGGAAGGTCATAATTATCGGAAATTTCTAACTCTTTAGGAAGGTGGGATAAATGATCTGCGACCAAATTTTCCGTCCCCTTTTTATCACGGATTTCCAAATCGAATTCTTGGAGGAGAAGGATCCATCTTATTAACCTTGGTTTTGCATCCTTCTTTGTCAACAAGTATCTAATTGCAGCGTGATCCGTGTATATGATTACCTTTGATCCCACCAAATATGACCGAAATTTTTCCATAGCAAATATTACGGCCAAAAGCTCTTTTTCTGTGGTGGCATAATTCATTTGTGCTTCATCTAGTGTTCGGCTGGCATAATATATTGCGTGCGTTTTCTTGTCTTTTCGCTGTCCCAGAACAGCTCCGACCGCGAAATCACTTGCATCGCACATTATTTCGAAAGGGAGATCCCAATCGGGTGGTTGTACGATAGGAGCGGAGATCAAAGCTTCCTTCAACCTATTGAAAGCTTCAAGACAAGGGCTATCAAACACAAATGAAGCATCTTTCATTAGTAGATTAGTTAAAGGTTTAGAAATTTTTGAGAAATCTTTTATAAAACGTCGGTAAAATCCGGCGTGACCAAGAAAACTTCTTATACCTTTAACATTAGTTGGCGGAGGTAATTTTTTAATAATTTCGATTTTTGCCTTATCTACTTCTATTCCTTTTTCGGACACCATGTGTCCTAACACTATCCCTTCATTTACCATAAAATGGCATTTTTCCCAATTTAGAACAAGATTGACCTCTTCACAACGTTGCAGGACCTTAGATAAATTCTTCAAACATTCGTCAAAAGAATATCCGTAAACAGAGAAATCATCCATAAAAACTTCCATAATATTTTCTATGTATTCGGAAAAAATGGACATCATACAACGCTGAAAAGTGGCGGGAGCATTACAAAGTCCAAAAGGCATTCTTCTATAAGCGAAGGTACCATAAGGACAAGTAAAAGTAGTTTTTTCTTGATCGTCTGGATGGATAGGGATTTGGAAAAATCACGAATATCCGTCCAAATAACGAAAAATGGGAATGTTTGGCCAATCTTTCTAGCATTTGGTCTATAAAGGGAAGGGGAAAGTGATCTTTTCGGGTGGCTTTATTTAATTTTCTGTAATCTATACACATGCGCCAACCCGTGACAGTCTTTGTTGGGATTAATTCATCCTTATCATTTCGAATGACTGTCATTCCTCCCTTCTTAGGGACAACTTGAACTGGGCTCACCCATTTGCTATCTGAAATTGGGTAGATGATGCCTGAGTCAAGTAATTTAAGGACTTCCTTTTTGACTACTTCCTTCATGTTAGGATTGAGTCTTCTTTGATGTTCAATGGAAGGTTTATGATCTTCCTCTAAATCAATCCTATGCATGCAAATTTTTGGATGAATTCCTTTTAAGTCATCTATCGTATATCCTATGGCTTTTTGATGCAACCTAAGCTCATCTAACAATTTTTCTGTTTCTAGAGGACCTAGGTTAGCATTTATAATCACGGGATAAGTGGAGTCAGGTCCCAGAAATTCATACCTTAGATTTGCAGGAAGAGGTTTTAACTCGACTTGAGGTGCCTTAACTACCTCTTTTTCCTCTTTGTTGGATGGTTCTGCTGTAGCCTCCAACTTTTCGAAATTATTGTCCTCAATAGGCTTTGTTTGTGTCTAAAAAGCATGGTATAATTTGCAATTTCTTCATCGTCATTATCATGCAAAGTTCTCTTCCAATCTATAAGACTTTTTCTAAGCGGATCCTTAGATTGGGGACTCTCTAATTCCTTGCTAATTGATTCTAACATGTTAATGTTCAAGCAAGGAGTTCTCAAGATCAGGATTTCTCATGAATTTAGACAAGTTAAACTCTATTTTATCATCTCCTACATTCAAAGTTAGGTTGCCATGTTTAACGTCTATAACCGCCCTACTGTGGCAAGGAAAGGTCTACCTAGAATCACAGGAATATGACTATCTTCTTCCATCTCGAGAACAGCAAAATCTACCGGGATGATTAACTTCCCGATTTGGCAAGGGACATCTTCCATAATACCCACTCGGATATTTAATGGAACGATCCGCCAATTGCGGGGATATGGTTGTAGGTTTCAATTCTCCTACACCAATCTTCTTGCTTACTGAAAGCGGGATGAGGCTTACGCTAGCTCCTAGATCTAGCATAGCATTATCAACATCAAATTTACCTATATTACAAGGGATAGAGAAAGTACTGGGATCTTTTAGTTTTGGGGGTAACCTTTTTTGTAAACGGCACTCACTTCCTCTCGTTAAAGCAACAGTTTCAATTTCTTCTAGCTTCCTTTTGTTAGAAAGAATATCTTTGAGAAATTTAGCATAAGAAGGCATTTGTTGCAAAGCATCCGTGAAAGGTATATTAATGTAGATAGATTTTAAAACTTCTAAAAATTTTGCAAATTGTTTATCGAGCTTTGCCTTTACCAACCTTTGAGGGTAAGGTATAGGTGGATCAAAATTTCTAGTTATTTTAGGGGATTCCGTCCCCTTATCATCCTCATCATTAGTCTCGACCACGGGTAGGTTTTGACTAATACTTTCTTCAATGGGGCTACTCTCTTTAGGTGGACAATCAATAAGTTCTCTCCCACTTCTAGTAACTACTGCTTTAGCATGCTCATTTAATATTTTATTATGGGTGGCTAATTCATCAAATTTATCATTAAATAACTTAAAGCATTCCCTAAATTCAGCATTAGTCTTTTCTTGCTCATTCTTACTCTCAACTATGAAATCCATTAAAAGATCTAATTTTGATTTAGGGGGGGAAAAAATATTTGAAGTATTTTTGAAATTTCCAAATGTAAGACCTTGATATTGTGTAAATGATTGCGGGTTAAGAACGTTGTCATTCTTGTAGGAAAAATTGGGGTTGTATGTGTTAGAATACATTCCTCCTTTTTGCCCAAAAGAATTAACGAAGTTCACTTGATTGTTAGAGGTAACGTCAAGTAACTCGCAGTTATCCGTACTATGTGAGTTAGACCCACATAGTTCGCATACTACATTTACACTAGCAATGGGATTGACATTAAGATTTTCAAACTTTTTCAAAAGCATGTCAACTTTAGAGGAGAGAAGAGTAACTCCGCATCAACATTATATTTACCGGGCGTACCTTGTTGTCGCTCCCTCTCGCTTGACCATTGGTAATGGTTCAATGCAATGTTTTCGATAAGGTCGTACGCCTCATCGACTCCTTTGTTCATCAACGCTCCTCCCGCAATGCATCAATGGTCTCTCTTGTTTTGAAAATGAGACCGTTGTAGAAGGTGTGAACAATCAACCACTTTTCAAGCCCGTGGTGGGGGCACATTCTGAGAAGTTCCTTGAACCGTTCCCATGCATCATACAAAGTCTCACTATCTGTTTGACAGAAGTTAGTGATCTTTGTTCGTATCTCGGCGCCTTGCTTGGTGGGAAAAATCGACCAAGGAATGCTTCTTGAATTTGGTCCCATGTTGTCAATGAATTTGGGGACCGAATTCAACCATTGTTTCGCCTTATCCTTGAGTGAAAATGGAAAAAGGCGCATCCGGATTGCTTCCAGGTAACACCTTGAATACGTGTGGTATCACAATATTCAAGAAATGTTTGGATGTGCAGATGGGGATCTTCGAAGGCAGTGCCGCTGTATTGGTTATTCATAACCATGTGCAATAATTGCGGCTTTATCTCGAAGTTTGCCGCTCCGGCATTCGGTACAACAATAGGGGATCTAGTTCCCGGGGTACTTGGGTTAACAAAGTCCCGTAGGGTCCTAGCAGGTGTTTGCGGTTCTCCGTCCATGTGTTTACGTAGAGTTTCTCTAAATCTTCTTAATCTTTCGTGAAAGCTTCTTTCGGGTTCCGGATCAAAGTTATCAACAAATGTCCGAGACCGTTTCATAAACTACAAGAAAAACACTTGAAGAAAAATTAAACGTAATGTAGTTATAGGACAGAAAGCAAAATAGTAAAAACAAAATAAAAACTAAAAATTGGTAGTAAAGACAAAAAAATAAAAAGTAAACCGTTGTCCCCCGCAACGGCGCCAAAAACTTGTTAGAGTCGAAACCTAACGGTTTATTTTATATCCGCAAGCGCACGGGCTATTGTAATATAGCGGGTGCAAGTACGAGTCGATCCCACAGAGACAGGGTTTACTTAAGGGATATTTTTGTCTTTTAGAAAATATAGAAAGGATTGGGGGTAGATAAAATTTGTTTTTAGAATAATAGAGAGATCATAAACAGAAAATACTTTTAATTTAAATCTTATAAAACGAAGCATTCTTGGGATTGGAAATCATACACATATTCTTATTCATCAAATTGTCATTGTCTTAGAAATAAAAGGTTTTCATAAAAAGCAAGGATGGTATGTTAGGCCTACGCTATTTCGGGCTAGGACAATAGCGTTTGTATTCTTCACTAATTATGTCCTAACCGTTTGAGAAATCCGTTTATGTTTGCCCCCGCCTGTCACAAACGGGCATTTCGGCTTATCTCTAGCTGACCATAATTAGTAAGAATCCATTAAGGACGGAAGTCAACATACTTTCCATTAAAGGAACATCCCTAGGCCATTGAACTACTCTCGTGATCAATAAACCTAGTTTCTTTATATGGTTCCGTCAATTGAGATTCTCCGCTAGGTACTTCTCTCAATTGACTGAATCATACAAATTGGATATCGCCAATAAGTAAGGCATTTAGAGAATAATATAAAGAGATTGTTTTAGATGAAGAAAGAAGACAAGACTAATCATTTTTAGATGATGAATAAGCATGCTTTTGAGTTTCCAACCCCAAGAATATGGGGGATTACTCACAAGCCATTTATAATATATAAGCAATTAAAATAAGAGATTGAGTAAGAAAGACTTATGATGAACAAATGCTGGAAATAATGCTTCACTTTTATTGCTCTTCTTCCAAAGTGACTTCAAGAACAAAATAATGACTTGATCTTCAAATCTCCTTAGAAATTGTTATCACAAGTATTTGTGTTTTCTATCTATCTAATATCAGTAGTTTCTCTCTAATAATTCCTGTCTAAGACTGATCACTAGGGTCCTATTTATAAAAAGGAGGGAACTCTTCAATCGGGTGCAACCAAAAGGTGCCTTTACTGCCCATAGTCGCGTTTTGCACGGCCGCGTCCAAGGAAGTTGCACGGCCGTGTGACCCTTGGCGCCAGATTTGAATTTAAGTCTTGACACTTCGCACGGCCGCTCCTATATAAGCTGCACGGCCGCTCCATAAGGTGACACGGGCGCTCCCTCTTCAAGACACGGCCACTCTATAATTTAGGGCCAAAAATGGCCTGAAAAAGGCTAAGTGCACGGCCGCTCTATCTTTGCTGCACGGCCGCTCTGTCTGAATTTTAACTTTGTGTTCTTGATTTGGTTGGTGCTCTCCCAAGTCTTTTGCCTTGAAGTGTCCAAGTATCCTTTTGATAAAAATGAACCTAAAACCTGTCTTAAAAAGCAAGAAAAATACCAAAAGCGTAAAATCTAGAAAATAAGGAAAAGGAACTAAAAAGTATATGAAATGAAATGAGAAATGATGATTTATGCAATAAAAAGTATATAAAAATAAGGATAAATGACTATATAATAGTCACTTATCAAGAGACGTCAGGCTTTATTGGGGGCTGACTGTGACTCGAGTAGGACTCTGAGGGAGGCTGAATCCAAGGCGAGTCGCCATAAACAGTCGGGTGATCTTATCAGAGACATGGAGGTTCGATACGAGAGGCTTTCTGAAGTCGCTCCCTTGACTGAGGCTCAGAGGGAGGAAGTGCGGACTCGTGCCCGGGTTGAAAGGGCACTTATTGACACAGGTTTGATGGAGGCTCCAGTGAGGATACCTGAGATTGGGATGAGGGAGACCGACATCATTGAGAAGAAGAGGAAGAACACTCAACGAGGTCGAGGTAAAGGGAAGAAGACCAAAGAAGACTCAGTAAATGACAATGGATAGGTCTTTTCTTAGGATTCCCTTATTGCCATTTGGAAACACAGTAGTTTATTAGGCATTTTATTGTATTTTAGATCTTTGTAGCAGGTTAACAGAGTCAAGAGTAGACCGTGCTTGAACTCATCAAGGAGTTTTTAACTTGTAATGAACAAGAGATATTATCTTAGAATTTATAAGACACATTTCATGGAAACTTTTATTGTCTTATTTATTGTTTAGACCGAACCATTGCTGGCTGCCTACGTTCCCCTTTTACAAGAAAGACTAAGGGGCTCAGGTCTTCGTAGTTCATTCTGGTGAACTATCGGGATTAGGTCTTTTGGCCCCTTTTTTTTTTTTATGTGCAACCCTGTTTTTTTCCTAGAACGCCCTTTTTGGGTTTTCAGCCTAGCTGGGCATTACTCTTTTTGCACTAAGATTTTTTCTTTTTTTTTTATGTGAAACCCTGTTTTTTGCCTAGATCGCCCTTTTTGGGGTTTTTCAGCCTAGCTGGGTATTACTCTTTTTGCACTAAGATTTTTTTCTTTTCTTCTTTTTTTTTCTTTCTCTTTTTTTATTTATTTTTTTTATTATATTTTTTTTCAGACATAGTACCTACGGAGCTTATCGCCGTTGACTGGGTGGACAAAAGGATTGCCATCCAGGTCTGCAAGCTTCATGGCTCCTCCCGATAGTATCTTCTGCACCACATACGGGCCGATCCAAATGGGTTCCCACTTTCCCAGGGAGTTGTCTCTGGTAGGGGGCTTCACTTTCAACACTAAGTCACCCTCTTTGATGTCCCTGGCCTTGACCTTTTTGTCGAATGCCCTGGCCATTCGCCTCTGGTAGGCTCGGGTGTGCTCCATGGCTTTTAGACTTCTTTCGTCGAGCAGGGCCAATTCATTGTGCCGGCTGCGCAGCCACTCTACTTCATTGACACTGTTTTCCAGGAGGACCCTTAGTGATGGGATTTCCAACTCCACGGGCAACACTGCTTCCATCTCGTATGTTAGGGCAAAGGGAGTTTCTCCCGTAGCTGTTCTGACAGACGTTCTGTAGCCCCAGAGTTCTAGGTGCAACTTCTCAGGCCAATTATGACCACGGGTAGCCATTTTCCGGATGATCTGTTCGAGCATCTTATTGGCGGCTTCCATGGCTCCGTTAGTCTGAGGTCTGTATGGAGACGACTTGTGGCGAGTGATCCTGAATTCTGACAGTAATCTATCGCATTCCCCTTCAAAGTGCGACCCGTTATCTGAAATGACCTCATTGGGCACCCCATATCTGCACATAATGTTTTCTTTGATGAATTGGGCCACTTTTCTGGAAGTGAGGACCTTGTAGGACTTGGCCTCTACCCACTTGGTGAAGTAGTCGACTGCTACTAACACGAATTCATGCCCATTGCTTCCTGCCTGGGCTATCTTCCCTATCACGTCAATACCCCAAGTTGCAAACGGCCAAGGAGTCTTCATGCAGTATAGGTCATGAGGCGAGAGATGGTTGAGGTTGGCAAACCGTTGGCATTTGTCGCACGCTCGGACATGCTGGACACAGTCTGTCTCCATGGGAATCTAGTAATAACCCATTCTGAGGATCACTTGCATCAATGCTCTGGCATTCATATGAGGACCGCAGGGACCATTGTGGACTTCGATCATCAACTCTCTGGCCCTTTCTTGGGTGACACACAGGAGGAGTGGTCCCTGGTATCATTTCTTGTATAGGTCGCCCCCCAGAATGACATAATGGGAGGCCAACCGTTTCAGGGCTTGCAAGCTCTTGGCCTTAATGCCTTCTTTTGGTCTACCTTCTTCATCTCTGAAAGTTGACTCTCCATCTTTGAGGAACTGGTAAATCTGACTGTACCAGGGTTCCTTGATAGGCTCGGGTCCCAGGTCTATTTCTCAACAGAAAGCCGGGGCTTCTCTTCTACCCACTCTGAAAGATTTTATTGCTTTTCCCTCGGGGATCTCTACCAGTGAGGCTAGAGTAGATAAGGCATCTGCGAATCTGTTCTTTTCCCTTGGCAAGTAATGGAAGGTCACTTCTCTGAACTGCTCAGTCAATTCCTCCATGTAGGCATGATACCTCTGAAGATTAGGGTCTACAGTCTTCCACTTGTTGGAGACCTGGTTGATGATCAGGGCTGAGTCTCCATAAACTTCGAGCTCCTTGACATTTCTTTCTAAAGCAGCCTCTAAACCAGCAATGCAAGCTTCGTATTCGATGACATTGTTCGTGGCATGGAAATTCAACTTGAGGTCTATGGGCGTGTGCTCATCTTTCGGATCGACCAGTAGCATCCCTACGCCATTTCCTCTCTTGTTGGCAGCTCAGTCAAAGAACAGCTGCCATCGGTTCTCAGGCTCAACTACGAAGATCCCTTTATCTGGGATTTGGGGTTCAGGCCCGCGGTCCTCATTACTAGGGAAGTTTGCCAGATGGTCTGACAATGCTTGACCCTTGGTGGCCTTTCTCATCACATAGTTGATGTCATACTCAGCTAAGAAGAAGGACCACTTTGCTAGGCGCATCGAGAGGGAAGGCTTGTCAAAGATGTACTTGATGGGGTCCATATTCGAGACCATGTTCACAGGGTGGGCTTGTATGTAGTGCTTCAGCTTACCGACTACCTGCACCGATCCCGCACAAGTCTTTTCACATGCCGAGTAATTGAGCTCACTTCCTGCAGCCTTCCTACCGACAAAGTAAATGGTGTTCTCTATTCGAGAGTCTTTCTTTTCCTGAGCAAGCATAGCCCCAACTGCCGTATCAGTGACAGTGAGATAGAGCAGAAGAGGTTTCTGTCTATATGGGGGGCATAGCACCGGAGGATGTACTAAGTACGCCTTGATTTGGTCGAAGGCATCCTGGCATTCCTCGGTCCATTCGGTGTCTACATTCTTCTTCAGGAGCTTAAAGATGGGCTTGCACATAGTGGTCAACTGGTTGACAAAGCGGCTGATGTACTGTAGCTTGCCCATAAAGCTTTTGACTTCTGTCTGGGTTCGGGGTGGCCTCATGTCCATAATGGCATTGATCTTTCGGGGGTCGACTTCGATACCTCGCTCTGTGACCATACCCAAGTACTTTTCCCCTTGTCACTCCGAAGGTGCATTTGGCAGGGTTCAGTCTCATGGAATGTTGTCTCAGCCTCTCAAAGAACTTTCGCAGGTCAACAAAGTGCTGCCCATCCTCGCCTTTGGAGTGGACTATCATGTCGTCGACGTAGACCTCAATCACCTTGTGGATCATGTCATGAAAAAGTGCGGTCGCTGCCCTCTGATAAGTAGCCCCGGCATTCTTAAGCCCAAATGGCATCACTGTATAGCAATACCTTCCCCACGGTGTGGTGAAGGCTGTATTTTCTTGGTCCTCCTCGGCCATCTTGATCTGGTTGTAGCCAGCAAAGCCATCAACAAAGGATTTGACTTTGTAGTTGGCAGTGGCGTCCACCAGAATGTCTATGTTTGGCAAGGGATAATCGTCTTTGGGGCTGGCTTTGTTCAGATCCCGGAAATCTACAAAGCAGCGCACCTTCCCATTGGCCTTAGTTACAATCACAATGTTGGATAACCATGTCAGATATTCGATGACTCTGATGAATCCTACCCGCAATAGCTTCTCAATCTCTTCTTTGACCTGTAGAGACCATTCTGGCTTGATCTTCCTCAGTTTCTACTTTACTGGCTTAGCATCTGGTGCTAGAGGGATTCTGTGCTCCACTATCGAACTGTCTAGCCCCGCATATCCCCTGTACGACCATGCAAAAATGTCCATGTATTCTCTCGAGCAGATTGACCATTCTCGTCCCGTTCAACCCCGGAAGAAGTTTCCAATATGTGTCTCTTTAGGTTCCTCGACAGTACCCAAGTTAACACTTTTCAAAACCTCCTCGGCAGCTTGGGCCCGGTTTTCCTCTTTGTCTGTAACCTGCTTAAAGATTTCTTTAATGTATTGTTCGTTTAGTGTGTTTGCATCTTGTTCAAATGATTCATTATTGACTTTTGTTAAGTTTTGAGTTAATTTATCATTTGTTAAGTTGGCAATAAGGGGATACTCAGAAAGATCCGTCATTTCATTCAAAGCAAGAGGAAAGATGACATTGGTTACATATTCATAATCCTCAGGCGTGAGGCCTTCGGATGACTCGGAGGACTGGAATTCAAAGATTCCTGACTCAACTGACTCTTGACCCTACTGACTCTGGACCCTACACTACTTATTGACTCGAAGTGTTTGACGCGGGTTGGACTTGGGTTTCACTCTTTCCTGCTCTTGCCCTGGGGAGTAGCAGTCTTGTCAGCGTTTCCATTTGGCTGTGCACCTTGCAAACCATCATTGCCTTTGTTGACACCATTCCCATGGGGGAAGTCTGACTGATCTGACGCAATCTCCTTTCTGAATCTGACTGTATCCATTTGTACCTCAGGGGTAATGGGACCAGTTGCGCTTTCGGCATCCGAGAGACAGCTTTCTTCATCACAAAAGTCTTCAGGCTCGTTCACTCTTCTTTCCACATTCTTCCAAACAGAGGGCTGGGAATGATCCCCATGAGGAGTAAGAGCCATCACGAACACGTTATGCTCACTGTGAGTGATGAAGGGTTCTGGAGAGACTTTTATCATCATAGCGTGGATTACTTCTGCCTCACAATCTTCATAGGTGAGCCTTTCTTCTGTAATCTTGACTATGGTCACTGGTTCGACATCACAAAAGAGAGGTCGGGCTTTGACCACATTAACAAAATCGGTTCCTATTATGGGCCCAAATTGTCCTTCCATGGCGGCGGCATCAATCAGATCTTTCCACTCTCCTTGCAATTCATCATAAGGAACATTGAATTTCAGGATGTCTATGATCTTTGGATTCGCAAAACCGGCTGCATTTGTCTCCCCAAACTCAATCATGTTGACTCGATTGTTGGCAGGAAAAGGATTCTTGACCACATTGGGACCTCGAGGGGGTTCTAGCTTGCCTTCTTCAAACAGGCGAGAGATCAGGAACTTTAAGTAAGTACAATCATTGGTGTTATGTCCATGGTACTTGTGAAAGCGGCAATGCTTAGTTTCGTCCATCCTGACGCTGGGGTTCTTTGGTTTCCAGTTTTCCAAAGGTCTAATGAGTCCTTCTGCTACCAAACCGTCGAAGACCTTCTCTAGTGGCATCCCAAAATCTTCAGCAGTATAGGAACGAGGCCTTGGCTTCACAGCGACTTGACCTGAACTTTGTCCAACTTTCTCATTCTGGATATAATTGACAGCGCCAACTGTTTCTTTTCCCTTTACAGCGACGGCTGTGGCATTCGAGACTGGTGCTTTGTAGCGGTAGGAGTTGCCTGTTCCTGTGACCGGATACATGTTAAAGGCATTTTCAAACATGGTACCGGCATTTACCATTGCCCGAAGGTCAGGATAATAGTAATTGCCAATTTGGACCCTTAACTGAGGTTTCAAACAAGATTGGAAGATCTCCATCTGTTCTTCTTCATTCAGCGGAGTCATCATTTCACTACGCTTCCAATTCCATCTCTTGTAGAATTCACTTACTGGCTCGTGTGGGCGCTGCAGAGTGCGTTGTAGGTCATTCCTGCTGGTCTCCCAATTCAGATTAGCCTTATACTTTTCCAAGAATGCTTCCTTGATCTGGTCCCACGTGGCTCGGGCCTCTGGCCTCACATGCAGGAACCACCTAAGAGCTGAACCCTTCAATGATAATTGAAAGTGGTCGGCCATCTGCTGATGTGTACAATCTTTGGCTCTCATGGCGAGAAGATAACTTTCAATGTGAGTCCGGGGACAATCGGTCCCATTGAACTTCTCAATCTCAGGCATTTGAAATTTTGGAGGAAGAGGGACAATTTTACTGGGGTCAGTAATCTGGTATGCTGCCTTCTTGGTGCTTAATTCCCCAAACTTCTCTTGCATGGACTTAACTTGTTCCATCAACCAAGTCATGTTGGGGTCAGGTGACGGTTTAGGATTGTTTGATTCTGACGTAAGCTTATTAGATTTGGGTGGCAGGACAGTGGGTGGCACAGTGGTAGCTGGTACCATGGCTTGGGGATCTTTGGAAGGGAAGTAAGTGTAGACTTGGCCTGATCCCGTGTTTTTGTGAAGCTGGCCTGAGGCATAGGAATTAGCCTCATAGTTACCAGGGTAGGGAAAAGGATACGGAACCTCTTGGGGTCTTGTTGGCAAGGCTGGGAGTGGAAGATCTACTGTGGCAGGGCATAGGTTAAAGAGATCATTGGATTGATTCTGAGGCCTGGAGATTATCTGAGACGGCCCATACTGATGAGGGGGAGTGAATCCCATGGGGTAATGCAGAGGCTGCATAACTGGGATAGCTGTGGTATTTGCTCTCTGTTGGTAGGGAACAAAGCTGGGTCATATCTGAGGAGGCGAGGGCATCGGGACCCTGATGGCCTGGGATGTGGGAAAGGACTGAAAAGGGGTAGTCCTTAGTAAGGGATCATATGTGGATGGAGGAGGGCATTGGTTATAGGCTGGGGGAGCTGAGATGGCTGCTTCTGGAGTCTCATCTTCTACCATAACTAGAGAACCGTTGGAATCAACCACTATCTGAACCCCATAATGACGAAGCGCATCAATGAGCATGGCTTGCTATTCCTCATGGACCTTACGACTGTTTTCCAAGGCTAAGGCTAGCTCTTCTTCCCTAGTCATATGGTTACCCAAACCACTGCTGTTTTCTGTCAAATCGGCCATTCTGTCTTTCTGGACTGACAAAACTGAGGATTCTGGCGAACTATCTGAGAATTCTGCGCTAACAAGCTGCTGACCCGGTATTCTCACCCACTTCTTTCTCGCTGCGGGAAAGGGATATGAGAGGTTTAGACCCGGGGTAGGTGTTTAGGCTGAAGGCTCAAGCAATATGCAAATTAAGAATCTTCCAGTTTACTTAAAACATTGTCTTTTATTAATTTCTATTTGGTTGGAAAAGGGGTTCTGCCCTTCTTTTTCGCAACTACTCTAGATCCTGGATCAGTGGGCTCCGTCACTATGTCTATAAGCCCCTCGTATTCCACCTGTATTTCGACCTCCCAGGGTGGACAGCCCCGGGCGAGGGTCCTATAGGGCACGCGGATCCCACCGACCAAGAGAGAAGAACGCTCCTAATGGGTCTAGCGGGTCATAGGAACTTTCAACGCACGCACGATGCAGATTATAGTCAAGGCAATACCGGGAAAGTCTCGTCTTTCAGCCTTAACGGAATTTCGGCAGAGTTTCGATTGCGCGATTGACGTTTTGACTTTTCGGCAATGTCCGAGAAGATAATAGGCATGGGTCGGGTGGTAAAAGCTGGATGACACAGTGTCACATTGAACTTCGTTGCATACGCTGTGCGTGAGTCGAAGTCGAAGTCAATGCCGGGTCAAGATCTTGCCAATTTTCCTTGTCGGAATTTCGGCAGAGCTCCGTTTGCGCAAAAGATCTTTGGATTTTTGGCACGGAATCGGTCTCGACTCTTATGCATCGCGTGCAGGTCAAGGTCAAAGTCAATGCCAGAGTCAAGATTCTGCCAATTTTTCCTTGTCGGAATTTCGGCAGAGTTTCGCTTGCGCGAAATATCTCGACTTCCATCATGGGCTAAGGTTTGACCTTTACATATCCCGTTCGGGTCAAAGTCAAAGTCAATGCCGGAGTCAAGATTCTGCCAATTTTTCCTTGTCGAAATTTCGGCAGAGCTCCGCTTGTACGAAAGATCTTGGCTCTCGACAAGGGCTAAGGTTTAACCTTTACGGGGGTATGCAACTGGGCTATATGACACGGACTAGACCAAAAACCAACCAAAAGTCACGGTTTTAAAATGTGTGACACGGACTGTGCATTGGTCGATACTGGCTGCCATGGGGAGTTTGGGATGATTCTGTGCGCGCCCGGGAGCATCGTAATACTGTCCGTGACTGCAACTGAACAACCACCCCGGGTTAAAGGGTCGTGCGTGCAAAGTGTACAGGATATATATGGTGCGCGTAGTGTGTGGCCTCCTAAAAATATTCCTTTTTGAGTTAAAATAGAAATTTTCAGAAATGTGTTTTAAAGGAATGATTTTTCGGGACGAGGGAAAATGCAGAAAATAAGCACGTAAATTTTCTGGGAGCCCCGGTCAGTCTTGGAACTGAATAGCCCCAAGCTGCCAAGGCTGCCAGATTAGCCTCAATTTTGTCCTGGTGGAATTGCCAATGAAGCCGCCCGGTCAGAATCCAGAGAGGATTAAGCCGTACGGCTGCATCAAGCAACTTTCCAGGTTCCATTTCCTTTGATCTGCAAACTGTTTCCCCGGCCTTTTTGGCACCTTTTCAACTCCAGAATGCTTTCCTATTCAGTTTCAGAATATGCACAATTCCCAATAAGCAAATGATGCATGCAATGCAATGCAAGAACATAGGGCAAGTATGAGAAGCGGATCCGCGGCGGAAGGCTAACCCTCTCGAAAAAAGCTTTCTCTTTTTTTTTTCGAAAAGGTATACGGGTACGTGGGATTGTGTAAGTACCCAAATCTGGCTCATGCCTTCCGGTTAAATTTCCCGGCAATTTCGGTAAGTTTCCCGGTAATTCCCCGGACCTTCCTAGTGTTCCGGAAATGTCCTGGAGCAGTCCCAAATTAAAATTAGGGCTGAAGGAAGCCTTCCTAATTAAGAAAACACGTTTTTCTTAATTAGGAAGAAGGTTCTAGAATAATGACACCTTGCATGGTTCTAGAATGCTGAGTCATTGTGGATAAGCCCGCACGGCTGCATTAGCTCGCTACCTCTGGCCGCACGGCTTCATTAGCCTTATCCAGACTGCCTATAAATAGAGCCCTCCTCTACCCATTTCAAAAAACAACAACAATACACACTATCCATAGCAATACACTCTGTCACTCCCAAGACGTGAAGAATATTGGTGAAGGCTCAAGAAGGTGAAGAAGAAGGCCAAGAAGCTCCCTCCCTCCTCCTTGAAGATCCAAGACCAATCTCTCCTCCTAGCTCCGACCAAAGAAGCAAAGGAAGCAATTGGTAACCTCGCACGCCCTAACCTTGCTTTTAATTGATATACTTGCTCATTGCATTCATATATCTTGCTTGGGACTTGGCATTCATAGTTAAAGATCACATCTTTATCACCCCCTTTCCCTTTTGCATGCATTAAGACCTCATTTGTCATAAAAATGTAGTCTTTTTTCATAAAGGTGCATCCTTTGCACCTAAAACTCCCATTTTCAAATAAAATGTCATTTTTATGCATCATTTGCATATAAAAACTCAATCTTTTCAATAAAAATGTATCCTTTGCATTCAAAACCCCTTGTTCAAGCATCATTTGCTTTAAAGACCATGTCTTTACCATAAACTAGCATCATATGCTTTTCAAAATGCAATCTTTATGCATCATTTGCATAATGAATGCCAATTTCTTCAACAAAATGCATCATTTGCATAAAAATCAAATCTTTATGCATCATTTGCAATAAAGATTATTTCTTTAAACTAAGTGCATCATTTGCAACCCAAAAATGTCATCTTTTCATTAAAGTGTCATTTTTCATCACGCATTTCCCCTTTCCCCCAACCTTGGAACGGACCGGTGTAAAAGATCTTATCTTTACATCGTTCCTTCCATTAAAGGTTCACGATTTCTTTAGAAAGGGACACCTTGAACCCTATATCTCCGATTATCGCTTAAGAAAGAGTATGAAGCCTCTATACGAGCTCGACCGTCTTAAAGCGTAGGATTGATGGGCTAAGGACCCTCCTTTTCTAAAGAACCTCATCTTTGACCAAAAGAGAGTCATTCTCTCGATCACGCAAGTCCCAAGGGTCCCGAGGTTTAAAATGCGACGATCACAAGTCATAAGATGAGGACGGGATCATAATCCCAAATACATAAAATTCCAAGGAATCCCGAGCGACAACCAATAAATGGTTTGTACGTCCGGAAGACAACTTGGGACATTTCCCCCCCTTATTTTCAAACACATGCACATGAGAAAGCACGCAAGCAAGCACGATTAATGAAATCTTGGGAGACTTGCTCCGGCAAGGCACTTTGGGTGAACGCCAAACGTTCTTCCCAAGGGGTAACTTAACCTCCGAACCCAAGTAAAAACCTTTTTTTCAAAGTTTTGAGGTAATCAAAATGGCGTGGCGACTCCGTTTTTTCAAATAACTCGGATGTCTTCAAACTCGCGTGAATCCAACACAAAAATTTGGGCACCACATTCACAGTTTGGCGACTCCGCTGGGGAAATCCCAAAGGAGAAAAGCCTTTATTTTCAAAAACAAAAAAAATCGATACTCGGTATATAGGTGGAAACCACTTACCCTTCCTGTACACTCCCTGATGTGGGAGTTGGGATAACCGGTGGTTTAACAATCCCACGTACCAGTATCCCTTTTTGAAAAAAAAAATTTGAAAAAAAAAATAAAAGAAAGCTTTTCCCTTTGAGCGGGTTAGACTCCCGTCGCCAATTTCATTAATCATGCTTGCTTTCTTTACCATGCATTGCATCATTTGCATCTTGGAATCTGTGCATACTTTGAAACGGGAAATAACCCGAAGAATAGCAAAAGGAGTGGAACCTGGAAAATTGATCCATGCAGTCGTACGGCTCAATCCTCATTGGATTCTGACCGGGCGACCTCAGTGGCAATTCCACCAGGAAAAATCATGGTTAATCTGGGAGTCCTAGCAGCTTGGGGCTATTCAGCTCCATGACTGACTGGGGCTCCCAGAAAATTTACGTGCTTATGTGTTGCATTCTCCCTGTCCCGAAAATCATTCATTTAAAACACATTTCTGAAAATCTCTGTTTTAACTCAAACATTTTTAGGAGACCGCACACTATGCGCACCTGATATATCCTGTACACTTTGCACGCACGTCCTTCAAACCCGAGGGTGGTTCCAGCTGCAGTCACGGACAGCCTTACGATGCTCCCGGGCGCGCACGGAATCATCCCAACCTCCCCATGGCAGCCAGTGTCGACCAATGCACAGTCCGTGTCAGACGTTTCAAAAAACCGTGACTTTTGGTTGGTTTTTGGTCTAGTCCGTGTCATATAGCCCAGTTGCATACCCTCGTAAAGGTCAAGCCTTAGTTCATAACGGAAGAAGAACTCTGCCAAAATTCCGACAAGGAAAAATTGGCGAGATCTCGACTCCGACATTGACTATTGACCTTGACCTGCACGGAATGCGTAAGAGTCAAGACCGAGCCTTTGCCAACAAATCAAAAGATCTTTCGCTCAAGCGAAGCTCTGGTAAAATTTCGATAAGGAAAAATTGGCGAGATCTTGACCCGGCATTGACTTCGATTCTAACTCACGCCCGGCGTATGCAACGAAGTTCAATGTGACACTGTGTCATCCGGCTTTTGCCGCCCGACCCATGCCTATTATCTTCTCGGACATCACCGAAAGTCAAAACGTCATTCGCTCAAGCGAAAATCTGCCAAAATCCAATCAAGGCGTAAAGACGAGACTTTCCCCGGTATTGCCTTGACTATAATCCGCATCGCTCATGCGTTAAAAGGTCCTATGACCCGCTAGGACCCGTTAGGAGCGTTCTTTACTCTCGGTCGGTGGGATCCGCGTGCCACTATAGGACCCTCGCCCGGCCGCATCCACCACTGGGAGGTCGAAATACGGGTGGAATACGAGGGGCTTATAGACGTAGTGATTGAACCCACGATCCGGGATCTAGAGTAGTTGCGAAAAGAAGGGCAAACCCCTTTTCCAACCAAATAGAAATTAATAAAAGACATTGTTTTAAGTAAATTTGAACAATTAATGTAATCATATTTGCATTTTCCTATCTCTGATAACCCTAATCGAGACCTCCTCGGTCCGATTTCTGATTTTCTATTTCGACCTTTCATGGTCAAACCCTAATCGAGACCTCCTCGGTCCGATTTCCGATTTTCTATTCCGACCTTTCATGGTCAAACCCTAATCGAGACCTCCTCGGTCCGATTTCCGATTTTCTATTTCGACCTTTCATGGTCAAACCCTAATCGAGACCTCCTCGGTCCGATTTCCGATTTTCTATTCCGACCTTTCATGGTCAAACCCTAATCGAGACCTCCTCGGTCCGATTTCTGATTTTCTATTCCGACCTTTCATGGTCAAACCCTAATCGAGACCTCCTCGGTCCGATTTCCGATTTTCTGTTCCGACCTTTCACGGTCAAACCCTAATCGAGACCTCCTTGGTCCGATTTCCGATTTTCTATTCCGGCCTTTCATGGTCATATTCCTAATTGAGACCTCCTTGGTACGATTTTCGATTCCTCATCTCGACCTTTCATGGTCAAATCCTTAATCGCGACCTCCTCGGTCCGATCTCCACTTCCAATCTTGACATTCCAAGGTCTCATCTTTTCCGATCAATTAGGATTAGGAGAAAATGTGTTTTGAGTAAAAAACTTAAGCGATAAGTGCATGTTACTTGAGCCTTTAGCCTAAACACTTACCTCCAAGTCTAAATCTTACCTACCTTACCTATCCCCGAGCCTAAACCTTGCCTGTCCCTTTCCCGCAGCGAGAAAGAAGTGGACTAGAATACTGGGTCAGCGGCTTTTCAGAAAACCTTAGGTTCAGACTGTTCATCAGCTCAGAGAGTCGGAATGGCAGATTTGACAGAAAACAGTGAGGGTGCAGGAAATCAGATGATTAGGAAGGAAGAGTTAGTCCTGGCTTTGGAAAATGCCCAGAAGGTTCATGAAGAGCAGCTGTCATTGCTTATCGGTGCTCTTCGCCGCAATGGAGTCCAAGTAACAAATGAGTCTAACGGTTCTCTGGTAGTGGTCGAAGATGAGACTCCAGAAGTAGCCATCTCAGCTCCCCCAGCCTATAACCAATACCTTCCTCCATCCACATATGATCCCTTGCCAAGGACCACTTCTCCTCAGTTCTTTCCAATATCCCAGCTCATCAGGGCCCCATTGCCCTCAGCTCCTCAGAACGGATTGGGCTTCACCCCACCTGTCTCTCAGTTTCGCAATACACGCCGGTTTATGCTCCAACCTCACATAATCGTTTGAGATATGTGGCTATGTTGAAGCCCCTATACTCGCCCGAATGCGATCATGAGTTGCCAAAGGATGATCCGAGTTTTCATTGTCACCTACCGGACTTAATGAATTCAACCGTCGGTTGCTACTACAAGTCTGTTGCCGATTCCTAGGTAACCCGAGAGTCCCCGTTGACCCCCATGTGGCAATATTGATGGAACAAGTGAAACAAATGCAAGAGAAGTTTGACTTCATGATGAGTATCAATACTCCCTTGACCCCAGACGTCGAACCAAGCAAGGAAATGACTCCACCAAACATGACCCAATGCCACCAGCACCAAACAAAGAACCGTACCCATGTCAGCACCAGTTCCTCACAAAGGAAAGAGTATCGTAGCCTCCTTCAGCCAAATCCAACAATGGAACCAACTGGACAATGGAACTCCGAGTCTTGAGAACAACAATGTCTCCCGAAAACTCCGCAATACGGATATGCCTTTAAGCAAGATTCTGGAAGAACTGATAAAAGAAAAGCTGATAAAGCCACTGTCGAATTGGAAGCCCAGGAACCCCAGTATTCGGTTGGATGAGTCCAAGCACTGTCTTTTCCATCAATACCCTGGGCACAACACTGATGATTGCACCTATTTGAGGCATGAGATCCAGAAGTTGATAGAAAATGGGAAGCTCGAGAACTTCCATGGGCCAAAAACAGAAAGCTATGGTAAGAGGTCGATTCAGGATGTAAAAGGTCAGAAACGTCAGTCTGATGATTTCGGGATGCCCATGAGCAAAGTTTTCAATGATTTGGTGAAACGAGGCCTTCTCACACCTCTCGAGAATTATAAGCCAAGAAACCCCAGTAGAGTTGACAGGACCAAGTTCTGCGAGTACCACAAGCATTTTGGGCATGTGACAGACAAGTGTGTGGATCTGAAGAAAGAAATTCGGTGGGCGATCTACGAAGGAAAGCTCAAGTTACCTGGCAGGCCAACCCGCGAAGAGTAGCTAGACTAGGGTCTACCTATCCTTAAGTATAAAAAAAAAAAAAGAAGAAAAAAAATAGTCTCTCAGTCAACCTTCGTAGGTTCTAGTACTTTTTTCCCTTTCAATCAAGTCCTCTACGGACATTGTATTGAATCTTCAATTTTCTATAAAAAAGTCTTCTTCTTTTCTTGCTAGACTTAAGACATTATTTTCACACCTACATTACATTTAATGAAATGGTTTTATTTTATATGATCACTTGCATTGCTCAACAAATAATCTCTCGAAATAATTAACATTCTGATTAATCGGTGTGAGAAAGTCAACTAATGCCATCAAGCCATACACTTTCCTCACCCCGCAAAAGGCCTTCATCAAAGCCATACACTTTCCCAAACCATGTCCTCCCCATCACCTTGACCAAGTCAACAACGGCGGCATCATCAAGGGACAGCAAAAGGCCACTCAGCTTCGAATGATTGACCCCATGTCAACAACAACCTAAGGGCTTACCAAGAATGTTCAAGCAGGGGCTCGCCTTGGTCCTCATGTGCTTCAGAAATTATAAAAAAAAAAAAAAAAAAAATGTAGTGCAAAAAGAGTAATACCCGGCTAAATTTGAATATCCCAAAAAAAAGGGCAGTCTAGGCAAAAAACAGGGTTGCACATATATATAAAAAAAAAAGAAAAGGAAAAATCTTAGTGCAAAAGAGTAATACCCAGCTAGGCTGAATATCCCAAAAAAAGGGCAGTCTAGGCAAAAAACAGGGTTGCACATAAAAATAAAAGAAAATGAGGCCAAGGACCCAGCGTCACCAATCAAAAGCTTGACGGACAGGCAAGACCAAAGCTCAGAAAATGAGAGTTGTCGATAACAATGGGGCGGTCGAAGCAAAGCCAGAAGCATTTCATAAGCCTGTAGGCACGTGCAAATCCTTTCTCCCCCAATGAAAGAGGAAGCAATCAGAAGCAGTCATCCAAAAATGACTTGGTCAAGGAGCCGTCCCGAGGCCCACGCCTCATCATCCTAGCCTTTTCACTAAAGGAACCACAAATTCCATTTCCCAAACACAGTCCGGCCAAGGCCGAACTACGGCGACCTGAGCTCTTCACAATGAGGGGAACGTAGGCAACCAGAAATGGTCCGGTCATAAATACATTCAAATTCTCGAAAATTCGGTCTCATCAGTGGCCTCTTCCATAAGCACATCCAAATTCCCGAAAACCCGGTCTCATCAAATGACCTCTCCCATAGACACAGTCAAATCCCAGAGAACCTGGTCTCATCAATGACCTCCCTATACACAAACCTTTCTTTCACACCCAGCCAACCTTGATCCTCGACACTGGTTGACTTTCTCCTCATGATTAATCAGAATGTTTGTTCATATCGAGATTAATGGTTGAATAACCCAAACATCAATAAAGGGTTTTAAGCAATCTTGTGATCATTGTAAATAAAACAAGTTTTCAGATGTCTTGACAAGTCTTCCTTTTCTACATCTTAGGAAAAATAGTGCTAAACACTGATTTTCTGTCAGCAGGGGCTTCCATACACTTTTACAAACCTTTCTACGCTTATACTCTCTCAAAAGAGTCAAACCCAAAGCGAGTTTTGTGCCTACGTCAAATAAGGCCATCAAAATAACACAAAATCGGGATCTATTCCCATCTTTCGAAAAATATGCCCCTGCATGTATAAATTTTTGAAATTCTCTTCGTCCATATCTTCTTAAGGTTGACTGAGTGACTAAAGAAAATAAAAGAGAGAGTACGAAAGGATAGGTTTTCCCTCTTCTGCTACAATTCGCATTAGGGCTGCCTCGAAACTCTGCAAAGTTGGGACTTTGTCAAGCGTTTCTTTAAACTGGGGCTTCTTTAGCCATTTTTGGGGTCTGCATCGGGTTCCTCACCATGTCAACAAGATAGATCCGGTCTTGGTCAGATTAACCTCAGGATTACTTTTGCAGTACCAATCAGATTGAGATTTTTGCTAGGTCATCAGATTGGGGCTTCACCAAGTCACTTCTTAGTAACCTAAAACTTCGCCTACTCGGTTCATCCAACCGGGGCTTTGCCAAATGAAAGGATCTTTCCTTGCTTCAATAAGACATGGGGCTTTGCAGAAAGTTCTTCCTCAGACCGGGGCTCCGATAAGTCGCATCCATCCCTAGAAGAGAGGATTGGTCACTTCGACATCTGTTAGCATCAGCTTCAAATGCTAGAGTGTGAGAAAAGAACATTCACCGAGACCCGAGGTTCAAACCCAGTCTCAGCTCAAGAGGGAATTCTAGTCCACGTAGAAACTGACATCTCGGCAACAATGCAGCGGTTAGTCCGCACCCAAGGGATACGACCCCACCCGTTTGAAACCCGTCTTAAACAATTCCCAAATACATTCCATATGTACATCCAGACCAGTCCCTACCATGTTTCAAAAAAAAAAAAAAAAAAATCACCCCTAGGCTCAAGTGACGTGTCAATTGCTAATGATAACATTTTCTCACAAAAACGCCTCCGTTACTTCCGTCATAACGAGATAACGCCAGGCGACAGTTTCCTAATTGTCAAAACGTCGAAAATCCTAGACATCGTTCCTAACTGTCTAGATGAGGCTTGAACTATGATCAAGGCTTGATTCCTCCGGGATACGTAGGTAGCCTTTCATAAAGGTTCAGCCATCCGACCACGTTGGTCATCTTTTCCTTTCTCCATTCTTCAATAAAAGTCTAGCTATCTGACCATATTGGTCACCTCTTTTGATTTGGCACATTCCTATGAAGGATTGGTTGTTTGACCTCCTAGGTCACCCCGTTTTCCATCCTTATAGGAAGGGACCAAATATCTCTGTGCCATTGACCCAAGGAGACCAGGAAGGTGACCTCTTTGGTCATCCAATTCCAACTCGTGTCGGCAATTTCAGTCCAATTCCAAAGGCTATGAAAAGTACAGTTCAGGCTATGTATGTCACGCGACAAACCTGGCCACATGGCATACTAGGTCGCGCGACATACTAAGCCCATGTGGCTGGTTTTTACAATTTTTGCCCTTGAAGGCTCAATCTTACGATTTTATCCCTCATAGGTATGTTTTACCCTTTGTGCCCCTGGCATTTCCAATCATTTTCAATCAAATTTTCCTCCAGTGCCCCCGAGGCTTATTTTACAAATTTACCCCTGTGGCATTTTATATGCCTTTGGCATTTTTAATTCACTTCTTTTACAAAAATTATCAGGATACGTCCTACTTTCTTTACAAAAATCATCGAGTCCTTCTTACTTCTTTAGTCTCTGTTATTTCCATCATAAAGAAATAACGTCATCTAGCTTTAGTCTCTGTTATTTCCGTCATAAAGAAATAACGTCATCTAGTCTTAGTCTCTGTTATTTCCGTCATAAAGAAATAACGTCATTTAGTTTTAGTCTCCGTTATTTCCGTCATAAAGAAATAACGTCATTTAGTTTTAGTCTCTGTTATTTCCGTCATAAAGAAATAACGTCATTTAGTTTTAGTCTCCGTTATTTCCGTCATAAAGAAATAACGTCATTTAGTTGTAGTCTCTGTTATTTCCGTCATAAAGAAATAACGTCATCTAGTTTTAGTATCTGTTATTTCCGTCATAAAGAAATAACTTCTTTCCAGCTTTAGCTCCCTCTATCTCCGTCATAAAGAGATAGCGCCGTAAGCTTTAGTATCTGTTATTTCCGTCATAAAGAAATAACGTTATCCAGCTTTAGCTCCCTCTATCTCCGTCATAAAGAGATAGCGCCGTAAGCTTTAGTATCTGTTATTTCCGTCATAAAGAAATAACGTTATCTAGCTTTAGCTCCCTCTATCTCCGTCATAAAAGAGATAGCGCCGTAAGCTTTAGTATCTGTTATTTCCGTCATAAAGAAATAACGTTATCTAGCTTTAGCTCCCTCTATCTCCGTCATAAAGAGATAGCGCCGTAAGCTTTAGTATCTGTTATTTCCGTCATAAAGAAATAACGTTATCTAGCTTTAGCTCCCTCTATCTCCGTCATAAAGAGATAGCGCCGTAAGCTTTAGTATCTGTTAT
The DNA here is from genome assembly GCA_022495995.1 of Adenophora triphylla var. japonica. Lineage (NCBI taxonomy): Eukaryota > Viridiplantae > Streptophyta > Magnoliopsida > Asterales > Campanulaceae > Adenophora > Adenophora triphylla. Next base: position 257,582 of record JAFEMH010001119.1, on the reverse strand, counting down.
TTCCGTCATAAAGAAATAGCGTTATCTAGCTTTAGCTCCCTCTATCCCCGTCATAAAGAGATAGCGCCGTAAGCTTTAGTCTCCGTTATTTCCGTCATAAAGAAATAACGTCATCTAGCTTTAGCTCCCTCTATCTCCGTCATAAAGAGATAGCGCCGTAAGCTTTAGCTTCCGTTAGAATGAAATAATGTCAGGTGACAACCTCCGAATTGTCAAAACTCTAAACTGAGCCTACCTCTATCCCGAATAGTGACGTATGCTAAGTTTTCATCAACTTAAGCTACCTCTATCCCGAATAGTGACGTATGCTAAGTTTCCATCAACTTAAGCTACCTCTATCCAGAATAGTGACGTATGCTAAGTTTCTATCAACTTAAGCTACCTCTATCCCGAATAGTGACGTATGCTAAGTTTCCATCAACTTAAGCTACCTCTATCCCGAATAGTGACGTATGCTAAGTTTCTATCAACTTAAGCTACCTCTATCCCGAATAGTGACGTATGCTAAGTTTCTATCAACTTAAGCTACCTCTATCCCGAATAGTGACGTATGCTAAGTTTCCATCAACTTAAGCTACCTCTATCCAGAATAGTGACGTACGCTTAAGTTTCTCTCAACTTAAGCTACCTCTATCCCGAATAGTGATGTATGCTAAGTTTTCATCAACTTAAGCTACCTCTATCCCGAATAGTGACGTATGCTAAGTTTCCATCAACTTAAGCTACCTCTATCCAGAATAGTGACGTATGCTAAGTTTCTATCAACTTAAGCTACCTCTATCCCGAATAGTGACGTATGCTAAGTTTCCATCAACTTAAGCTACCTCTATCCCGAATAGTGACGTATGCTAAGTTTCTATCAACTTAAGCTACCTCTATCCCGAATAGTGACGTATGCTAAGTTTCTATCAACTTAAGCTACCTCTATCCCGAATAGTGACGTATGCTAAGTTTCCATCAACTTAAGCTACCTCTATCCAGAATAGTGACGTACGCTTAAGTTTCTCTCAACTTAAGCTACCTCTATCCCGAATAGTGACGTATGCTAAGTTTCTATCAACTTAAGCTACCTCTATCCAGAATAGTGACGTATGCTAAGTTTCTCTCAACTTAAGCTACCTCTATCCCGAATAGTGACGTACGCTCAAGTTTCTCTCAACTTAAGCTACCTCTATCCCGAATAGTGACGTATGCTTAAATCATTCAAACTTTGGCAACCCATATCTCTGATTCGAAAGAGATTGAGGCGTATGCTCAAGTTCACCAAACTCTAGCTACCTCTATCCACTCGATAGTGACGTAAGCTCTAGTTTCAATCAGGTGACAGCCTCCATTAATTGTCAAAATCTCAAGAATCCTAGACATCGTTCCTAACTATCTAGTGATGCTTGAACTACGATCAAGGCTTGATTCCTCCGGGATACGTAGGTAGCCTTTTATAAAAGGTCCAGCCATTCGACCACTTTGGTCACCCTGTTTCTTTGTCACCCCTTAGTGATAAAGCAGCCCCTCATAAAAGTTCAGATATCCGACCACCTTGGTCACTTCTAGCATATCCCCAGTAGGATCAATTGCTTGACCTCCTAGGTCATTTTCTCTTCTTTTTCCCCAGCAAGAGACCAGTTTTCTCTTCTCCCTTCCTCAGCGGATCTTATTCCGAACTACGGCCTGGCTTGATTCCTCCGGGATACGTAGGTAGCCTTCCAAAAGGTTCAGCCACTCGACCGTCTCGGTCATCCAATCCGTCTCGGCATTCGCCAGATCGGATCCTTTTCTATCGACAACCCCACTCGCCTTGCAAGTGACGTTGCCGAGGGGCTTCTGTAAGTACCCAAATCTGGCTCATGCCTTCCGGTTAAATTTCCCGGCAATTTCGGTAAGTTTCCCGGTAATTCCCCGGACCTTCCTAGTGTTCCGGAAATGTCCTGGAGCAGTCCCAAATTAAAATTAGGGCTGAAGGAAGCCTTCCTAATTAAGAAAACACGTTTTTCTTAATTAGGAAGAAGGTTCTAGAATAATGCCACCTTGCATGGTTCTAGAATGCTGAGTCATTGTGGATAAGCCCGCACGGCTGCATTAGCTCGCTGCCTCTGGCCGCACGGCTTCATTAGCCTTATCCAGACTGCCTATAAATAGAGCCCTCCTCTACCCATTTCAAAAACAACAACAATACACACTATCCATAGCAATACACTCAGTCACTCCCAAGACGTGAAGAATATTGGTGAAGGCTCAAGAAGGTGAAGAAGAAGGCCAAGAAGCTCCCTCCCTCCTCCTTGAAGATCCAAGACCAATCTCTCCTCCTAGCTCCGACCAAAGAAGCAAAGGAAGCAATTGGTAACCTCGCACGCCCTAACCTTGCTTTTAATTGATATACTTGCTCATTGCATTCATATATCTTGCTTGGGACTTGGCATTCATAGTTAAAGATCACATCTTTATCACCCCCTTTCCCTTTTGCATGCATTAAGACCTCATTTGTCATAAAAATGTAGTCTTTTTTCATAAAGGTGCATCCTTTGCACCTAAAACTCCCATTTTCAAATAAAATGTCATTTTTATGCATCATTTGCATATAAAAACTCAATCTTTTCAATAAAAATGTATCCTTTGCATTCAAAACCCCTTGTTCAAGCATCATTTGCTTTAAAGACCATGTCTTTACCATAAACTAGCATCATATGCTTTTCAAAATGCAATCTTTATGCATCATTTGCATAATGAATGCCAATTTCTTCAACAAAAATGCATCATTTGCATAAAAATCAAATCTTTATGCATCATTTGCAATAAAGATTATTTCTTTAAACTAAGTGCATCATTTGCAACCCAAAAATGTCATCTTTTCATTAAAGTGTCATTTTTCATCACGCATTTCCCCTTTCCCCCAACCTTGGAACGGACCGGTGTAAAAGATCTTATCTTTACATCGTTCCTTCCATTAAAGGTTCACGATTTCTTTAGAAAGGGACACCTTGAACCCTATATCTCCGATTATCGCTTAAGAAAGAGTATGAAGCCTCTATACGAGCTCGACCGTCTTAAAGCGTAGGATTGATGGGCTAAGGACCCTCCTTTTCTAAAGAACCTCATCTTTGACCAAAAGAGAGTCATTCTCTCGATCACGCAAGTCCCAAGGGTCCCGAGGTTTAAAATGCGACGATCACAAGTCATAAGATGAGGACGGGATCATAATCCCAAATACATAAAATTCCAAGGAATCCCGAGCGACAATCAATAAATGGTTTGTACGTCCGGAAGACAACTTGGGACATTTCCCCCCCTTATTTTCAAACACATGCACACGAGAAAGCACGCAAGCAAGCACGATTAATGAAATCTTGGGAGACTTGCTCCGGCAAGGCACTTTGGGTGAACGCCAAACGTTCTTCCCAAGGGGTAACTTAACCTCCGAACCCAAGTAAAAACCTTTTTTTCATAGTTTTGAGGTAATCAAAATGGCGTGGCGACTCCGTTTTTTCAAATAACTCGGATGTCTTCAAACTCGCGTGAATCCAACACAAAAATTTGGGCACCACATTCACAGATTGTTAGACCATCGTTTATCCCAAGCCTTGGGTTAGGAAGCGATACAGGAAGGTTAATGGTTTCCACCTATATACCGGGTATCATTCATTTTTATTTAAAAATGAAAGCTTTCTCCTTTGGATATTTCCCCAGCAGAGTCGCCAAACTGTGAATTTTGTGCCCAAGATAAGCGGCTCTCCTTTTGTTTATTTATTTTTTGGAACCACTTTCTCGTGTAAGGGGAATCACCGCCTCACATCAGTTTGGAAACGTCCGGTTTAATTTGAAAAATGGAGTCGCCACGCCATTTTGATTTACTCAAAACTTTGAAAAAAAGGATTTGGGTCCGGAGGTTAAGTTACCCTTTGGGAAGAACGGATCGTCGTTCACCCAAAGTGCCTTGCCGAAGCAAGTCTTCCATGATCCGCTTTTCATACTTGCCTTAGTGTTTTCGTGTGTGGGATGTGTGTTTTGGAAAAGAGGGAATATACCAAGTGGTATTCCGGACGTATAAACCATGAGTTGGTTATCGCTCGGGATTCCTTGGATTTTTATGTATTAGGTACTTTGGTCTCGTTCTCATCTTGGACTTGTGATCATCATGATGAGACCTTGGGTCACATGTGATCAAGATAGGGACACCGTTTTAGAGTCCAAGGATGAGACTCTTTAGAAAGGAATGACCTTTGCCTATCAATCCTATATCTTGAGACAATTTGGACTTTTTGGGACATTTATGCTCGTCTCAAGTGATGATCGGAGATATGTGGCTAGGGTTCATCCTTTTCTAAAGGATAATCCGTCTATGGCATCTTTAGATGAAAGAAATGATGTAAAGATAGGACCTTTACACCATCTCGCTCCAAGAAGTGCTCCAAGTACCAAGGGGACTAGGGGGGTATAAAGATTGGATCTTTATGCTCATCCTATGCACTTTTGTGCCTTAAGAAGGTCACTAGGCAATCCTAGGAGAGAGATCTAACCATGAGGGACATGGGGGATGCATGTTTAAGCTAAAGATGCCATTTTAATGAAAAAGATGACATTTTTAAGTGCAAAGGATGCTACTTGGTTGCAAAGGATGCTTTTTTGATGCAAAGAATGATTTTTAATGCAAAGGATGCAACTTTGGTACAAAAGTGACATTTTAAGTGCAAAGGATGCATAAAGATGTCATTTTAAGAGCAAAGGATGCTACTTTGATGCATAGGATGCTATTTTGTATGTAAAGGTAACATTTTTAATGCAAATGATGCAACTTGATATGTAAAAATGACATTTTAGGAGCAAAGGATGCTACTTTAATGCAAAGATAACACTTTTAATGCAAAGGATGCAACTTTATGTGGAAAAATGGCATTTTAGGAGCAAAGGATGCTACTTTTCACATCACCATGTGAGAGATCAACCCTAGAACAAGCCTTTTTTGAGGTCTTATTTGTTCATCCTTGGGTTGGATCTTCCATGGATCCTATGTGATAGGGGAAAGGGGGTAATATGATTTACATGCCTAAAGATATGATCTTTAATGACTATATATCAAGTCCCAAGCAAGTATATAGCAATATGTAAATCAATGAGCAAATATATCACATAAATACAAGTATAATGCAAGGTAAAGGGGAGGAGAGGTTACCAATGGTGGTGTCCCTCTTTATTCTTGAAGTTTGCGTAAGGAAGGGACCAACTTTTGAAGGTTTTGATGAGGAGGGAGGTGGTTTTTGACACTCTCAGCTCACTGGAATTTCGTGGTGGTATTTTGGCAGAGTAATATTACTGAAAATCCTCCCTAAAATGAATAGAGGAGGTCTCTATTTATAGGCAGTCTGGCAGCAGCTAATGAAGCCGTGCGGCTGTAACACCATGGAAAATGAGGCCGCACGGTTTTATCCTGAAATGACTCAGCTCATTTCTAGAACCATGCAAGGTGGCCTTCTAGAAGGGCATTTCCACCGAAGGAATACGTGGAATTTTAATTCCTAGTAAGTCCTTCGCCCCTCGGAAGGTTTGGAAAAGTTACCAAATTGCCCCTGAACTTTGGGAAAGTTCGGGGAATTGCCGAAAAACTTAACCGGAAGGCATGAGCCAGATTTGGTTACTTACAAGTTCCTGCGGTGTAGCTCCCGGAGGATCGCGGCTGTGCATGAGCCGATGTCGTCTAGGCCGTCTGCAGCGAGAGACTCGTCTGCCTCCACGACTGGTGGGGCAGATTTTACGCAGGGGTTCAGCCAGTTCTCTGGTGAGACGGCGGGGTTCGGAGCTCATCACTCTTCGTATTCGGGACACGAGCGAGGAGAGTCCTCGGGGACAACGGAGCGGAGGCGGCACTTCTCGTATTCCCGCCTTGAGGAATTCGGGGATTACCTGTCTTTTGTGGATCCGACTGCGGCGGGGCAGTATTACGAGTGCTCGGATGACGAGCATGACTCTGAGTAGTCCTTCTTTTTTTCTAGACAATTAGGTGTATTTTCCAAACAATTTGATTTGTACTTGAAAGGGACTTTAGGGCGAACCCTTGTATTTTGAATATTTATGTAGTGATTACCTTCCTTTATTTTTGGCAAATAAGCAAGTAGGTTGATCAAAAATAAATAATAATGGGACACGCATAAAAATTCGAACTGGTCAAAATTTATTTCTATATGCACTGTTATTTAATTAATTGCACTGTTGCACGAGCCCGGGGCGGATGTGGTGTCGGCAGTGGATGATTAATCATACGGATGCATGTAATTTAGACAAGGCTTGAACACGAGGCTGTTTGGAAATGTTCCTAAGTTTTGAGGCAGTTGGCTGCAGAGTTGACAAGGTCAACTTGAAAAATAGTCCGGCCAGACTGGGATTCAGTTCCAATTTGTTTTAAATTGCAGTCCAGTTTCTGCGATTTTGAAAACACTACGCTTGCTTCTGATCAAAGCTTATTTCTCCTTCGAATTTTTGGAGGTTTCCTTTGTTATTCATGGCTTCATTTCCCAGGCTATCGTCTCATATGCAAGAGCAATATTTTGATAGTTTCCAGTCGTCGGTACGGCACCACACGTGGCAAAGCAAGGGATTTTTTGAGGGCTGTTATGGGATGAAAGCGGTTTGGGCTTTGAAGGAGCTCATACCGGATTGGGATCTCTTGAGAGCTGCGGCTCGCTTCTGGGACATAAGGAGGCACGTGTACAACTTTTTGTACAACAAGATTGCGCCCACATTTGAAGATTTCCGGGCCATACTTGGAGGACCTGAGGCAGAGCAACTGGTTCTTCCTTTGATGGGCGGCCTGACCACCGTTGAGAAGTTAGTGTCCTTGCTTAGCGTCTCAGCTGAAGAAGCATACGGGATGCTAATATCGAACACGGATTATGTTAACATTTCGAGGCTGCCCGATAAATTTGCAGGTGCTGAGGGGAGCGTTTCCGCGTGGGACGCATTTGCTCTGTGCGTAATTGCCACTTTATTCACGTTCACGTCCCTGGGTGTGTGCCATCACAGTGTACTGGACTTGGTGAGGCAGTGCCGGAACGGAGGAGACATCGTGCCTTTGATCTTGGGCGAGACGTTCCTTGGCATAGGTCGGATGGCGACCGGTAGCCGATACATGTGGGGAGGGAGTCCCGCTATGCTTACTCTGTGGTTGAGGGAGCGATTGAAGATGGTGCCCGAGGTGCTACTGTCATGCGATCCCTGGTCCTTTTCTCGACGTCCTTTGGTGATAGGGGGCGATCAGGCTGAACTGGAGCTTTGGATGGCCAAACTCCGTATGCATCATTTGCGATGGTGGGTTCCTCATTGGAAGTTACAAACTTGCCGGACCGCTCAGGAGGGTCTTCTTGTCGTCAGAGTCCCGGGGGTGTCCCATACTTCTTTTTATATTCCATCATTAGTGCTGCGACAGTTTGGGCTGGAGCAGGTGCCGTTGATGGGTTTGGGTAATGCTGCTACCTTCGAGGTGGGATCTCTTCTGTTGGAAGATCCTTCGACGCCATTGCTTCTCACGCGGTTGTGGCAACATACGTCCTTTCCTGCCAGGGGTTCTCTTTCACCGGAGAGGGGGCACTATTCTGTCCACCCAGTATTTGAACTGGTATGAGGAGTGTATGGGGGAGACATAGATGGCTATTTTGTGGAGGCAGAGGGAGCTGTTAGGCCTTGATTACCCTGATGGTTGGACTCTGAGAAGGGCCGAAGCGGCGGCTAACCCTCAGGATTGTACTAGGGATGACATGGCTGATTATGAAGCCAATGCTAGTCGGACGACCGATAAGAGCATGGATATGATGACTCGAAGAGAGGCAGCTCGTGATAGAGCTAGGGAAAGGGCTGCGTTGGCAGCTGCAGGTTTGACGGAGGCGTCAGAAAGGGTCCCAGAGCCAGGTAGAAGGACTATGGGGATATTCCCTGTGAAGGTGAAGAATACCCGTCGTGGAAAAGGGAAGGGGAAGAAAGACGAAGGATCGAGTACATGGGACTCGGTTAACCTTGTTGTCCGGAATATCCACCCATTGTCATTGTAGACACATTAATTGATTAATGTGTTTATTGTAGTTGTGCTAGCGTGTAGCGAGTCAAGAGTTGACCGTGCTTGAACTCATCAAAGATTGTTTTAACTGTCATTAATCTGTAGGTTAATTTAAAGAGTTTTTCGAAACACAAGCGATTGATGCTTATTTGATTTTTTTTTGTTTTTGAGACCGAACCAATGATGGCTGCCTACGTTCCCCTTTTACAATTGGACTAAGGGGCTCTGGTCACCGTAGTTTGACACTTTAGGTGAATTTTGAGAAAAAAAGACAAAAGAAGTGCGACCCTATTTTTTTACCTGGACCATTATCGGGAATGTATCCAGTTGGGTATTACTCTTTTAGCACTTTAATTTTACAGAGAGGTGGTGTATGGGGAAGGAGAGTTGACTCGTGCTCTTCCTCAAACGAAGTATCTGCGGAGCTTGCTTCCGTTCACGGGGTTAACGAAAGGGTTTCCGTCCAAATCTGCTAACTTCATGGCTCCTCCGGAGAAGATTCTTTGTACCACGAATGGGCCTATCCAGGTAGGCTCCCACTTTCCGAGGGGATTGATCTGCGTAGGAGGCTTTTCTTTAAGCACCAAGTCGCCTTCTCTGATGTCTCGGATCTTGACTTTCTTATCAAATGCTTGGGTCATTCTGCTTTGGTAGGCACGAGTATGCTCCATGACTTTCAATTTGCGCTCGTCGAGTAGAGCTAGTTCGTCATGATGGCTCTGGAGCCATTCGACTTCATTGATCCCGTTTTCCAAGAGGACTCGGAGGGATGGAATTTCCAATTCCACTGGTAACATTGCTTCCATTTCATATGTAAGTTCGAAAGGAGTCTCCCCTGTGGCGGTCCTGACTGATGTTCTGTATCCCCAAAGCGCTAGATGTAGCTTCTCGGGCCAATCCCGACCTCTGACGGCCATTTTTCTGATTATCATTGCGAGAGTCTTGTTTGCTGCCTCTACTGCACCATTAGTTTGTGGTCTGTAGGGAGAAGACTTGTGGCGTGTAACTCTGAACTCGGTCAACAGTTGGTCACAATCTCCTTCAAAGTGGGTCCCATTGTCGGATATGATCTCGTTGGGCACCCCGTATCTGCACATGATGTTCTCTTTGATGAACTCGGCCACCTTCTTAGAATTCAGTACTTTTTATGATATGGCTTCTACCCATTTGGTGAAGTAGTCGACTGCGACTAATATGAACTCGTGACCATTGCTCCCTGGCGGAGTGATTTTGCCGATGACGTCGATTCCCCATGTGGCGAAAGGCCATGGTGTAGTCATGCAATAGAGCTCGTGAGGAGGAATGTGATTGAGGTTAGATAACCGTTGACATTTGTCACAGCTTATGACGAACTGGATGCAGTCTGTTTCCATTGATACCCAATAGTAACCCATACGGAGGATGATCTGTGTCAATGCTCTGGCGTTCATGTGCGGACCACAGGTTCCATTGTGAACTTCGTTCATCAGCTCGCTGGCTTTTTCTTTATTTACACACAGGAGGAGTGGTCCTTGGTGGCGCTTCTTGTACAACATACCCCCCAGAAGGACGAAATTGGATGCCAGGCGTTTTAGTGCCATCATGTTTTTGGCTTTGATCCCTTCTTTGTATTTTCCATCTTCATTTGTGAAGGAAGCTTCTCCATTTTAGAGGTACTGGTAGATTTGATTGTACCAGGGTTCGTCGATCGGTTCATGTTCAACTTCGATCTCGCAGCAATAAGTGGGTGTTTCCTGTCTGCATATTCTGAGGGGTTTTACTGATTTCCCTTCGGGAATTTTGATAAGAGATGCTAGGGTAGCCAGGGCATCTACGAAGCGGTTTCTGTCTCTTGGCAAATAATGGAAAGAGATGTCCTTGAACTGAGCAATGAGCTCCTCCATGTACGTGTGGTACTTCTGGAGGCCAGAATCTATTGTCTTCCATTTGTTGGACACTTGATTAATGATCAATGCTGAGTCTCCGTATACTTCCAGTTCTGAGATGTTGCACTCAAGAGTGGCTTCTAGGCCGGCTGTGCAAGCTTCATACTCTGCGGCATTGTTGGTTGCTTCAAAATTCAGCTTGATAGCTATGGGAGTGTGCTCGTCTTTAGGATCGACAAGGAGCATTCCAATACCATTTCCCTTCTTGTTGGCTGCCTCATCGAAGAAGAGTTGCCAACGGTTTTCGCTGTCGAGTGAGAAGATCCCATCATCAGAAAACTGCGGATCAGGACCCTTGAGTTCACTACTTGGGAAGACTGCCAGCTGATCTGCCATTACTCTGCCCTTTATTGATTTTTTTACCATGTACTTGATGTCGAATTCAGCCAGGAAGAATGACCACTTGGCTAGTCTCATTAACAGAGATGGCTTGTCAAAGAGATATCTGACGGGGTCCATCTTGGAGACTAGGAGCACTGAATGTGACTGCATGTTGTGTTTCGGTTTCCCGACTACCCATACCAAGGCGGTACAAGTTTTCTCTAATGCTGAGTAGCTGAGTTCACTTCCCTGAAGCTTTCGGCTTATGAAGTAGATTGCATGCTCAACTCTGGAATCTTTCTATTCTTGCGCTAACATTGCTCCAATTGACGTGTCTGTCACTGTCAGGTACAGGAGGAGTGGCTTATCTTCATGTGGCGGGCACAGGATTGGGGGATTCACCAAGTATGTCTTGATTTTCTCGAAAGCTGTCTGGCACTCGGAGTCCCATTTGATGTCAACATTCTTCTTCATTAGTTTGAACATTGGCTCGCAGAGTTATGTCAACTGGTTGATAAAGCGGCTGATGTACTGAAGTCTTCCCATAAAACTTTTCACTTCTGTCAGTGTCTGCGGCGGCTTCATGTCGAAGATGGCCTTGATTATCTTGGGATATGCTTCAATGCCACTTTCTGTAACCATGTACCCCAGTACTTTGCCTTGCTTGACGTCGTAGGTGCACTTTGTAGGGTTCAATCTCATGGAGTGTTTTCTGAGCCTGTTGAAGAACTTTCTCAAATCTATCATGTGCTGCATGTCTGATCCTTTGGAGTGGATGATCATGTCGTCGACATATACTTCGATTTCCTTGCGAATCATGTCATGGAAGAGGGCTGTTGCAGCTTGCTGGTAAGTAGCCCCAGCGTTCTTCAAACCAAACGGCTTGACCGTGTAACAGTATGTCCCCCACGGAGTGGTGAAAGCAGTCTTGGCTTGATCTTCCTCGGACATCTTGATCTGATTGTATCCGGCAAACCCATCCATGAAGGACTTTACCTCAAAATTTGCCGTGGTGTCGACTAACATGTCGATGTTGGGCAGTGGGAAATCATCTTTAGGGCTGGCCTTGTTGAGATCTCAGAAATCCACACAGCATCTGACATTTCCATTAGCCTTAGTGACCGTCACAATGTTGGAGAGCCAGGTCGGGTACTCAATTACACTGATGAATCCGACGCGGAGCATCTTCTCAATTTCTTCTTTCACTTGCAAGGACCACTCTAGCTTGATCTTGCGCAATTTCTGCTTGATAGGCTTGGATTCTGGATTCAGGGGGATTTTGTGCTCCACGATTAAGGGATCGAGTCCTGGCATGTCCTGATATGACCAAGCGAACACGTCAACATATTCTTTGAGGAGATTTATTAGGGCTTCTTTTTCTGCACAGGCGAAGAAACTTCCCACTTGTGTCTCTTTAGGCTCTTGCACTGACCCCAGGTTTACTTTAGTCATAACCTCTTCGGCAGCTTGGGCCCGATTGTCCTCTTGGTCTACTACACGCTTGAGAACTTCTTTATGTATTGTACATTTAGTGTGTCTGCTTCTTTATCAAGTGAGTCATTATTAACGTCTTTTAAGTTGTTTGTTAACTTATCAGTTGTTAAAGTGGCAATGAGGGGATAATCCGAAAGGTCAGACTTTTCATTAGACGCGAATGGAAATACATTGTTGGCTATATTATCATAGTCTTCCGGCGTGAGGCCGTTGGACGACTCAGAGGACTGGACTTTGACAAGGACTGACTCAGAGGGTTTGAGACCGGGTTTAGGGAGATGTGGGTGCAGGCCCAGCTTGTCTTCCATTTCTGTCTGGCTTGCCCTTGATCCGGTGAAAGTTACCTAGTTTTTTAGTGGCATTGCTGGATGCTTGGTGAGGGTTCGGGGGTCGAGAGGATTGGCTTCTGCTGTCTCGATCATGGCGATCATGCTGTTTTTGGAGCCCAGGTCAATCAGGTTTGACACCTCCATAACCTCTTCAAAAAGACTCTGTAGAGCGGGTCCACTGAGAGCGTCTTCTATGAATTCTAGTTCCTTCTACTTTGGAGTTACTGTCTCGAATGTGGCCCCGTCGGCTGACCCGAACAATCTGTTTCCCATGAAGAGTGTCTCGAGCTGCTCTTCTATGTCTGGGATTCCTTTGAATATGTACTCATGCTGAACTGTGGTGGCAATTGGTCCAGGTAGAGCTGTGATGTCGAGGAACACTCCCCTTATCGGATTAGGCTTGAGTCCTCTGAAACGCTTAAGGTCCCGTGCTAGCTTTCTCATCCTTTCTGTAGTCTCTGTGCTGACTTTCCCTGCTCCTTTCTCATCTTCATCAGTTTCACTTTCGGTCCCCTCAGTTCTGTTGTCGGTTCCTTTGTCGATTCCCTCAGTTCTGATGTCGGTTCCCTCAGCTCTGATGTCGGTTCCTCGCTCCGCTTCGGTTCCCTTGATGAAGTAATGAGCGAGGTCGAAGCCGTAAGGTTGGAGGTTGGGTGTGCCATTAGAGGTTCCCTTTGCGGCCGCCGCTCGTGCTGGCGAGCCTTTTGATTTCTTTGATATCAGCTGGTGTTGGCACATAACCGAGCCCCTGGACTGTAGTGTGGTCCTTGACTTTGATGACTTGGTGTTGGCCTTGTAACCTTTTGCTGAGCCCCAGTCCCGGGATGAAGTTCATGAGTTTCATCATCTTCATGGCGGGAGGGATTTTGTCCCGAAAAAGTGGAAGGTCCACGCTACATACTTGGATCTTGGAGGTCTCCAATGTGAATCCAGTTAATGACATATCATCATCATGCTTGATCTCTAACACTGGAATGTCGTTGGTGTTGGTCCCCTCGGTGGTGACGCTGTCGCCATAGACTGTTGTTAGCTCGTTGCCTTGCATGAACTTGATACACTAATGAAGGGTGGATGCCACGCCATTCATTTTATACAACCAGGGTCGCCCCAGGATGGCTGTGAAAGTGATAGGAATGTCCAACACTTGGAATTCGGTGGGGATCATCTACTTGCCGAACCAAATATTTAGAGTAGCAACCCCGAGAACTGTGCGGGAAGTGGAGTCGTAGGTGTAGACACCCCATTCTGAACTCATAATTACATGATTACACTACTCTTCATCTCTCTTTTATGTTTTGATGAAAGCATATCAGTTTCGTCATGTTTCGTTAAGTTTCTAACTAACCTCGTTAGTTTTGGACCTAACTGACTAACGGAATAAACTGAAGAGGACAAAATAGTCAAATGACTAGTTATCTCGCGCGGAATAGCGTGTCTCGCGCGAGACAAACCCTCGACAGGATGTGCAGAATTACTTCCCTTCTCCGTTTCAACCTCTTTTCTTGATAAATATCATCCAATCCGGGTATCCAATCAGGAAAGGGTTCTGGAACCTTCCTAGGGTAATTTCCCTCTCCACCTTTACCTCTCCAATCTCCTATAAATACTGGATGACTTTCAGTGTTTCAGAGGTCCAGAATTCTACACAACACACACATTTTGTTGGTTTCTCTCCCTGAAAAATTCCTACAAAATCACCCCTAAATCACCTAAAGTTTGTTTATCAACCTTGTTGATCAACAAATATCAAAGTCCGAGTCAAGGATTGAGGCGAAGCTCTGTCCGCATCAAGATCCGAATCAAGGATTGAGGGGAAGCTCTGTCCGCATCAAGATTCGATTCTAAACTTGAGTCGAAACTCTGTCTGAATCTCTTCTCAAAAAGGTAATCATCCTTTAACTTTCGTTTCTCTTCTTAATCCCTCTATTGATTTTAGAGTAGTGTAATCCCATCAAAAGGATTAGCCTAGAGTCACTTCAGTCAATGGAGGAGATCTCGAAGCATACAATCCGACATTCCTAATTAATAAATTAATTAGGATTTATTTGTTTCTTTTTATTGTTCATAGATTGATTAGATTAATAACACCCAATTAGCAAGATCAATCTTCGAATTGGGTGGAATGGATGCTCCTTGACCTATCCATTCCATAACTTAACCCCCGAACCCTTGAATCTCTTGAAAATAAACAAAAAGGTTTTTCTTATCGTTTTCTACCAATAAATGATAAGTGGCGACTCGAAAGATGTATTGAAAAAATTCGCGCATCGCTACAGTGGCGATTCCGCTGGGGACAATTAATTAAGAGGGTTAGACTTGCGTTACAATTGGGTGTTATTAATCTTTTCAATTTTCTGTTTAAAATCTGATTTTTCTGGATTTTTTGAAATTTTTCGGCACTGTTTTCATCAAAAAAAAATTACTGTGCGGATACTTGTCCAGCGCGAGATATACTTATCTCGCGCGAGATTAGTGTGCGGTTTTGGAAAACAAAATTCCTTCACTGTTTCGGCGGCGCAGCAAAAAGGAAAAGAAAGAAAAGAAAACAAACGTGGTTATAGTTAGGTCAATTGGCTTTATTTGTCAAGGTTTTTTTTAAAAAAAAAGAAAGGAAAATGGTTTAAGTCCACGTTGAGCCTTGATTTGACTTTTTTCTAAAAAAGTCTGACCAATTCAAAATCTTGGGGCAGTTGACCTTTTATTCCAGGTTTGACCATTAAATCATTGAAATAAAAAAAGATAACAAAACAGTTTTAGAAAACTTCAAAAAAAAAAACCCCAGAAAAATCAAAATAAATGTTATTTCTATTTTTGTATTAACTCTATTTTGCAGGGTAGAATAATTAATTTATATTTGAACTATATACTTGCGTGAGATTGGGTTATTTTAATTTTTACCGGTCAACGTTTGACTCGGGCTTTGTAAGTAATTAATTTAATTTTCTCTCTCTCATTATGTGGAACTACGACGACCTGAGTCTTCCTAATTTGGGAGAAACGTTGGCAACCACTTGGTGCGGCCACTATCTGTTTTTCTTTTAGTTTTCAAAAAAAAAAAAACTTTCTATTTTACTCTATCACTTAGATCGACTCTCACACACGCGCACTCATGCTATATCTGTCATTGCACTACATACCCTTGATAAACCCGGGACCCACACTAAGGACGGATGACGGTAACCACCTAGTCGCCGGTCTCTCCGAAGTTGGATCATCCCACTCCGCGTATTCAATCCACCTAGATTGTCATATCGCGGGGAGCCTAGCCTTTCAGCCCTGCATCGCCACATATCATGTAGATTGTCTCTTTAAGAACACTCCGTGACCGGTCGATTTTGACTTGATAATCTTTCTTGTCTTTGACCAAAATAAAGCTAATGAAAAATTGACTATCGAGAAAGGATTCGGAAAAGTCCCTTCGGAAATGTCCCTTCGGAATGACCCTTTCGAAAGTCCCTTTAAAAAGAAAAAAAATCTTTTCGGTCAATTTTACGTGGCTTTATTTTACAAAGATTGGTCAATTACCGAGTCCCTAGGTTTGGTTCGAATTACGTATACCTGTAAGATTTACCTAGGATGCTAGATAGAAAACGGATCTTTGTCCGTCCGACCATGAATTTAGGAAATAAAAAGAGGAAAAATCCATCTTTCCGAATGGTTGTCTCGTGCGAGACGACCTTGTCTCGCGCGAGACTTTATTTGCAGATTTCATGTTTGTGATTGATAATTTATGTGCGCTCCCTCCTTGAGTCAAAACTCCGTCTTTAATAAAAATAAAACTCGCTCGTGAGGTAATTTTAACCATCATCCTTTTCTCCATCTAGGATCGTTTGGGGCTACTATTCGAAAAGACGTTTCGTTAGGATATCTCGAGTTCATCTCTAAGGTCGTCAAGCTCCCTTACCTCTCCAACGGTAACAACTCAATTTCTTTCCGACACGATGAATTCCGAAGCACTCAAGAAGGAAATTGAGGATCAAAGGATTCTATATGAAGAAATGTTACAAGCCCAAGCCGATGAAATGGAGGCTCGATTAGAACATGAAAGGAGAATCCAAATCGGAGAAATGAAAGTCATGGTTGACGAACTCCAAGCCATGAAACTACAATTGGCCGAATTAAGCTCAAAGAAGAAAGAGAATGGGACCTCTTACGATAATGAAGTATCATACACTAAGAAGGCTAAAAGCCATCGCAAGCACAAGAAAAAGGTGTATGAGTCTAGCTCATCATCTTCCTCCTCCGACAATGAGAGTTATGCTTCCAAGAAAGAAAGAAAGAGGGAAAGCAAGAACGAACCCCTTACCATGGCAATGCTAGAAGAGAAACTTGCATCCCTCGATGTGAGTAAGGGAGCCTCGCTCTCTATTGACTATGACACCCTTCGTCAATCCATGTCAAAGCTTCCTAGAAAGTAAAAGACACCCGACATTTCCAAATTCAATGGCACTACTTGTCCAAAAATCCATCTGGAAACCTACTCTTGGGCCATGCTACCTATGGGTGTCGATGACAACTTGCTAGTTCAATGCTTCCCTCAAACCCTTGATGGTGCCGCTAGAGATTGGTACATGACTCTTCCACTCTCCACAAGGCTTGATTGGCCACTCGCCAGTCATGCCTTCCAAGAATAATTTGAGGACAACACTACCTACCGAACTACTAGAAGGGACCTCGAGCAAACCAAGCAACTCTCAAATGAATCATTCGCAGACTTCGTCAAAAGATGGAGGATCAAACTGACTGAAATCGTTGATAGGCCAAGCCTAGATGAGCAAATTCATATCCTACTTCAATGAAGAGTACCAAGAGAAGCTTGTCGGCAATTACTTCCCTAGTTTCCTCGAACTCCATAAATCGGGCCTTAGAATTGATGAATTGATCCGTCTTAGAAAGAATTCAGAAAAGGAGCATCGTCCAACAAAGGGGAGCACCGGTCGTACCTATCATGATTTTGGAGGGACTACTCTTAAGAAAATGTTCGATGATCTAGTAGGCCAAGGAAAACTGAAGCCAATGGAAGACTATCATCCTAAGAAAATGAGGGAAGATTGGGACCACGACAAATTCTGCGATTACCATCAGTTTAGTGGCCATGACACCAACAACTGCTATAATTTGAGGGATGCCATCCAAGACTTGTATGAAGCCGGCAAGATCAACTGAAGCATCACCACCTTGGGGCTCCGATTGTCCTCTCCCTTTTTCCTTTGAAAAAAAAAGAAAAAAATATAGATTAGGACAACTTCCTAGTATGTTCTCGAAGAGTCGTTCAGTCATTCTAGTCCATCTCTCTCCTCTCTAGTTCGTGTCAAGTAAACTATCGAGTCTGTTTCAAATTTCCTTATCAATAAAAATTATCTCTTTATCCTAAACACTTTCTCAAAAGTTGTTTTTCTTTATGAGTATCATTTGATCCATGCCAAATAGTGGACCCTGATTCCTTCAATCATCATGAAAAATAGAAACTTCTAAACAAGTTTGAAATGAAAACTATCCTTAGAAGGCTTAAGGCTAAACATTACTCCTGTTGAAAGTCGATTGTCAACAAACGAAGGAAGCCAAAGGCGCTGCTATCAACATTCATCCCAAGAAGAGTGGGGCTACTCAATTCAAGGCTTTGAGAGTACAAAAAAAAAGAAAAAAAAAAAAAAAAAAGCTCGCTAGGTCGAAACTCCTCAAATCGTCCTAGGTAAAAAAATTAGAGCATCAAAAAAAAAAAACCTCTCAAAGCCTTCATTACCCCACAACAAATATGGAATTTCAACAAAGGCAAGAAGGACTCTCCCACAAAGAAGAAGAGTCAAGTAATACCGACGAAGAAAAGAGGATTCCTCAACATCCTCTTACCACAAAGCCAGAATGGCAGCGCAAATGAAGAAGACTTTCAACATCAATCCATAAAGAAAAATGTTTAGCCTTAAGTCGTGCTAATGATTGGCTTTCTTTTCAAATTCGTTGAGAAATTTCTAGATGATGCAAGGTCCATTAAAAGTCGAAAAACTTTTCTAGATCTTTGAGCCATGTAGCGTTCTTTGTTGAGTCTAGGGGCTTCCTCTTAGCCATTCTCATACACACTCTTGAAATCCAAGCATCAAAATTGGGGCTTCCTAACCTTTCCTCCCAGTCAGTCTCTACTCAAACTCTTAAGAGTAATCAAATCTGCATTAGGGGCTTTCCTCTTTTACTTCTCACTCTCATCATCAGAGAATATACTCCTCAAAAAAGAGTCAATGCTTGGATCACCTTAAAAAAAAAAATAGAGTCCGCCTCTCCTCAAACTAAACTTGAGATCTCATCTTTCTCCTTAATGAGATTTTTTCCAACTAAGTTCTCTTCGAGTAAACATACTTTTCAAAAAAAAAAAAAAAAAGATGGCTCGCTAGGTTGAAAACTCGTAAAGAGCGGCCTAGGCAAAAGTTAGAGCACAAAAACAAAAGACGCAAAAGAGATGCCCGCTAGATTGAAAACCCTAAAGGGCGGTCTAGGCAAAAACCAGGGTGCGTCACAAAGAAAGAAAAAAAAATTCAAAGGGAAAAAGGAGGACATTCTTCTTCAATTCACGCAGCCTCACAAGCCCGTTCACGAAGTCATCTGCAGCATACAAGAAGTCTTGGGGCTTGGTATCAAGAGAAGCCTTGGAAAATACGCGCTTTGGATTAGGCAGGATAAGTTCTATATAGCAAAAGCCATTGGAGTGATTTGGACCTTGTTCAGTCAATGATCATCACATGAGAGACTAGGGGCTTGACGATGAAGAAGTCCTACGACAACAAAAAATCCTTAAAGTATCCTGAACCTTAGCGTTGAACTTGGGTTATCTCAACGGAATCCTATTAGACGATTGTCTCATTCGATCTTTAGATGGACCTCACGAGTTGGGCTTTTAAACCAAAATCTAACTCACACAAGCAATTTTCAATTCTCACATAATAGAACTCATTCTCCCCGCTGATTCTTGTTGTCGAGTACACATTGATCGTCTTGAACAACAAATGCTTAAGTGAATATATGTTGTTATGCAAATGCTTTCACTAACCCTCTTGCAGGAATTAAAATGCATAAAAGCACGTCAAGTCCCTACTTTCAGATCAAACATGTTGAGTGTTTGGATTTCGCTTACCACCTATCAATGCATCCAATTAAGTGCGTCGAGCATATCTTAAAGCGTCAAGCAACCATTGCGTCAAGCATCCATCGCGTCAAGCATCCATCACGTCAAGTGCCATGCGTCAAGCATATTCCAACAAAAAAAGCCCGATTCAGTGCCCTTACAGGTAGATCGTCACCAATTAGGTGTGTCAAGCATCTACGGGTAGTATGTCGAGTACTCACCAACAAAAAGCCCGGTCTTGAATCGCCAGGATAGTCACCAACAAAAAGCCCGATCTTGAATCGCCAGGATCGTCACCAATTAGGTGTGTCAAGCATCTACGGATAGTATGTCGAGTACTCACCAACAAAAAGCCCGGTCTTGAATCGCCAGGATCGTCACCAACAAAAAGCCCGATCTTGAATCGCCAGGATCGTCACCAATTAGGTGTGTCAAGCATCTAAGGTTAGTATGTCGAGTACTCACCAACAAAAAAGCCCGGTCTTGAATCGCCAGGATCGTCACCAACAAAAGCCCGATCTTGAATCGCCAGGATCGTCACCAAGTAGGTGTGTCAAGCATCTACAGGTAGTATGTCGAATACTCACCAACAAAAAGCCCGGTCTTGAATCGCCAGGATCGTCACCAATTAGGTGTGTCAAGCATCTACAGGTAGTATGTCGAGTACTCACCAACAAAAAAAGCCCGATCTTGAATCGCCAGGATCGTCACCAACAAAAAAGCCCGGTCTTGAATCGCCAGGATCGTCACTAATTATGTGTGTCAAGCATCTAGGGTTAGTATGTCAAATACTCACCTCAACAAAAGCTCGGTCTTGAATCGCCAGGATCGTCACCTCAACGAAAGCTCGGTCCCGAATCGCCAGGATCGTCACCTCACTCCAGTCTCAAAAGACAAACCATTCGAATGCAAAGGACCGGATAGGTAAACCTTTGTTTTCTAACATCTTTCCCTGCAGGTTCGGAGCCAAAACAGACGAATCTTCAGACAGACAGGTATATTCAGAATTGGGTCATGATTTGATTCCTTAGTATGGATTTGCCTTTTCAAAAATAAAATCTCCTCGATTTTCAAATAATGATTTTCAAAATACCTAAAGCAACCTTTTCGTGTTTTGTAGTCGAACTACGTTTTGGTCTGATTCTCCGATAGAGATACGTAGGCAGCCGTGCGGCACGACCATCCTAGTGTTCAGAATGATGTCTTTTATATCGACGACACTTCTTCTTTCATAAGACCTGTCGCCGAGGGGCTCTATAGACACCCCATTCTGAACTCATAATTACATGATTACACTACTCTTCATCTCTCTTTTATGTTTTGATGAAAGCATATCAGTTTCGTCATGTTTCGTTAAGTTTCTAACTAACCTCGTTAGTTTTGGACCTAACTGACTAACGGAATAAACTGAAGAGGAAAAAATAGTCAAATGACTAGTTATCTCGCGCGGAATAGCGTGTCTCGCACGAGACAACCCCTCGACAGGATGTGCAGAATCACTTCCCTTCTCCGTTTCAACCTCTTTCCTTGATAAATATCATCCAATCCGGGTATCCAATCAGGAAAGGGTTCTGGAACCTTCCTAGGGTAATTTCCCTCTCCACCTTTACCTCTCCAATCTCCTATAAATACTGGATGACTTTCAGTGTTTCAGAGGTCCAGAATTCTACACAACACACACATTTTGTTGGTTTCTCTCCCTGAAAGATTCCTACAAAATCACCCCTAAATCACCTAAAATTTGTTTATCAACCTTGTTGATCAACAAACATCAAAGTCCGAGCCAAGGATTGAGGCGAAGCTCTGTCCGCATCAAGATCCGAATCAAGGATTGAGGCGAAGCTCTGTCCGCATCAAGATTCGATTCTAAACTTGAGTCGAAACTCTGTCCGAATCTCTTCTCAAAAAGGTAATCATCCTTTAACTTTCGTTTCTCTTCTTAATCCCTCTATTGATTTTAGAGTAGTGTAATCCCATCAAAAGGATTAGCCTAGAGTCCCTTCAGTCAATGGAGAAGATCTCGAAGCATACAATCCGACATTCCTAATTAATAAATTAATTAGGATTTATTTGTTTCTTTTTATTGTTCATAGATTGATTAGATTAATAACACCCACTTAGCAAGATCAATCTTCGGATTGGGTGGAATGGATGCTCCTTGACCTACCCATTCCATAACTTAACCCCCGAACCCTTGAATCTCTTGAAAATAAACAAAAAGGTTTTTCTTATCGTTTTCCACCAATAAATGATAAGTGGCGACTCGAAAGATGTATTGAAAAAATTCGCGCATCGCTACAGTAGGCCTTGACAGTGTGGACTGAAGGCTTCAAATCTGTGAGCTTAATGTCAAGTAGGTCCATCATCTTGGTGGGCAAGACATTCATTATGGAACCTCCGTCTACCAGCACACGGGGAAGTCGACGCTCGTCCAGTTGAACTGTGATGTAGAGCGGCTCATTGTGATCAGCCCCAAATTTTGGCAGGTCCAAATCTGTGAAGGTGATGATGTTGCCGTAGTGGATGTTGCCGATCATCTGAATTACTTCATCTGGAGTTGCGTCCACGGCGACCATGGTGCGGTCCAAACTTTCCTCTAGCTTGAGCTTGTGAGGGTATGAAGATGTGAGCATGGACCAAAGGGAAATGTTCACCTGGGTCTGCTTGAGCTGAGTGAGGATCAGGTCCTCCTTCACGGAACTTGTATCTTCGGGCAGGCCGGGTTGTGATTCTGGCTCCGTTGGCTTTTTGGTGGCCTTGGGTGGTAATACATGGATTTGACTCGATCGGGTCAGGATGCTGACATCAGGCTTGGTCCCTTCTGAACAGGTTGCTTTGAGCTGAGCCATAGTCAGAGGAGGACTTCTCGAAGCATAGGGCCATATGTCCTCTCTCAATTCGTTGACTGTAGACGCATTCTCGAGGGCTTCGATAGCTTTACGGATTCTGTCCCAGGATACTGGTTTGTGTGCCTCCATGGGGAGGGAGTCTATGGTTTGCCACAGCTGTTCGAACGTCAATGTGCAGTAGTGGTTGCCAGAACTGAACTGTGTATTGCTAAACATCCGGGGGAGGTTAGAAAGTTATGGATTTGGGTTAGGCGATAGTCATGGTTTGCCAATTTTCCTCCACTTTTAGACCAGATCAGCTCTCTTGTAGTAGAGCCTACGTCGAGAGTTAGCGCCTACGTTTCTTCCCATATGAGAATAGGTGTTTCCTTGAACTGTATGCGGCAGTCTAGATAAACTTCCATCGGGGAGAGCTTTCTCTTCTGCTTTAACTGAGTGGCGGGTATGTCGGAAGGTGAGTACACGGCTTCGAACATGTCTGCCCGTATGGCCATTTCTTTGTCCCGAGTTGATCGTTTCTGTAAATGAATGCCATAGTCTGTGGAATCTCCCTTAGCAGCTGCTGGAGATGTATTTCCATCTTTCTTTTCTTTTTGAATAGACCTTCCTCCTTCAGTTGGCCCTTTAACTTGAGAGCGGAAATGATCTGTTCCCATCCTCCCAGGACCCTTGGGATTCCGATTTTGTTGACCTCACGACCGGCTTGAAAGAGAATGGTCTCATCGTTTTCGTCGTCGCTTTCACAGAGGACTTGCTTTTCTCAGGGAGATAAGCGCTTGTATTCTTCATGTTGTTTGGCTAGGTATTCCTTGTGCTGTGCCATTCCATCTCCTAGGTCATCGGGACCGTTGACCGCCCTCCCTTGCCAGAGGGGGTTTAATGAGAAGTGATGGTAGTCCAGGAAGTCGTCGAGGGCAAATACTTTGAGGTCGAACTGGTCTAGAGTGGCCTCTAGTTTGCTGTCTGAAACTGCTTGTGATGCTTTAAGGGCTTGGTCCTTGTGAGTCTTCTGAGCTTGGTTCTCGTCCCAGAGACGGTTCTCTTGAGCGGCTAGTTCCAGGAGGGCTTACCTTGCGAGAGCTAAACAGTCTCCGTAGGTGCATGCCATTTGAGTGGTGTCTAGAACTGTAATCACATCCAAATCCCTGAATGGCGGAAACACTTGGATTATATTGACGAAGGAAGTCGTGCTGGGACATTCCATGCGGCCTTCCCTGATCTCAGTTATCAAGAAGTTTGCCCATATCTGTTTGATTAAACCCATGTGGGTATTATATTCTATGATGTTGATGGTCTCGTGATCTCACTGGATAGCCAAGTCTATCAGAGCTAGCAGTTTGCTGGCGGAATGCCTGAATCCGTGGCTGTGATGGTTGGGAGCAGGGTCGAACTTGAGCATGTTGATGCTGAGGTGATCATTCCTTTCTTCGAAAGCTTGATCTGTCTTGCAAGGAAGACTCTTACAGATGTTTTCAGGGTGGCTGCTGGAAGCATTCCCGAGGTTGATCTGATTTGTAGCAGGGTGAGGAGCTCTGCCTCCTTCGCTGATGCCCTTGGCCTTGGCGGCGCTCTTGGCTGTAAGCTTGACTGATGGCACGGGCCTGTTGCTACTGGGGCTGGTAATTGGAAGTGATGATGAGCTTTAAGCTCGCTTGGCCAGGGCCTCGTTTACCATGACCAGGCAATCGTCGAGGGTAACTTTGGCATTGCAAAATCTGATAATAAGGACCGGATCCTTGGCATCATCGGGATATCTGGAAAAGATAATGTTGACGAAGTCATCTTCAGTTACATGGTCAGAGGGGTTCTTTGTCGTGTCAACCAGTTGTTTCCAATTGTCGAATAACTTCCTGTACTGGACATTGAGTTTGACAATTTCCATAGTATTGGAGCCCTCGTCGTAGGTGACCTCATCGGAACTGGTGCCGTCCTCGAAACTGAGCATATGTATGTAGGGATCTTCCCGCGGATCCGCCGTGTCTTCGACTCCAGAGAGTCCTAATTCGTTGTCGTCTGACGGCTCAACCCAGACGTAAGGACGTCTCACGTCCTGCTGTGAAGCTTGAGCTGCTAGAAAAACATCATGCCCTTCGCTTGAGAAGAGGGGCTCGGCGGGCAATTCCTCGTGTAGGACATCCCAGATGACTGCCATACATTCATCACGAGTGTGACGATGCTTGTTGTCCTTTATCCCAAAGATTTATTCGCCTGGCGGGGCCAGAGATTTGGCTTGAAGGATGCTGACAAATCTTCGACCGGAGATAGGGGGTTTGTGTGCCCGCATCATCGCGATGCTCATGGTTTCTTTCCAGTCTGCGTCCAAGTTTCGAAAATGGCAGTTGAACTTGATGAATCTGACTGGTTCAGGATCTGCTTGTTCGAGAACGTTGACATAGTTAGCACCTCCGGACTCAGAGGGATTCTGATGAGATTTACCCCATTAGTCCCTTGGTCGGCTTGAAGGAGGTAACCCCGGTGCCTGGCTGCGGGCATGCTTGGCTGTTGTCTCGGCTTCGTTGCCTATAAGGAAACTGTCCCCTCTGATGACATTGAGATCTCCTTGCCGGTTGATGAACTTGACGCACTGATGGAGAATGGAGGCTATGGCTTTCTTGTGGTGTAGCCATGGGCGTCCCAACAGAGCTGTGAATTTGGACGGAATGTCCATCACGTGGAATTTTGCTGGCACCATTTTGGTTTCGAACCAGAGCTCCAGAGTCACCGTCCCCAGGATGGGACGAGACGTGCTGTCGTAGGCTTTGATAGTTCGGGCAGATGGGATCATGTGGCCTTCGTCGATGCGTAGGGCTTTCATCATACTGAGAGGGAGGACGTTGACTGCTGATCCATTGTCTACCAATACCCCGGGGAGAGAGATGGTTTTAAGCCGAAGAGTGATGTATAAAGCTTCATTGTGCCCCGAGGCCCGTTTCGGCAGGTTTTCGTCACAGAAGGTGAGCATACTGCCGTACAGTCGAGAATCGTAGATCTGATCTCTTTCCGGAGAGGGAGATTCATCGAGCCATCCGTTTCCTGTCTTCCTCTTAAGAGGCAAAGCTTTTGGTGGTGCCTCGAGATTGTGTCAAGGTAGCTTGTGGCGGTGGCCGCCCTTGGTCAGCACGTTGATTGAGTGCGAGTGCCAAGTTGACTTTGACTTTCCTTTGCCGACCCGTGCTCTGAAGTTGGGCAAATTGAACCTTGGCTGATCCCGCGGGGGATTAGGCTTCTGGCTGGCGGTAAGGTTGCCAAGATTTGAGGTATTCCGGTGTCCTGAGGCCTGAACTTTGGCGTCAGCAGGATTTTTCGGCTTTCCCACCCCTGTCTGCTCTAAAGCTGCGTGGCTTGAATGAAGGGAGGACTGGCTGGAGGAGAGTACATAGTAATAAAACTTCCCGGATGGCTCTCCGAGTGTACCCACGCTGGTGTCTCCAGCTTCATATCTTTCTTTCAGTTTCTGCTGAGAAGACTTCTTCTTCTTCTTTCTAGGAGAATCACCCCTGATCATGTCTTGGAACTCGTACTCAAGGCATTCAGAGCAGTCACACACATCGTAACTGATGTGGATGTTTGATGAGGACCTGGCTGGAAGAGGCGCAGGGACTGGCTCTGCGGCAATCTTCTTTGGCACCCACTCAATGGAGTTCACACTGTCGTTGTTCGGAAAAGGGTTTCCGACTGTATTAGGTCCGCGGGGATGCTCCAATTTTCCTTCCTCTATCAAACTCTAGATCTCGTACCGTAACCCCACGCAGTTGTCAGTGGTGTGCCCATGATACTGGTGGAAGGCGCATTATTTGCTTTTATCAGCGTTAACTACGGGATTCTTGGGTTTGTAGTTTTCAACAGGCTTGAGGAGGCCTTCCTTGATTAGTCCTTTCAGCATCTTGCTCAGAGGCATATCCAACTTGTCGAAGTGCACGGAAGGCTGCTTCGGGGTGGAATTGTTGCTTTGCGGGACTGGGTTTCTGTTGCCCGACTGCTGTCCCTGAAGGATGTGGTTGACGGACGTATATTTCCCTTTATCGGGGGCCGGTACAGGATTGAAGGTAGCTGCTGATCTGTATATGTACGGCTGCACTGTGGCCATTTTTTCCTTGAGATCCTTTTTGAACTCTGAGCCGTCATTGACCATAGCTCAGAGATCTGGGAAGAAGTGATGGCTGATGAGCGTTCTGATGGACGGCCTCAAGCAGGACTTGAAAATCCGCATTTGTTCATCCTTAGAGAGTGGTTCCATAATCTCGGAGAGTTTCCAACTCCACCTCTTGTAGAATTCTCCGACGCTTTCATCTGCTTTCTGCTCAATGGTGATTAAGTCCTCACGACTTGTTTCCCACTCTAGGTTGTATCTGTACCGCTCTAGGAAGATATTGCTAATCTGATCCCAGGTATGGCGATCTGCAGGCTTGACCCTTAGAAACCATCGTAACGCTGAACTCTTGAGCGTATGCTGGAAGTGATTGGCCATTTGCTGAAGGGTTGCTCCTTTCGCTCTCATGTCGAGAACGTAGGTATCAACATGCGTCTGCGGACATTCGGTTCCGTCGAATCGGTCCATTTTTGACATTCATAACTTGGCAGGGAGAGTCGTGACCATTCCCGGATCCGTGGATCTGAGCGTTTCTTGCTTCGAGCTGCTTATGCTGGCCTTCAGGTCTTTCATCTGTTCGACCATCCAAGCTAGGGCTGGGTCCAGTGGTGGACTTAAAGGCTCAGTTCCGGGTGTTGCCATATGAGCGGCAGTAATTGGAGGTGGGAGGCTTGATATATGTGGATATATGGGGGCCTTTCTGGACTGTATCGGGGTTTGTCCCCGATAATTTGAGGTTCGTGTATAGGCAATGGGTTGAACCCGGGAGGGTATTGGAGGATGTTGACATCTGTTTTAGATGGTCCAGCGGTGCGCTGGTTGTTCTGAGTGAAGGGAGTAGTACTGGCTTGGTCGTATATGACAGGGGTGCCTTGAGAAGTGGCAACATGAAGCCTAGGTCGGCTGCTTCCTTGGTTCGAAGGCATCCCGTAAGTTGGCGGGGGAGTAACCTGGTTGAAGGTTTGAGGAGTGGATCGGGGAGGCTCATCGTCCTTAATCAGAACAAAAGTATCGTCTGGCTGGGGGATAGTTGCTATACCTCGCTCATTCAGAAGCTGTACCACGAAATTCTGTTGATCTTC
This sequence comes from Adenophora triphylla var. japonica, assembly GCA_022495995.1. Taxonomy (NCBI): domain Eukaryota; kingdom Viridiplantae; phylum Streptophyta; class Magnoliopsida; order Asterales; family Campanulaceae; genus Adenophora; species Adenophora triphylla. The sequence continues at coordinate 230,343 of JAFEMH010001119.1, read as the reverse complement.
TTTCTGCCTTTTGTGAACCTCACAGGCTCGGATGGCATCTTCCAATGTCATATCTGTTACCGGTGGCGGGGTTCCGTTCCCGTCACAATTTCTCGGTGAACTTGACATGTCGGAGAGTCTGGCTGAAGGAACTGAGGGAACCGAAGAACTGTCTGACGCTGCCATAACTGTGACTCTGGCGAGGCGCTGACCCGAAATTCTGAACCACTTTCTTCTCGCTATAGGGAACGAAAGGCAGGGATTAGGCTTCGAAAAGGGTATTTGGCTCAGGGTTTTGGGCTAGTGCAATGTGCAGTTACCGATTAATGTTTACTTAAAACGTATTTTCTGAGAGTCCTAAACGGTTGGAAAAGATCGTGTCTTGTTTTCGCAACTAACCTAAGGCTCCAATCAGTGGATCTCGTCACTACGTTTATAAGCCCCTCGTTTTTCGCCTGCAAATCGTCTTCTCGGGATGGACAATCCCGAGCGAGGGTCCTATAAGGCAAGCGAGTTCCACCGACAAAGGAAAAAAGTGAACTTAAGGCTAGCTGGTCACGCAAACTTCCAACGTATGTAACACGCGGGCCACGGTCGAAGTCAACGTCCTTAAGTTAAGGAAGAAATCGTGCCGAAATTTCGGCATGACCTCTCCTGACTCGCTTGCGCGAGGGGCCTTAGCTTTTGGCGTTGGCCAAGTTCTGGCTGGTACGGTGCATACATTGAGGGTTTTGTGACACGGTGTCAGATTGAACCTTCGGGAATATTTTTCAGCAGGGCCCCGCGTCAAAGTCAAGGATGAAAAGTTTAAGATTTCGGGTCGGGAACGACCTTCAGTCTCAACTTTTAAGTTAGACTTGTGAGGGAAATCGGCGTAAAAAATATACACTTGGGCTTTATGACACGTGCTAAGCCAAAAACCAATCGGGGTCCTGGACGAAGTGTGACACAAAGAGTGCATGGCTTACACAGGCTAGGATGGGCTATTTGGGACGACCCCGTGCGCACTCGAAAGGTGTCTAGCAGACCAACCGAGCTGCAACTGAACGGTCATCCCGGGTTACGGGTCGTAGTGTGCAGTGTACCGAGGCAGCAAGTGTGCGTAGCGTGCGGTGTACCAAGGCAGCAGTGCAAGTAGTGTGCGATCACTAAATTCTTTTTCTGAGTAAAACAGAGATTTTCAGAATGTGTTTAAAGAATTTATGCGCAGTTCAAAATGTTACATGAAAATCAAGTATGAACGGGAATGCACGAACATGTTATGATTTTAGATGAAAAATGCAACACATTTTTTTGCTTCGAAGAACCCGTTCGATGTTTTGAACAACACACACACACACAAAAACGAGAAAGGGTAAACGAAAGTTTGACTCACGGAATGCTTTTTGAAAACGACGGCAGTTTTGAAAAAGTATCCATTTCCCCAGCGGAGTCACCTACTGAAATTACCAGGATCGCGCGGGCTGCGGCGAGCGGTTGTCTTTCGCGGTGTTTGGGACCTCGCTTTCGAGAAGGAGAGGGGTCGCCACGGGGTTTTGTATTTTGAGCCCAAACGTTGAAAATGGCTTTGAAAAACGTGTCATTTTGTATTTTGAGCCCAAACTTTGGAAATGGCTTTGAAAACGTGTCGTTTTGTATTTTGAGCCCAAACTTTGGAAATGGCTTTTAGTACCAGAGATTGTTAGGTACGAAGGTCACGTTACGTTTCGGGAAGAGTATGTTGAGATCACCTGAAACACCTCGTATGACGAGTCTTTCTACCTTTCTCGAAATTGTGTGTGTTTGTGTGTGTGTGTGTGTGTGTTGCATTTTGAAAATGGGGGCTTGAATGACAAGATTAATCTTGATTTGAATGTCGAATGTTGATTTTATGATTCTTGGAAAAAAGCGAGCATTTGAATGACAAACGTCGGTTTTGGAGTTTTTTAGGAAAAAAGGTGCGAGTGACGAATTTGAGTCTTTAGCTTAAGTGTCAAATGTTGACTTTTAAGAAATGAGCGTCTGAATGTCAAACTTCGGGTTTTGAGTTTAAAAATGATCGTTTGGATGCCAATCGTCACTTTTGCACGTTTTGAAAGGGAGCTCGAATGACGAACTCCGATTTTGAACCGGGCATTACATTGTTAGGGATTTTTATGAAAAAAGGCATTAAATGAGATGCGATCAACGAATCGTTTTGCGACTCGGACTTTGATAAATAAATACTATCACGAGCCAAACGGCTCGGACTTGTAAATGACAGTATTTAAAATGTGGTATCGACGGAATCAAACGATTCGAATATTAAAGATGCGATCAACGAGCCAAACGGCTCAAACTTGTAAAGTTACGTAATTTAAATGAAAATATCAACGGATCAAATGATCCGGACTTTGTAAATGACTATCACGAACCAAACGGTTCGGACTGTAAAGTTGCAAATCAACGGATCAAACGATCCGGACTGTAAATGACATAAACGTAAAGAACGGGGCCGGAACGCCGTTTTAACCCGAGATTACTTCTCTTACGGGAGAGAAGATGATCTTGGGGTAAAACATATCGGACCCCGTAGACGTTGTTACGTCTACATTTCAATGATTTTGACCGAAGCGATTATAGCGTTTGACGCGTAAATCGAGACGGAACGAGTGTTTAGGGAGAGAGAGTGTTACCTATGGCTAGGGGTTGACTCTTTTGGCTCGGTTGACGTATACGGGATACGGTTTGGTGTTTGAAAGGGTGTTTTGATTTTGTTTGGCTCGTGTTTGGTTGAAAAATAAGATTTTCACGCAAATCGAGACAAAATGGGGCTCGGGAGGGGGTGGAACTGGTCTATGCCGTGGGCTTTTGTGAAAGTAATTAATATTTTACCTCCTTTGAAATGTTTGACAGCCCTTGTATTTATAGGGTGAAATTGTAAAACAGTCCGGATGGACTCTTCCTCAATTTGGGGAGGTTTTTTGGTATTTTGGAAAATTGGGGGACTTGTTGGCAATTCTGATTTTTCATGTAAAATAGTCCGGACGGACTGTCACTCAATCTCAGGGGCATTTTGGTCTTTTCATCTTGAAATCTGATTGATATGATTGGAGGGCCTTGGCATGTGTTCCACGTGCCCCTGTGACTCACCTAGGCTAGGGTTTTCGTCCCGTTATTCCCGATTTTGTCCGTTTTTTAAATAACTGTTTGGAAAATGTCCGAAACGCTCCCGGAAAGTGCCGGAAAGTGCGTTTTTCAGGAAAAGCTGTACTTTTACGTGTGATAACGTGTGTTGAGTGCGCTTTGATGTTGGGATGCACGGGGCAGTCCTGGAACGTCTCGTTGGCTTGAGAACGGGGAGTTTAACGGGTTTCGGTTAACCTGGAAAGGGCCAGTTAACGGATTTCGGTTAACTTCTAACGGATTTTGACGATTCGAATTTGGGTACTTACACATTGCAATGGCCATATCCACACTACGGAATGGAAAAGTGGTAAGTCAAGAGGTTTGTTCTCCTTCATCTTCTTCTCCTCCTCCTCCTCCTATTTCTAAAGAAGATGCTGAAAAGAGTACATGTGGATTGGGGGAAAAATTCAAAGACACTTATATACCCCCAAGCCATATGTACCACCGGTGCCCTTTCCCGGTCAATTGATGAGACATAAGTTAGATCATCGAATGAAAGAAATGATGGAGATATTCTCCAAAGTTAGCATAAATCTCCCACTGCTGAATGTGATTAAAAATATTCCGGCCTATGCAAAAAATTTCAAAGAATTAAACTCCAAAAAGTATAGGTATGAAAAGAATGAGATGTTGATCATGGGAGAAAGTGCTAGTGCCATAGTCCGACAAGACCTCCTACCTAAACTAAAGGACCCCGGAAGTTTCACAATTTCTATTACTATAGGGGATTCTAGTGAGGTGAAGGTGATGTTAGACCTTGGTGCTAGCATTAATTTACTACCATACTCCACATATTTGAAATTGGGCTTGTCTGAGTTGAAGCCCACCATAATGACCCTCTATTTAGCGGACCGTTCTACTAGGAGACGGATGGGCATTGTGGAGGATGTGCTAGTTCAAGTGGGGACCTTGATAGTCCCCGTTGACTTTGTGATTATGGATATAGTTAATGGAGGAAGTACGAGTAGAGACCCTCCTATTTTGCTATGACGTCCCTTCATGGCCACAACTAACACAATAATAAATGTGGGGAATGGGAAATTGTCCATGATGGTAGCGGATGAGAAGATAGAAATTTAGATTAATGATGTGATGAAACACCCCATGGATGATGGTGGGGAAGATTGTGAGTCCTTAGATGACATAGAGGAGGATAAGTGTGCTAAAGTAGATAAGAGTGACAGTGAGAATTCTAGGGATAAAGCGGACGTTCATGATATGGCTAGTAACAACAAGGTCGACAAACACTCTTTGAGTGACGGACCGTATCACCCCCTAGACCGACCCCATAAGGTGTCGGTGTCAAAATTAAAATCTTTTTTTCCTCTGAAAGCTGAATGTAATAATTCATGTGCTCAAATTGAGGAATGTTATTGTCTTGATATATCTGATTATTTTATGGCTAATATTGATGATCAAGATAGCTCCTCTCATAATGATTTTGAGAAAGATGAGGTGCTTGATGTCCGTGGGACCAAGGCACCAAATGAGTTTGGGGGAGAGGCCCCCATGATGAAAAAGAAAAAGAAGGCCAAGAAGAAGGCCAATAAAATCCCTTGGGCTCCACCCGAGCTAATAAAAAATGGTGCATACATGTGGAAAGCGGTGGGCATTTGTGCCCGCGAATATGCGATGTGGGCCAGGGGAAGGAAAGCTAAGGCCAAAGAGAATGTGGCCACCTCAAATCCCATGTAAACATGAGCAAGGGTCAGGCTAACGACCTTAACCAAATGCGCTAATTGGGAGGCAACCCAAGTAGGTACGTTTTTATTTGCTTTGTTTTATTTGTTTTGTCATGCCATATCGTCCTTTAAACCCGAGGCATGTTTTTGTTCTCATTGCTATAAGGACATAGCATGTTTTGAGTTTGGGGGTAGAGATCTCTCCGAGTTTGTGGGTTTATAGGGGAGTGTATATAGTGTCACTCTCCAAAAAAATAGAAAAATTTTGTTCTTTTCATATTTTGGGAAGTTGACAAGAGTCCATGATGATTTGAGAGTGCTTTAATTTTAAAATCTTGAGTATTATTATCAATATTGGGATATAATTGCATTGATACATGTGAAGTATGATTTCTCCACCTTTCACTTCCATATTATTTTTCTTGATCATTGTTACCAATTTAGGAGACCTTTATAGGATCACTTTGGCATTCTAGGGGTCCCTAGAACATGTTTGCATGACTGTCAATAACACATCAATTAGGCTATTCGGGAAGTGATATGTGGCTATTTTCTTTGAACCCTATTTTTGAGCCTTTAACTTTCTCGTCACTTATATAAAAAATTTCGCTAGAACCCCTTTTGAGCTTAAAAAAGAATTGAATCTCTCACAAAGTGGGAGGTTATCTTAGACCACCATTCGCCTTCTTTTGTATCCTCATTATCCTACCCTTTTAACTTATACACTATTTTCTCACCTTTTCATGAAAGTGAAACTAGGGAATGAACGGGAATGTTTGGGTTATGTTTAGAAAATCAAGGGTGGAAAGTGGTCATGAAAAGAAATAAAAGGGTCATGTTACGTAATGAAAAGAGGGGCTTGGGCAAAAGTATTGAATGCACATTCTTCGTGATATATTTGGGCAAAAAAAAAAAGAGAAAAAAAAAAGTTGAAAAAAAAAGCCTTGCCCTTTCTAATGTTGAAGTGGAAAGTGATCAAAAAGAAAGAAAGGTGATCAACCCCGAGTGTGAAAGTATACAAAATTATAAGTATGGGAGTTTAATCAATGGATTGGCATGGAGCGGAGTGATAAATTTAAATGTGAGGATGTATGATGAAGACTTCTTAGTTTCACTTGCTTGACTTTGTATGTCCTTACCGTCTTTTGTAACCGTGAACCTAGCCCGCGTTTACGCGATACATTACAAGCCGTTAAGCCATATTTGATCCCTAAAGAGTAGCCGGGTTGACAGTTTTGTTTAAACATACATATGAGTGTCCTTATGAAATTTCATCTTATTATCGTTGATTTAGAGCATGTCGTTAGTGACCCTAAAAAATATCTTATTTTGGTGACAATGATCTCTCATATTTCATGCATCTTTCATTATGTGGTGGAGAATTGTAAGTTAGATGCATCCACGTAATTATAATCCCATATTCATGATAATTCTTGTAGATTATGTGTGTTGTAAAATCTGAGACTTGTTGTGCCAACGACCTATTATATGAATTGAACAATCCCAAAAATATTTTATTTATTTTATCTAGTGAGTTAGTTTTTATTTTGTTTTAGTTTTGTTTTACTCGGGGACGAGCAAAAGATAAGTTTGGGGGTATTTGATGGATGTGGTTTTGCCCATCCAAAAGATATATTTCCTAGCTTATTTGATGCTCGAAACCTTGGAAATTTAATATATTTTGTAGTGTTTTGAAAGTACAGGGGCTGAAGTGCAATTATAGAGAAAATAGGGGATTTTCACGTATTTTGGAAATTCAGGGACCAAACTGGAATTATGGAAAATGGAGGAGGAAACTGATATTTCAAAGTTCAAGGGCCAAAATGTAAGTCTTGGAAATTCAGGGGCCAAACTGGAAATATGAAAAATTGGGAGGAATTTGATTTTATGAAAATTCATGGGCCAAAGTGAAAATATGAATAATTCAAGAAGCAAGGTGCAAAATAGAAAATTATAAGTACCAAAGTGCGACTGTACAATTGCGACGCGAAACGAATCCAAGGGAACACAAAATGGGGCCAAACCAAAGGCAATGGCCGGCCAAACAAAAGGCTGATGGACGAAGAAACTGGGCCAAGGCAGGCTGGCCGAGACAAGGCAAGGCTGGCCGAAGGACTGGGCTGTGTTTGGAGCATGGGCGGCCGCTGAAAGAGAGGAAACAAGGCCGTGAAAGCTCTGTACAATTGGGCGGTCGCTGGGCCAACTTGGGCGACCGCCGACCAATCAATACCAATATATTCTATTCCGTCACAAAACAATAAAAACGAGATTTTCAACAGAATCAGTGACAGATTTCAGCATATTTTTATTTTGACTAGGATTTTGATCAGATTTTGGTTTTCAAAAAGGATTTCACCTCCCTCCTCCTATAAAAAGAACCCTAGACTAGTTTTTGTATTATCGATAATCTCTCATCTCTCATCTCTCATTCTCTCTCTATATTTTATTCCCCTTTATCATAGTTTAGTTTTTATTTTATTTTTGAAGAATCAAGAACAAGGTTTTGATTTATTTATTTTAATGGCCATTCAAGGCTAAATTATTTGATTCGTGGATTGAGGTGAGTAACAATTTGATCTTTATGCTAGAGTTTTAATTCTTTCTATCTCTCTCTCGTTCTTGTTTTCTCAATATTCTTCAAAATCATTCATATGCTTCAGTTGTATGTTAAGATACCGTTGGCCTATGAATCTATTTGGGTATAAATTGTTTCAGTAACTCGGGCATTTATACATTGACCATTGTTGAGAGAATAGATTTAATTGAAGACGTAACTGAAATCAATGAATCTAGGTTCTTATGTTCTTGTGATTTAAATTGAATCTCTTGAAAGTTTATATTGACGTAACTGAATATATAAACAAGATGGAGATATTAGGGTTTTAATGTTCTTATCGACGTAACTGTGATATTAACATCTTAACCCTAGGTTTTTGTGAACGAACCCAAGAATGAGATTGAATTATTTTTACATGAAATAAAAAGCATAAAGTGATAATTGTTATGATCCCCAATCCATGAATCCCTTGTCTCTTGATATCTTTAATTTATTTATTTTTCTTTCTTAGTTTAATAGTTCAACCAATCAAAACCCCTTTTCCTTTGTTACTTTTTACACTAATTAAATCAATTTGTTCAACACACAAATCTCTGTGGTTCGACCCTTACTTTTGTATATTGCTACTTCGGTAACTTGTACACTTGCAAGGTTTTTATTACACGAGGATTTTATCCATCAGAGAGTGATGGAAGTGGTTTCACCCATCCAAAGGATATGTTTCTAAGCTTATTTTCTGCTCAAACTTGGGAAATTTATGTCTTTTCTACTGGTTTTGTAAGTACAGGGGCCAGATTGCAAAAGGAGATAAAAGGAAGGACTTGGAGCTGAATTGAAGTAGGGAGCGATCCCGCACCCCTAAAAGGGGGAGGCCGCACCAAAAAGATAGAAGGTAATGAGCGAATGCTCCCAGAGGATGCAAACGCACAAACTTTCCAGCGCTTTGGAGCGACTCTACCAGGCAATGCAGAGCGACCGCACCCCTAGGCTCCTTAGACTGATTTGGACGGATTGGGCGTGGATCTTTCCTCTAAAAGCTGAAAATAAGTGATCAATGTGCTCAAATTGAGGAATGCTATTGTCTTGATATTTCTGATTCTTTTATTGCTAAAATTGATGATCAAGATAGTTGCTCTAAAAATTTTATTGAGGAAGATAAGGTGCTTGATGTTTGTGAGACCAAGGCACCAAATTAGTTTAGGGGAGAGGCCCCCATGAAAATAAAAAATAAGAAGAAGGCCAAGAAAAAGGCCCCAAATATTTCTTGGGTTCCACCCGAGCTAATAAAGAATGCTACATATGTATGGAAAGTTGTGGGTGTTTGTGCCTTTGAAAGCATGAGGTGGGCAAAGGGACGAAAATCCAAGGCCAAAGAGAATGCGGCCACCTCCAATCCCAACTAAATGGGGACTACGGTCGGACTAACGACATTAACCAACTTCGCTTATTGGGAGGCAAACTAACTAGGTACATTTTATTTGCTTTATTTTATTTATTTTGTTGTGTCATATCATCTTTTGAACCCAAAACATGTTTTAGTTTTCTTTGCTATGAGGACGTAGCATGCTTTGAGATTAGGGGTAGATATCTCTCCAAATTTGTGAGTTTATAGGAAAGTGTATATAATGTTACCCTCCAAAAAAATTGAATTTTTTTTAAAAAATTGTTGTTTTCATTTTTTGGGATGTTGGCAAGAGTGATGATTTGTGAGAACTTTAATTTTAAAACCTTGTGTGTTATTATCAATATAGGGATATAATTGCATTGAAATATGTAAAGTATGATTATTTCACCTTTCACTTCCATATATATTTTTCTTGATCACTATTATCAATTTAGGAGACATTTATAAGATCACTTTGATATTCTCGTTGTCCCTATAACATGTTTGCATGACTATCAATAACACATTAAATAGGCTATTCGGGAAATGATATATGGATATTTCTTTAAACCCAATTTGTGAGCCTTTAACTTTCTCGTCACTTATAAAATTTCCGATAGAACCATTTTTGAGCTTTAAAAAGAATGAAATCTCTCACAAATTGGGAGGTTATCTTAGAACATCATTTGCTTTCTTTTGTACTTGCATTATCATACCCTTTTAAACTTATACATTATTTTCTCACTTTTCAAGAAATTGAAACTAGGGAATGAATGGGAATTTGTGGGTTATGTTTGGTAAATTAGAGGTTGAGTGGAAAGTGGTAAATAATAGAAAGAAAAAGAGTTATATATGTAATGAAAAGATGGGCTTGAGTAAAGTATTTAATGAATAGTATTCTTCGTGAGTTATCTATATATACAAAGCAAAGAAAAGATAGAAAAATCTGAAAAAGCCTTGCCCTCTTTTATGTTGAAGTGGAAAGCGATCAAAAGAAAAAAAAGGTGATCAACCACATGTGTGAAAGTATGCAAAATCATAAGTTTGGGGGTTGAATCAATGAGTTGACATGGTTGTGGGGAGAGATAAATTCAAAGTGAGGATACATGTTGAAGACTTCATAGTTTCACTTGCTTGAATTCGTATTTCCTTATCATCGTTTGTAATCGTGAACCTAACCTGCGATTTTCGCGATACATTACAATCCTAAATCCATATTTGATCCCTAAAGTGTAGCCAGGTTTACAGTTGTGTTAAACATACATATAAGTGTCCTTGTGCAGAAATTCCATCTTATTATCATTGATTAAAGCATGACACAACTGACCCTATAAAATATCTTACTTTGGTTATGATGATTTCCCATTTTTCATTTATCTTTCATAATGTGATGGAGAATTGTAAGTTAAATGCATCAATGTAAATTTAATCCCATGTTAATGGTAATACTTGTAGATTATGTGTGTTGTAAAATCTGAGAATTGTTGTGCCAACAACTTATTATATGAGTTGAACAAACCCTAAAATATTTTCTTTGTTTTCGTAGTTTTATTTTGTTTTTAGTTTTTGTTTTACTCGAATACGAGCAAAAGATAAGTTGGGGGTATTTGATGGACGTGGTTTCACTCATCCAAATGATATGTTTCTAAGCTTATTTTCTGCTCAAACTTGGGAATTTGATGTCTTTTCTAGTGGTTTTGTAAGTATAGGGGCCAGATTGCAAAAAGGAGAGAAAGGAAGGACTTGGAGCTGAATTGAAGTAGGGAGCGACCGCAACCTTAAAAGGGGCGGCCGCACCAAGAAGACAAAAGGTACTAAGCGAACGCGCCAACTTTCCCACGCTTAGGAGCGACCGTAGAGGGCAATGCAGAGCGACCTCACCTGGCTCCTTAGGCAGATTTAGACCGATTGGGCGTGGATCTTCCAAATTTGACAAGGATTTGGCCAGAATTTGAGTAATGCTGCGTACGGAATCCCTTCTCTCTCTTCCCCTACTATATAAACACTCCTAGATTAGGTATTGTATCGTCTTCCATATTATAAGATAGTTTAGGTTTACAAGTTTTGAAGACAAGGATTTCAAGGTTTATTCCAGGTTTTTCTTCTTTTATTTTATTGGCCCTTCACGGCTAAATACTTAGTTCGTGGATTGGGTGACTAACAATTGGATCTTTATGGTAAGGTTTTAATCCTTTGTATCTTCTTTCTCATTTTTGTTCTCCTCAACATTTTTCAATATCATTCTTAGGTTTCAATTGTATGTTAAGATACTTTTAGCCTTTGTATCTCTTAATAAAGTTTGAGATTCCACACTACAAGAAAAATGAGTTTTGACAACGTTTTTATTAACAACGTTTTTAAATAAACGTTGTCAATTACTGGGTTTGACAACGTTTTTAGAGAAAACGTTGTGGTTTAATTTATATAACAACGTTTTATACAGAAACGTTGTAATAGGGAAAGACTACAACGTTTATATTTTAAAACGTTGCTGATAGGACAACGTTTTTTTTAAAACGTTGCACTTGAAAGCAACGTTTTTATTAAAAACGTTTTAGTACTATTCATTCGCGCGCTAGACCATTTCGCCAAAAAGTTTAATTTACAATTAAAAAAAGAAAAGGAGTCAGCATACTACTCCTCACAAATCGCTAAGCACCACCAGAAAACCCTTTCCCTATTCTTCATCAGCGCTAGTTCCTTCGGCGGCGGCGGCTCTCACAAATCGCTCAACACCACTGGAAAACTATTTCCCTCTTCCTCATCAGCTAGTTCCTTCGGCGACGGCGGCTCTCGATCGAACGATCGATATCTCTCTTCTTTGCAGGCGACGAGTCTCAAGCTTTCTCCTTAGGCGATGACTTTATTCGAAGGTCTTTCTCTCTCTTTCACTCTCTCTCTCTCGCGCATCATCGTCATCGTCTGTAATTGTTAAAAATTATGGCTTAAAATTACCCTCAAAATTATTCTTTAATTTCTGTATTTCGCACCTTCCCTCTTGATAACTAGGGTTCGTTGAGCTAAGACGTCTCTGGTAAGTGGGTTGAAGGCTGAGTTGAGGATCGTTTGAAATCAAAGAGTACTTTGTTTCAAGAGTAAGTGGTAAGTAAATCTTTTCTTTGTTTGTTTAATGTAATTTGGTTAGTTGGGAATTTCGAAATTGGTGTGGGTGTGAAATTTGTTGGGTTAAATTAAACCTAAATGGTTTTGGGGAGGAAGGGGTTTGTAGAAAGATCAATTTATTTTGATTGATATTGAATAAATTTGATTGACGACAGTAAGATTTGAGTTTTTTATTTGATTTGGAGGGGGGTGTTTAAGGTTGATTGTTTGATTTCGGCTTATGAATTCACTTATTTTGGAAAATAAGTTGCTTGAAGAAGCACCCTCGTCTGCTCTAACAAGTAACACCTGAGCTGAGAAAAGACATGGGTGATACAGCAGCAGTTGCAGCAGCATCTATGGGTTACATTGGTGTTGGCACTATTGAGTTCGTTTTGGATGAAAGAGGAGGCTTTTACATTGGTTTGGCACTATTGAGTTCGTTTTGGATGAAAGAGGAGGCTTTTATAATAATAATAATAAATAATAAAATAATAATAAGATAATAATAAAATAATAATAAAATAATAATAATAATAATAATAATAATAATAATAATAATAATAATAATAATAATAATAATAATAAAATAATGAAATAATAATAATAATAATAATAATAATAATAATAATAATAATAATAATAATAATAATAATAATAATAATAATATTATTATTATAATAATAATAATAATATAATAATAATAATAAAAAATAAAAATAATAAAAACAAAAATAAAAATAAAAATAAATAATAAAAATAATAATAAAATAATAATAATAATAATAAATAAATAATAATAAATAAATAATAATAAATAAATAATAATAATAATAAATAAAAACTATTAAAAAATAAATAAATAAATAAATAATAATAATAATAATAATAATAATAATAAAAATAATAAAAATAAAAATAATAAAAAAAATAAAAATAATAAAAATAATAAAATAATAATAAAATTAAAATAAAATTAAAAAAAATAATAAAAATAAAAATAAAAATAATAATAATAATAATAAAAATAATAAAATATTAATGAAATAATAATAAAATAATAATAAAATAATAATAATAAAATAATAATAATAATAATAATAATAATAATAATAATAATAATAATAATAATAATAATAATAATAATAATAATAATAATAATAATAATAATAATAATAATAATAATAATAATAATAATAATAATAATAATAATAATAATAAAATAGTAATATTTATTATTATTATTATTATTATTTTAGTCTTTATAATTTCATTCAACATTTTTTCAGCGTATTAATCAAACAGTCAAACTTACTTATGACAGCTCATCAGCACTTTAAAAAAATTAAATCAAACATCATCATTCATCAGTCATAAATTATCATTAATAAGTAATAAGTCATCAGCACATATCAATAAACTAAATCAAATGGGCCTTACTTGTGATGCTCTCTATATGGGAGAAAGGGTATTTTGGCAACACGAAGCGGGATTCGTACGAATGGTACCTAAGGATCCTTCCCTGAACGTGATAAAGCCACGAAATATTCCTGAGTTGACCTATGTTTTGGCTGGTATTGATGCTAGCTCACTGGTTGCTGTAGATAATTACGAGGATTTTGTGAGACATAGATTGAGGAGCCCACAGGTTATATCCAGTGCATACGCGAGTCTTATTCATTCTTTTGATGCTCTTATACCCCCACCTTATTTCATGTACAGAAGAGATGGTAATATTTACTAGACAGAGATAGAGGTACCACCCGTTGTCCAGCTGCATTATCGAATCATTATGAATGTTGCCTCAGTATATTTCTTTCATTTTCTCAGTTAGCTTCTTGTCATTCTCTTGTTTCATAGTCAACTGTTCTTGATCAAATTCCTTTATGTACACAGGTTTCTACTTGAACGGTATAAATCTTGAACGGTATAAATCGAGATATGAACATGGGTTTGCTCAAGCTGGGCCTAATTGAATTGGGCCATGAATATTATCTAAATAACCAAGTATCAGGGCCGAGTAAGTTCTTCCTTGTATGACGAGGAACGTTTATCTCAGCCTTAGGTCAACATTCTCGGGCCGTCATGCCGCAAGTGACGAGGAAAGAAAAGTTCTTACCTCGGCATTTCATCACCATGACGAGGAAGCAAAATCATTTACCTCGGCATATCTCCGCGCCGGCCAATCTCCAAATGACGAGGAATCAGAATTATTTACCTCGGTCTATTTGCCAAGGCCAAGGTAAAACATTTGTGTTCCTCGGCGTTCCGGCTAGCAGAATATACAGTCCTTATACAACAAGGATTACACATTCACGATTCAATCAGGATTGTAACCAACTACACCAATCCAAGTCAAACAATGACTCCTTAACAGATGTAATTCTCTTAGGAATACATCTTATCTCCTCACAAGTCTACTTCAACATGGATTCTATCAATCCATCCCTATAAATACAAGCCACATGGCTCATTATTTGGTACGTTACTTTTTACATTGGGAAAACTCTGTCCATTTGTTTTCTCATATACCAACCGTGAACTTACTCTCACGCCGGAGGGCCTTTAGCCGGATCCGCCCCGGCTTAGTTTACGTGTTTTCTCTTATTTTCAGGCCTTGCAAACACCGGAGCAATCATCGCTTGTATTTGGGTTGATTTGACGATTTTGGCTTCATCAATTGGTTTCATTGCCGGGAAATCGATTCAAACACCCTTTGTTTGGCCTGGAAAACGCTCGCTAAAAGCCAATTTTCTTGCCTGAATTTTTCTCTTTGTGAACGGAATTTTTGGATCGTTGAAACTCTGTTCTTGAAATCGCCTGAATTTGCGAATTTCAAACCGGATATTGCCCAGATTCCGTTTGGAGGCGTTTTTTATCGTTAAAATTCCATCCCAATTTTGGCTTGAATTTTTTGGTGTTGGAAAAATTGCAATTGGTTGTTTGTTTTTGGTCAAATTTTGCCCTAATTTTGACCAGAAACTAGGATCTATTGGAAATTGTGATTTTGGAAAATTTGCACTTGATAATTCGCTGTTGACTTACAATGGATGGACAACTTGCAAGTGTAACTGCTGAGGATGATCAAACCCAAGTGAACGGTGCTAACACTGGAGCCGAGGAACTGTCTCCTCCTCCTCCTCTACCTCAGCCTGATGCCCTTCCTCCCCTCTCCATGACCCTTCGTTCCAAGGGTCAGGTGAATGCCGAGGGAGAAGGTGCTGAGCTTCCTCGTCCTACTCGTACCCGCGGAAAGCAAGTAGGGAGGAAGAAAACAAAGAATGCCGACGCCGGTCAAGCAGGAGGAAGTCAACCCATTGACCGACGCTCTTTGTTACATAGGCAAATGGAAACTTTACAAAGAATGTATGAAACACAGGTTGCTCTCTTGCAATTAGACCCAGAGCATTCCATGGCTGAATTTATTAGGCCATCTGTGGGCAACCCCCTCGAAAAGGGACAAGATGAGCAACAACCTCCTCCCCTCAAAACCAGGGACCTACCAAGGCCATCCCCTCGAAATTCTCCTCATCCTCGGCACAACAGTAAGCAGAGAGCTCCAGTGGTCGACTTGAGAAGCCACTTAACTCCTAGGGAAGAGGAAGTAAATTCTCGGGACCTAAGAACGAGACTCAGTTTGAACAGACGCCTATCCCCTGCTCGTCTTGTCATGGCACCTAGGCGTCCCACGCCACCTCGATCTCGTCGACCAAATTCTCCTCTACCTCGTCGGCCAGGATTCTCCTCGTCCTCGGCATCGAGAATTTGCAAGGCCGAGGACACAGAGCCGTACGAGAATGATACTTGGCGGTCAAGACACAGGAATTAAGGCGTGACAAAGCTCCTTCCAAACGGGACGGCCACCGACATGACGCGGAGAACGGTAGGGTGAATGATCGCCCCAAGGACAAATCCGTCGAAGCTCCCAACGAAGCACCCGCTCAAGCGGTGACAAGGGAGTGGAAACCAAGCAATGGAGGCTGTTGAAGCAAAGACTGGATGACATGGAGAGGGGAAAGAAGTTTAATGACGATGATTATGGTGGGCAACACGTCCATTCTCTTTGAGGATAGCTATGACTCCACCTAATCCCCACCTCAAGCTCCCTAATTTCGAAAAATACAATGGCACTGCGATGCAAAGACCACGTGCAAAGTTTTGAACAAACTATGAATCTCCTCACCACTTGCGATGACACCTTTCTGTAAAGCTTTCGCGAGTACCTTCTAGGAACGACTTTGACTGGTTCCGTGAGCTTAAAAGAGGTAGCATCGATTCTTTGGAGAGGCATGAGGAGAATGTTCTTGGACCACTTTGCTCACTCTTGGTAAGAGGAAGATAAGGTGGTGACTTGGCCAACATTGAGCGAGGGAAAGGGAGAAACCACCCTCGGTTATTATAATCGGTTCCGAAAAATGGCGGACCGAGGTTGAAGAAAGCCTCATTGATAGGGAAGTTATTGTTTGTTTCAATTCGGCTTAAAATCTGGTCCCCTCGTTTATGAACTCTCGGCCCGGGGAACCTCAAACAAAGTCCGAGCTATCTGAGGTAGCTTATGCCATTTCCATGGTGAGGATAAAACAAAGAAGAGGGGAGGCGACAAGACGAAACAGAGGCGACGGGCAATCGCCGAGAATAGTAATGGAAACGGCGAGGGTTCCAAAGGGAAGAACAAAACAAGGAGTACGGAGAAGCTTGAGTTCACTCCTCTTACTAAGCCCATCTACGAAATCATGCGGTGGTCAACCTTCCTCCACCTCAACCAATGACCGACAAGCCAAAATTCCCTCGTAACATGAACAAATATTGTGATTTTCACAAAGACAACGGGCACACCACTGATGGTTGTTGGGCCCTCAAGAAAATAATCCAAAAATGGGTCGACGAGGGAAAGTTGGATCGTTATGTTATGAAAAAAGATAACAAGCGGAAGCGGAAGGAAGAGGACAGTGAAGATGACGACAAAAGCGAGGATGAAGACCGCAGGCCTCCTAGGGCCAAGTTACATGTGATACGGGAAGAGGTAACTTCGACCAGAAAACTAAGGGACCGAGATCACGAGTGAGCAAAGTGTACCATGTTCCTGCTTGGATCCATAAAGCGAAAGAGGTCATTAGTTTCTCTCCTAATGAGTTAGCTGGAAGCCGAGCATCTCGCGAACAACCCTTGGTGATAAAGGGCCGAATAGACAACGTTGAATCCGAAAGACTTCTTGTTGACACGGGGGCCTCCGTGACATCCTATATTATTCGGCCTTCCAACGGATGGGCTTGAAAGACACCATGTTGGAACCCTACCATGGAAGGCTAGAAGGATTCACAAATCACAAAGTTGGAGCCAAGGGAGCTGTGGAGCTAGAACTTGAAGTCGGTGATCATCCCTTCCTAGCAAGCCACGATCAATTTTGTAGTCATGGATTTGACTAGTGCTTACCATGCGATCATAGGCATTCCAAGTCAAGCCAAACTTGGGCTGGTGGCCTCACTTCCCCACCAACGAGTTAAATTCCCCACTCGGGCAGGGATTGGATGTGTGAGGGCCACCCCCAGGACTTCTTGGAACATGTCGTGAAGAGCGAGAAAGAAATCCAAAAGTGTGGAGATAGATACCCCAGGAAAACATTAAGATCTCCAAGTCTCGAGAAAACCAGAAACTAGCTCGAGAATGAGCTATATTCGTGAAGTGCTGCGGAGGAGGAAGAGCCTATGGTCCAAGAAATTGCGAGATGACCAAGGCATAGTCCTATCCATACATGGAAGACCACATGGTCCAAGAAATTGCAGATGACCTAGGCATAGTTCGGCCGTATCGAGAAGAAGACCTGATCTCTTCAACGGCGAGAACTCGGGGGCCAACCACGACCTAGGGAAGGTCGGTCTCCCGAGATGTTGATAAACTTATGGAGGAAGAGGGCCTCAACGTGAATGACAATGAAGGGAGAAGAATTAGAGAGATCATCATCGAGTCTCTAGAATTAGTGACGGTCTTGAAATGAAGCTTGTTGACGGCTGGAAGAGATAGTCATCAATCTGACTATCTGAACAAAAAATCAAGCTCGGGGGCCAACTATCTCCCGAGAAGAGAAAGAAAAAATCATCTCCCTCTTGAAAGCAGGTCTCGACGTCTTTGCTTGGAGAGTCGAAGATATGAGGGGATCAATGAAGAAGTAGCTCTCCACCGCCTTGAAGTTGATCCTTTGGCAAAGACTATCTCCCGAGACAAGGAGAAATTTTGCAAGGGACAAGGAGGAAGCTATAAAAGAAGAAGTGCGAAATTACTTAGTGCGGGAATAATTCGTGAAGTTAAGTACCCCGTTTGGTTGGCCAATGTAGTTATGGTGAAGAAGCAAAATGGGAAATGGCGTATGTGCATAGAGCTTTCTTGATCTAAACAAGCACACCCAAGGACGGCTATCCTCTTCCTAGAATTGACAAGTTGGTTGATTCCATTCTTTGGACATCAAACTCTCGGCTTCCTAGATGCCTATTCGAGGCTATCATCGAGATAAAAATGGCGGAAGAGGACATTGAGAAGACGGCCTTCCAAACACACAGGGGTAATTCTTGTTACATCATGATGCCTTTTGGGCTCAAGAACGCGGGTGCTACATACCGGCGAATGGTGAATCGAGTTTTTGCAAGCCAAATAGGTCGCAACATGGAAGCTTATATTGATGACATGGTCATAAAGACCAAGGAAGGCGATCCACGTTCCCGACACAAGAGACAATTCACAACCTCAGGAGCTAATAACATGAAGCTAAATCCGAGCAAGTGCGTGTTTGGAGTAACTTAGGAAAGTTCTAGGCTTCATGGTATCTCAAAGGGGATTGAAGCAAACCCCGAAAAAATCAAGGCGCTCGTTGACATGAAGGAACCTACCACCATCAAGGAGGTTGAAAGACTTAATGGAAGAATCGCAGCACTTGAAAGATTCATCGCCAAATCCGCCGAAAAGTCACTGCCTTTCTTCAAGGTATTGAAGGGTACCAAGAGCTTCTCTGGACTCTGAATGCTACTGAGAAGCATTCCTCCGGTTGAAGGAGTACTTGGGTTCCCCTCCCTTGCTTAGCGATCAGACTACGGTGAGATCTTTGTACGTCTTCTAGGCCCGATCATCTTTGTCGCATTGTCCTAGTTCGAAATGATGAAGGAATTCAAAAGCTTGTCTACTATGTCTCTAAGGCACTATCGACGTGGAAACGAGATACTTCAATGTGGAGAAGATAGCGTACGCACTAGTCATTGCATCGAGGAAGCTACGTGCTTATTTTTACGCACATCCTATCACCGTGTACACGAATGAACCATTGAAGAAGATACTACATAAGTTGGACGGCTCGGGCGTCTCCTTAAGCTGGTCCATCGCTCTCGCGAGTTCGATATCACTTACCAACCAAGGAAGACCCTCTGGCGCGGCCTTTGGTTGACTTCATGGTCGAGGCGCCTTTATGGGTGAGCATCTCCCCACCTCTAGGAAGCAAAACGCACAAGAGGATAAAGACTCTCCCATTGAACTCCCATCCAACTGTTGGATCCTGTATACGGACGGATCAGCCACCAAGGAAAGAAGCGGAGCTGGAATTGTGCTAGCAAGCCCGGAAGGAGAATATACTACGCAAGACGCCATCCGTTTCAAGTTCCCTGCCTCCAATAATCAAGCGGAATATGAAGCTCTAATATTTGGCATTGAATTAGCCTCCTTCTATGGAGCAACTAGGGTGGCGGCCTTCTGCGACTCCCAACTCGTTGTCAAACAAGTAAAGGGAGAGTATAATGCCCAAGACCCCACCCTTGCCAAGTATAGAGACCTGGTCCTAGATATGACGAAGAAGATGGAATTTTTCGAGCTCAAACAAATTGGCAGGGAAGATAACCAAGTCGCAGACGTTCTTTCCAAAGCTGGCTACCATGGATGTGTCTAAGACCCGGTCCTTATGTGGTTTATGCCGAGGAACACTGCGTACGAAAGACTACAAATCATGCTCTTAGATGGAGAAGATAGATCTTTGGATCGATGACTACATTGAATACATTGAGAAGGAAAAACTACCGGAAGATGAAGCTCGAGCCAAGTTTATCGAAAAGAGGTCCCCAAGGTTCGTGGTGATGAATGGAGTCCTCTACAGAAGATCTTTCACGAAGCCCCTGCTAAGGTGTGTCTATCCCAAGGAAGTTGAGAACCTCTTGGCGAAGTACATGAAGGTGTTTGCGGCGGACACCGGGGGCGAGAACCTTAGGCGACAAAATCATATCACTAGGGTACTATTGGCCAAACTGAGGAAGACGCGCACGCCTATGTTCGAAAATGTGACAAGTGCCAAAGATTCTCGACATTCCTAGACTACGGCGGTTGAGCAAACACTTGTAATACCTACGTGGCCGTTTGATATGTGGGGATCGACATCATCGGACCACTTCCCTCCCGCCCGTGGTAATTGCAAGTACGTGATAGTAGGCTGTTGATTACTTCTCCAAGTGGATAGAAGCCAAGGCATTAGCCAAGATAACGGAAGAGAACGCGATCAACTTTGTCCATGACAACATACGGGTGCGGTCGGCCTTCCTCATACAATTGTCTCGATCATGGTGCAATTCTCCACGGCATTCACTACGAGTTGGGAAGAGTAAAAGTCCGCCATGCAAAATCTTCGGTTAGCGAGACCACAAGGCAATGGCCAAGCGAAGCGGCAAACAAGCTGGTCCTAACCGCCCTCACCAAGAACCTTGAAGGACGCGAGGGTAGATGGTTGGACGAACTTCCCTAGCCTTATGGGCTGTTCGCACAACCACCAGGGGGCCAACCGGGAAACCCCATTCGCACTAACCTTCGGTTCGAGGCTATGGCACCGGCGGAGATGGCCATCCCTACGGTGAGAAATTCCCATTACGATGAGCAAGTCAACAAGGTCAATAGGCTCCTTGACCTGGACACGATAGATGAGAAACGACTAGGCTGCACGAGATGAGGATGGTGAATTACAAACAAAGGACCAAGGCGTATCACGATAAGAGGGTCATCGGAAGAGTATTCCAAGTAGGCGATTGGGTACTCGAGAAAAATTGAAGCTCTTGGACGAAAGGCGAACGAGAACAAGCTCTCCCCAAATTGGGAAGGTCCTTATATCATCACTCAAGTCATTCGAGAAGGGACCTACGGATTGAAGACCAAGGAGGGGAAGGACCTCAAGCATCCACTGGCACTCAGACAACCTTAGAAAATACTATCGCTAGCCTAGTTTATTTAACAATAGATTAGTTTCTTATTTCTGCCTTTTAGTTTTGATTAGTTGATAGGATTGCGGTTAGTTGTAATCGCATTTCGGTTTTATGAAAGCAGATCTCTTCCGGCATGCAAAGCAACTATCAACTCTTCATACAGACACCGAGAAGATGAGGGCTGTATCCCGACTCTTACATACAACACATCTGTCGAGGGTCCACCTTGATTCGGGATACAGCGGCCAAGACCAAGGGTCCTCCTTGGCACGATGGCTTACAACACATCTGTCGAGGTCGCACCTTGATTCGGGATACCAACGGCCAAGACCAAGGGACCTCCTTGGCACGATGGCTTACAACACATCTGTCAAGGTCCACCTTGATTCGGGATACCAACGGCCAAGACCAAGGGACCTCCTTGGCACGATGGCT
Source organism: Adenophora triphylla var. japonica (assembly GCA_022495995.1). Lineage (NCBI taxonomy): Eukaryota > Viridiplantae > Streptophyta > Magnoliopsida > Asterales > Campanulaceae > Adenophora > Adenophora triphylla. The sequence goes on along the minus strand of JAFEMH010001119.1, from coordinate 208,839 downwards.
TACAACACATCCTGTCGAGGTCCACCTTGATTCGGGATACCAACGGCCAAGACGAGGGACCTCCTTGGCACGATGGCTTACAACACATCTGTCGAGGGTCCGCCTTGATTCGGGATACCAACGGCCAAGACCAAGGGACCTCCTTGGCACGATGGCTTACAACACATCTGTCGAGGGTCCACCTTGATTCGGGATACCAACCCAGACGAGGACCTCCTTGGCACGATGGCTTACAACATCTGTCAAGAGGTCCACCTTGACTCAGGATACCAACAGCCAAGACCGAGGACTTTCCTCGGCCTAATGGCTTAACAAACCTCCTACCATGAGCCCACTTTGATTCAGGATTACAACACTTTTACCGCCAAGGAAACCTTCCTCGGCCTAAATAACTTAAAGGTATAGTTAAAGCGAGGAGTCTTTCCTCGGCCTAACCACTTGCCCAACATTTGGGAGCAAGGAACCTTCCTTGGATCCCACCTTCCTAAGTCTAGTGCCTCGGCCTAGCATACAAAAATATGAGCAAGGTTATGGAAATAACATGAATCATGACAAAAGGATTTTCATTGATGTTCAAAAAATTACAGGTCCTACCATCTATAACAGAAAACAAAGAAAAGAAAGCTATCCTAAGACTGCCGCCCGTCATCAAAAGGCTTTTCCAGCCAGTCTTCTGTGATAGTGCCAGGGGAGGAAGGACCGTTTGTTCGGTGAGGGCATTAGTTTCCTCGGCCCCTCCTTCCGCCTCGGCTTCCATGGCCTCGGGCTCTTCGGCATCTGTATTGCCTCCACCGGGTCTTTTATATTGCCGGGGACAACAGGAGGCCGGCCTCCACACTTCCACGAAGCTTGAGCATCCTTGGCGGCCATTATCTCCAAGTTGCTTTCAGAAAAGGGGACCAAGTGGTGGAGAGCCCTGACCTCCTCGGCATATTGGTCCCTGCAAATCAGCTGGGCAACCTTATTGATGTCCAAACCTGTGGAAGGATCGGCGAAGATGCTCGGGCCAAGTGAAGATAACCATCTTCAAACATAGTGGCCGTCTGCTCGTCCACGGCCTCTCTAAAGGCCGAGCTGGCCATCATCAACTCCTTGAAGGCCGAGCTCTCCTTGAACCGAGCAACGGCCTCTTCCTCCCTAGCCGGGAGGGTAGCTTCCAACCCTCTGCACCGGGCCTCAGCTTCCTCGGCCCTAGTTTGGACCTCGGCTTTCTCTTTCCTTGCCGTAGCAAGCTCTTCATTTTTCAGCCGGAGATGCTCCTCGGCTTTAACCTTCTCGTCCTCGGCCCTCTTCACCTCAGCCTCAACCTTGGCCTTGGCCGCCACGAGCTCAGCTTCCTTGGCCGTTAAAAGTTTAGCCAAGGAAGCTTTGTCATTTTCACTCTTCGCTTGGGCGGCCTTAGCCTCATTCAGGCGCCTAGCCTTCTTCTTGGCTAAAACATTTTCATACGCCGTGACAGAAGCCAACTGAAAGAGAAATCGTTATTAGAAAGGTAAGCAAATATCAAGGGCAGTAACCAAGAAAAGGATCAACATTTACCTCAGCGATTAAGAGTCCCTTGTGGCAGAGCAAGGTATCCTCGTTGGGAGCCTCCTTACAAAATGCCTCGTAGGCATCCTCGTCCATAGCCCTCTGAATGGGAGCTCGGCCCAATCTCACTAAGGGTCCCTCCCTAGCCAACAGAGGAAGTCCCTTAAGACGGGGAACGTTGAGGGACATGCTCTTGGCCAGCTCGTCGGCCTCCTCAACGGTTTTGATATTTTGAATGGTTAAGGGAGGAGCCTCAACATTGGGGGCCCAGCGACGCTTGCCCGTTTAGCCGCAGGCTCCTCGGCGCTAACAGCTGGCGTTCTCTTGGAGCCTGATCTCCTTTGGACGAGGTCAGTTTCCTCGGCCACCTCTTCCTCGGCATCAACATGGAGGCTATGCCCCTCTACAGTTGATGGGTTGGTCTGTTCATCAGTCGCCGCTTCCTCGGCATTTACCTCCCCATGTAATTTAAGGGGAAGGGGTTGGTCACCCTGAACATTGAGCACGAGATTACGGGCATTAGCCTCTTCCCTCCTTTCCACCAAAGCAGACTTCTTGCTCTGCCTCCTCTTCCTCCTCACCAGCTCTTGGGGACTAAGTCTCTCCATGGCTATAGATGCTTCTTCCTCGGGTGTTAAGACTGAAAAGACAAGGAAAAAATGGTTAAGTACGAGCAGAAGAAGGAACATCCAGAAAATAAATACCAAGAGTTAAATATTTACATCCAACTACGTCTATCTCATCCAGACACTGGTCAGGGACGTTCAGTCTTGCACCTAGTGCAATCCTCATGGAATACCAGGACGGGGTGAACAGTCCACTCGTTGAAGCGTCTCCCCCTCTTTACGGTGACAAGGGGAGATACCGCATCCTTCTTCCCGGCATCAAACCCGCTTTGAATATAGTAATGGTGCGAGGATTCGACCAGCGACCAATCAAGGACCCCCACCTCGGCAAATGCTTCTAGGCGTTTGATCAAGGCTTGGGTCCATTCATATTGTTGGACGGGAAAGGAGGAAGTTGGACCCCTACAAGGAAGACCGGAACTCCCATCCTTGGCGGCTCTCAACCCTTATAACATGGCTATCCCAGTAGGCAACTTTGTTGGACATAGGGAGGAGCGGCTTCGGCTTTGGATGCGCTCTTAATGACGAGGAGCCAACTCTCCTTGACAAATTGAACATTGTAGAAATATCTAAAAGCTCCCATGGTCGGCTCGTATCCTAAGCTACGGCGAGAGGATAATGAAGGCGACAAGAACCGGGTACCATTAGCTCCTAGCATGGCTGGCACCGCCCTCACATCATCCAAAAATTCACAGATGAAGGGATCCAAGGGAAGACGAAGTCCCTGTTGAAACTGTTTGAAGTAGAAATGGACAAAGTCTTGGTTATAATAAAAGTTGTCCTCTTCCTTCTTCGTCTTAAGCTCCATGTGGCCCATATAAGTTAGCCTGTACTCAGCTTTGTTTACCCCGTATTTGGAGTACAGCTTTTCCAACATGGGATCCCCGGCTCTTGGGGTCCTCTCTTGTCTTTGTCCTAATCCTTGGCCTCCTCGTCCTCGGCCTCCTCTTCTTCGGGCCAGGCGGCCATCAGCTTGTGCTTCTTCCATGAAAGCATCAACTATTTGAGTAGACGAGGAGGGTTCTCCTTCTCTTCCCGTCATAATTGCATAAAGACGAGGAGACAAAATTAGTGACCTCGTCCATGGCTGATTTAGGACGGGGAAGGGAGATTCCCCTCCTCGTCATTTAATAAGGCCGAGGAGGGAGCCGTACCTCTCAGGCGCTCACGCATTTCGCGATCAGAGGCCGGGTAGAACAGCTCGATGTGCTCCATCATCTCAGCCCTATCCTCAAAAACTATAATGTTGGGTGAACCAGACTCAATCCTATCTATTCTTGTGGAATCAGGGTATTGGAGGAATAGACGAGTTCGACCATAACCTCTCAACTGCTTGCTTACATCATCCAGTGAGCATCAACCATGGACCTCTCTCTACGATAGACCCTCCGATTTCCAGTCTGATATCCATAACGGAATCGGGGAGAATGGTCCCAAGAACGAGCCATTTCTAAGGGGAATCAAAAATGAAAGGGGGAGTTCATTCAATATTCAAGAAAGTCCATATAAAATACAAAGAAAACCAAAGATTTGAAGTTTTGAGAATTTATGAAGAAAAGCTTCATTCTTTAACAATGGTGGTTCATTTGTTCTTGGCATATTCCAGATTCATCACCAACAAACCCTAGAAAGCGGGAAATCGGAGTCAAAATGCACAAAAGGAAAGAGACTTCATACGAGTTTGGAGAAATTGAGGAAATCACAACGGGAAGCTAGCTCGCCGGAAGCGGGTTCGAACAAGATCAAGATCACCGGAATGCTTGTCGCCTGAAACCTTGTCACTCGCTCTCAAATATTTGGGGTTTGTAAAGAGTAAAATGAGAAGAATTTAGCTTTTTATAACCCCTCAATCGGGTTAAACCCATGGGTAAAGCTAAATTCCGGGTCTGGCGCCCCAAGAATTAAATGCGAAATGACGGTTTCGAGGCGTGACAAGACTGGGGGGCCCCAGAATAGCAACCGTCAGTTATATGAAGCGACGCCGAGGACACGTGTCAAACCCGTTCATATTCCATATGACGAGGACGAGGTGACTTTCTACTCGTCCTAATCCGAGCTAGAAAGTCGGGGGCCACTGAACGGTATAAACCGAGATATGAACATGGGTTTGCTCAAGCTGGGCCTAATTGAATTGGGCCATGAATATTATCTAAATAACCAAGTATCAGGGCCGAGTAAGGTCTTCCTTATATGACGAGGAACGTTTATCTCAGCCTTAGGTCAACATTCTCGGGCCGTCATGCCGCAAGTGACGAGGAAAGAAAAGTTCTTACCTCGGCATTTCATCACCATGACGAGGAAGCAAAATCATCTACCCCGGCACCTCTCCGTGTCGGCCAATCTCCAAATGACGAGGAAGCAGAATCATTTACCTCGGTCTATTTACCAAAGCCGAGGTAAAACATTTGTGTTCCTCGGCGTTCCGGCTAGCAGAATATACAGTCCTTATACAACAAGGATTACACATTCATGATTCAATCAGGATTGTAACCAACTACACCAATCCAAGTCAAACAATGACTCCTTAACAGATGTAATTCTCTTAGGAATACATCTTATCTCTTCACAAGTTTAATTCAACATGGATTCTATCAATCCATCCCTATAAATACAAGCCCCATGGCTCATTATTCGGTACGTTACTTTTTACATTGGGAAAACTCTGTCCATTTGTTTTCTCATATACAAACCGTGAACTTACTCTCACGCCGGAGGGCCTTTAGCCGGATCCGCCCCGGCTTAGTTTACGTGTTTTTTCTTATTTTCAGGCCTTGCAATCACCGGAGCAATCATCGCTTGGATTTGGGCTGTTTTGACGATTTTGGCATCATCAATACTCTATCTCTCTCTCTCTCTCTCTCTCTCTGTAAAAATCCTAGATCGAAACCAAAGGATGCCATCCTTCTTCTCCTTCTTCAACACCGGTCTCCAGCGACGTTCCTCATCTCAAATCTACTCCCTCCAAAGCAATGCCCTCATCCTCACAGACTCGACATTCTCATCATTTAACATTGATTCATTTCAAGGCGAAAGTAGGAGCCGCCATTGTCGATGACGGGATCAAACTGTAATCCGATTGTTGTTGCGTTTGAGAGATGAACAACATTCTCACTCCTCTTTCTAAGGTGATAAACGACTTAAAGTTTTATTTTCATCGTTTCTATTTGGCAGTAGGACTGTCTCGGCCCATATGATAGTGAGGGCCCATTTTGGCTATTTAATCACAGGTACAAAGATTACATGCCGATCCCAAAGGCCTATGTTAAAATTACAAGTCAATAACTATATAAAGCCTCAAGTGAATAAGCATTTCGTTTTCCCGCTCATATTTGGAACATTCTGGAAACCTGTCCCTAACTTACTTAGCGTAATTGATTAACAAATCTTTTGGTATTCCGCCCGCCCACTCATCTTCTTCTTCTCTCTCTCTACCCCTTTCATCGTCACTTCACTGCAACAATAATCCAAAAACCCTTCTTCCCCAAAAGATCCCCTGCCTTCGGCTCACCTCCCCCATTCATGGTCGCCGCCTCCTCTTTCTTCTCATATAGAGCAGCGCTCTCTCTCTCCATCATTCCCTTCTTCGTCGAACCTTCAATCAATGTCAATCTACTGACGATTGCTATGATCTACTTGGGTATATGCTTTTTCTCTCTCCTCACATTTTCAATTAAGCCTCTCGATTTTGAATTCAATTCACTTATTTATTTCCCAAGTGATTTGGTTTTTAGGGTTATGCAATCTTCCAAACAGGGAGATCCACGACGATGCTGATGAAAAGCTGTGAAAGAAGATAGCACATGTCCCTATTTAAATGAAGCCTTGTCCAAATTTCAGGTATTATGCAAACTCATTAAATGTTCAGAAACTATGCATTGAACTTTAAATGACTGCGATTACATCTTAAAACTCAAACTAAATATAATGTCCCAATTCAAATTCAACACTCCGAATCTGATCGTAAGCCCTACTGCTTTCTCTCACTCACAACGATGTCAAAGAAGGGTTTAGTTCATTTCATGTTAATGTTCCGATTTTCCTTTTTAACTAGGGATTAATTTAGCCACTTTTTTTTTTTGTTATATATATATATATATATATATATATATATATATATATATATATATATATATATATATATATATATATATATGAAATGTATTTCTGATGAATCAAGTAAAATTCATTCATCAATCATGTGCATATCTCATCCAGTGATTTTTCACATTGTGAATTCTTGTTGTTTTTTTTTTTTCGATTATGGATTTATTTCCTGCCCCTAACTTACTTAGCGTAATTGATTAACAAATCTTTTGGTATTCTGCCCGCCCGCTCATCTTCTTCTTCTCTCTCTCTACCCCTTTCATCGTCACTTCACTGCAACAATAATCCAAAAACCCTTCTTCCCAAAAAGATCCCCTGCCTCCGGCTCACCTCCCCCATTCATGGTCGCCGCCTCCTCTTTCTTCTCATATAGAGCAGCGCTCTCTCTCTCTCCATCATTCCCTTCTTCGTCGAACCTTCAATCAATGTCAATCTACTGACGATTGCTACGATCTACTTGGGTATATGCTTTTTCTCTCTCCTCACATTTTCAATTTAGCCCCTCGATTTTGAATTCAATTCACTTATTTATTTCCCAAGTGATTTGATTAACACCCGTGTTATGAACATGTAATTGATTACTGGGTTATTTGTTAAATTAGGAGTAAATTTGCTGAAGACCCTAATCTGCAGAAGACCATAATTTCGGATCAGTTTGTGTTGTCTTTCAGGTTTGTTGTTCAATTTTCCCTTATTGTCTTTCAGTTCTGAGTAACTAAGAAGGTTGATATCATATCCCTTACTTTAGGTTGTACCATAATCATAAGTTTTCTTATATAGAGAAGTAGGAGTGTGTAAAGAAAAGTAGGCTTATGTGGGGAATAAAAACAAACAGGTTGGGGGCATGTAATCATTCTTGATTTTTGGTTTTGTGCTATTTGTTTATGGTTTTGTTCGTATTTACCATTCAATCAGTGATCATACATTAGCTTCCAATTATTCTTACCATGATTGTGCTATTTGTCTATGGTTTTGTTCGTATTTACCTGTTATTTTCAGAATGATAGTTGGGGTTTTGTTTTTATTGAAGTATGGATGATGATGATGATTGATATGCGTCTGAGAGAGAACCTGTGGTCTTGAGTTTGGCTTATCCAAACTTGACACAAAATGATGAGAATAAAAATCTTAATAATGTTGAGGGAGAGAACTTGAATGGCAACGACAATGATAAAATGGTGGGTTGATAATAAATATTTGATTAATAACATTGTTAGTTAGTCACATGGTGGGAATAATAATGGGCATGATGATGGAGATGAAAGTGGTGATAGTTTGGGAGAGTTAGATGATATGACTAATGATAAAGAGTATATATCTAATAAGACTTTAGCTGATGCGACAATGAGAAAATATTATAATGTTGAGGGAGAGATGTTAATGAGAATGGTGAAAATTTAAAAGATGTTAATATTGATGGTCAGAATAGTGAAAAAGGGTATGTGGGTGAGGGGAATGTGATGGTGTTCAATCAATCAAAGTACTTTGACTTTGATATTGGAGGTGATTTCAATCAGTGGAAAAGTGATGATGGTAACGATGAATCTGGTTCTGATTTTGTTGCTAAGAGTAGCAGTGATGAAGACGATTGGGTGAAATCTGATAGGGTTAAAGCGGCTGAAGAAGTGAAATTTAATCCTAATGTAGATATTAAACAATTTGATTTTTGTGTTGATATGATATTTGAGAGCCCTGAACAGTTAAAGGATCGAATTAGAGCATATGCAGCAACTAGGGGATATCCTATTTTTGTGTTATCTGAGCATGCTTACAAGCATTTGATGGATAGGGATCCACCTAGATGGTGTGGCATTCTTCCCCACTTACTGTGTTTATAAGTCTATTGACAATAATCTTTTTGAAAGCTTTAATTTTTGGATATTAGAGGCTAGATATAAACCCTTGATTAGCATGCTAGAAGCCATTAGGAAACAAGTAATGGTCAGAATGAGAGACAAAAGAGATTATATGACTAGACGACTAACTGAGGGTAGAAGGTTTGGAGATAGAGTGGTAAAGAGTTTAGAGGATTCAGTGGTCAAGTATAGGGATTGCAGTTCTTTGTGGAATGGTGATACACAGTTTGAGGTTGGGGGTAGAAGAGGGGGTACAATAGTTGACCTAACAACTTGGACATGTACTTGTAGAACATGGCAGCTAAGTGGTATTCCTTGTTGTCATGTTGTTTCAGCCATAACCCTTATGAGGGAAGATCCAGAGGATTATATATATGAGTGTTTGAAAGGTGAAACTTACCTCAAGTCTTATCAGTATATGTTGAAACCATTGAATGGTATGAACATGTGGCCCCACTCAGATAAACCAGTAATGTTGCCACCACCACTAAGAGTTGTGAAAGGAAGACCAAAGTGGAATAGAAGGAAGGATGCCTTGGAAGATGGTAAAGGAAAGAACCAACTGATTTTACAGAAGAAGTTGTCGAAGTGGATCCATACAAAACAATCAAAAAATCAAGGAAGGGGTTCAAATGACTTGCAGTATTTGTAAGCAGAAAGGACATAACAAGAAGAAATGTCCTCAGAAGCCAGTAGAGGATCAAGTTCATATTCTTGCTACAAGAAGGGACAAACAATATGTAAGTAATTAACAACAAATATAGGTTCTTCAATATAGATCTAATCTTTTACTTGATTAACAAATTGTGTACTTGTTTCATATGCAGGTTAGGAGGAAGAAAGCTTTCGGAACTAATGTACCTGGATCTGCAAGTAGAGAGGTAAGTAGAAATGAAGTTGTAATGCATATTATTGCTTTGTCTATAGCATTTCTTCTTGTACTGTAATAAATTTCTAATGGCTACTTGTTTTTTTCTTCTTTTGGATAATGGGTCAAGAGGGAAGGCAAGTGGAAGACAAAATTCTAGGGATGCTGAAAGTTGGGCAAGCTATGATAAAACATATTATTACTTTAGTCCCATACCTATGTGATATGTACATTTATGGGTGACTTAAAGTTGTATTGCTTTGTCTCATTATAGGTGAGAACAGGATCTAGTACAAGTGTTCTTGAATCAAATTTCACAAGGAGAGGAAGATCTTTTATCACAGTTGAATCACTACAACAATAATCCAAAAACAAGAGAAATAGGAATTAAATTTTAAGCTGGTGTTGGTTGTTGGTTCCTTTTTTATTTATATTTTATTAAAGTCTATTGACAAACAACTATGGCATGCTTTTGTAAACAATTATGATGCTCTTTTTGATGTTTGGTAGCAAATGGATGTTTTTGTTAACATTTGAAGAGGTGGTTTGGATAATTGTTGGCAGGTGATAGTGATGGTGGTTGTTTTTTTTATGGATGGGGGTTGAATTTTCGTTTTACAATGTTGTCACTTGTAAAACTTATGACTTGTTCAAGATGTTTAATGCACCAAGGATGTTGGTTTTGTTTAGTGTGGTTTATATTTCATTGTGTTTTGTTTAACATTGTTGTTTGTCTTGTTTAAATATTATATTTTTGTTTGATGAGTATGGTGGTTATGTGGTACGTCATTGACATGGGACAGATCCTACCGAATAGGGTTTTACACAAAAGTACAAACTTTGCAATTAAATAATAATAATAAAGTTTGGGGTTAATAATAACAAAGTTTAAGGTCTTACTATTCGATGAGTATGGTGGTTATGTGGTACGTCATTGACATGGGGCGGATCCTACCAAATAGGGTTTTACACAAAAGTGCAAAGTTTGCAAAATTGCAATTGAATAATAATAATAATAAAGTTTGGGGTTAATAATAACAAAGTTTAAGGCCTTATGATTCGATGAGTATGGTGTTTATGTGGTACGTCATTGACCTGAGACGGATGTCGGGTTTTTTGGTTGTTTTGAATAGTTTTTGCTACAGTGCAGCATGGTCATGCTGCTTTTGGGACATGGCCGTGCAAAGGGATTGGATTTCTGGACAACCACGGCATGAAGGGCACGGCCATGCGATTCAGCAAGCTTCGCCGTGCAAGAAAACAAAAAAATTGGTCGGACACGGTCGTATTTCAAAAGGGGCACGCACGTGCTAAAGGCAAAATTCAAGTTGGAATTATGTGTAGAAGGAGCAGCTGTGCCATTATATTACTCCTACTCGGTGCCACATCATGTTAGAATTGAGCAACTAATATGCCAACTCGGCTTTGACTAACGGCAATGCAAACGGTTGGCCCAGCGAGGAAAGATCAAATAATCCTAAATGGGCAAGTTGAAGGACTCTCAAGTAAAAAAAAATAGTCTGCTGACTAAAAGGTAAAAACTTAAAAAGTTTACGAACCGAAAAGGTACTTTACTCCCAAGAAAATCCATCGGGTCACTTTTCTTACTTAGAAAAACCCAAATCATGAAAACCCCAAAGTCAACAATCCTACCCTATTTCTCTCCTTACGACAACAACCAGGAACACCACCATTGCCAACCACCAACACCACATCTAAAAAGGGCTCAAAATTGAAGAAATTAGGGCTGGTTTTGTAAACAGCCGAGAGAAAAACCATAAATTTTGTCAAAATTCAAGAAATCGCAGATAAAAAGTTTGGTTTTGATTTTTGAATTTGGGGGTTTAAGTTGGAAGAGAAAGGGAAGGGAGGAGAGGGAGAGACTGTTATTGAGTTTTTTATATTTAACCTTTCCCTCATTTTTAGAAAATGTCAACTAACCCCCTTAAAATTATGGCCGGGGGTCAAATTTGATGAAAAAGACCAAAATACCCCTAATTAACTCATGTGAGCGGTACATGTTATGATTTTTGTTAGATTTTTAACAGTTCATCCAAAATTACACCTGATTGCAACAAAAAGACAAACTCAATAACCAACTTCTTACAAATGCAAATTCGATAACCAATTGAAACATTTTGACAAACTCAGTTAACTAAAATGCAATTTGCCCAAATTAAAAAGCTATGTATTACAAGATTGATTTTGGAGCGTGAAATTATACTTCGGTCAACATATCATTATTATATAACAAGTGTGTATCTCACAATTGAGAATTTGATAGTGAATATCATGCAACATTTTTAAATGTTTGCAATATTTTTCAAGGAATGGGAAGTTTATTTGTTAGTAATATAAACTATGGTTATCTACATAATTAAGAAACGAAACGATAAGAATTTTTTCTACCTTTTGTTTTTTTAATAAGTGGAAATGATAAGTTAGGCCCAAAGTTTGGGAAAGTGTGTCAATCGGTATCTAATGTTCCAATTTTGTCAAATTAGGGTTCACAATTAATAACGTTAGTCAGATAAAGGTTTTTGAACGGAAATACTAACGAAATTTTGTTAAGTAACACATCCTTTGTACATTAACTTAGGTTTGTTTTGATCTTTTGCTTGGGCTTTTTGTCATTTCACATGGAGAATGTCATGTTTAAATTCACCTACTAGTCAATAACTGATGCAGGTCTTCAAGGGACGATTCAGGCGATGGCTACTGACTTCCAGGCAGATCAACAAGGGACGATTCAGGCGGTGGATCTTGAAATTTATCCTTAAATCGTTGACGAACAACATCCGCAGCAAGGAATTTACCCTTATACCGTCGAGGCACTGTATACTTATGATTGCTTTTCACTAAATCCATCCAATCCGCCCAAAAATATGTAACACAATCCTCAAATAACAATTTCTTGACAGTCTGATGACAAATCTGACCGGAGAACAACCAATCAAAAGGATCTTCATACGGATAAAAACACTTAACGAACCCAAAATTCCTCGACAATTCATCTGACAAAATTTTTGAACAAGGTGTTTTTCGATCAACCGAGTATGACCTTTTCAATTGACAAACATCACAGTCACACATGTCAAAAATCGAAGGTTTTGACCAATGAACAAACTGATCAAAACTGTCTAATAAAACAAAGGGTGATGATGGATCATCAAAAACCCTTTAAACAGTAACGATAGATAATGGGACGCAAAATACATCTGGATATGCCATACCTTCAATCCCCGGACTCTTGATTTCTGCCTCGATATCCCTTGAAGGATCTGCCACATTCCTGGACCCAATTCCGTGACCCTGGTTGAAGGGAGTAACCCTTTCATGAAACCCCATGTCCTCGGATGATAAATCCGAATCTGAACCCATCGGTAGATGCTCCACACGCGCCTGAAAGTTCTGGAGTTGTTGAATCTACTTTCGCACTTCGTCTACCTCAATATCATGCATGCCACGTTTGCGATGATGAACGTCTTGACTGGAATCCACTCCACGGTTCCTTCCACGAACATCTTTTCCGCCATGAACACTACGCCCTCGTTCGGCCATCAATATCGATACCCTCGTCCAGGAATCTGATACTAAATGATGTCGAATGAAGCCTTGAGATTGATACCGAATGAAAAGAACCAGAAACAATGGGTTACAAGCCCTAGATAAAGAAAGCCTCAGATTTTCCTTTATTTTCTTTATTCAATAATCAACAAGTCTGTAATTTTCGGATTTATTATTTGACCCTATTTTATATGACTCCTACGACTTGGAAAACAAGTCAAAACCTACTAAAATTACCCCTAAGCTATATGGTAAAAATACTACCTATCTAATAATAATTCCGAAAAAACAAAGAAAATAATAAAAGGTAATAAGTAAATAATAATTCCAGAATCTGCCCTCGAATGAAGCCTTGAGATTGATACTAAACGAAAAGAACCAGAAACAATGGGTTACAAACCCTAGATAAATAAAGCCTCAGCTTTTCCTTTATTTTCTTTATTCAATAATCAACAAGTCTAATTTTCGAATTTAACATATGACCCTATTTTATATGACTCCTACGACTTGGAAAACAAGTCAAAACCTACTAAATTACCCCTAAGCTATATGGTAACATAATAAGACTCAAAATAACAAAATATCTCCTAAATCTATTCTAAAACATCAAAATATTACCTATCTAATAATAATTCCGAAAATACAAAGAAAATAATAAAAGATAAGTAAATAATAATTCCTAAATAATAATTTCAGAATCTGCCGTTGATCTGCATCATTGATGATGCAGGTCTTCAAGGGACGATTCAGGCGATGGCTACTGACTTCCAGGCAAATCAACAAGGGAAGATTCAAGCGGTGGTTACTGACTTCCAGGCGGCCGCACGAAGACCATCCAAGCCCACGCCTCACAAGGCTCAAAGGGGCCCGTTTCTTACTGTCTTCCAGGCGCTCGCATGGGATCCAGCCAGGCGCCCGCCTCGGTGACGGGATTTATTTTGTTGTTTTGCTGAAGTAATTTACTTATGTTTTAAAAAACACTTAAGTTGGGCATTTTAGTATTTTGTCGTTCTAATGCGTTTTAGGGTTTGGTAGGGTTCTAGAATGTTCTTAGAATTAGTATTTAAACATTGTTAGGGTTTTATTTTTAGAGAGACATGTTTATTATTGAATAAAGAAAATAAAGGAAAAGCTGAGGCTTTCTTTATCTAAGGTTTGTAACCCATTGTTTCTGGTTCTTTCCGTTCGGTATCAATATCAAGGCTTCATTCGACATCATTTGGTATCAGAGCCCTGGATGAGGGTATCGATATTGATGGCTGAACGAGGGCATAGTGTTCGTGGCGGAAAAGATGTTCGTAGAAGGAACCGTGGAGTTGATTCCAGTCAAGACGTTCATCATCGCAAATGTGGCATACGTGATATTGAGGTAGACGAAGTGCGAAAGCAGATTCAACAACTCCATAACTTTCAGGCGCGTGTGGAGCATCCACCGATGGGTTCAAATTTGAATTTATCATTCGAGGTCATGGAGTTTCATGAAGGGGTCACTCCCTTCAACCAGGGTCACGAAATTGGGTCCGGGAATGCAGCAGATCCTTCAAGGGATATCGAGGCAGAAATCGAGAGTCCGGGGATTGAAGGTATGGCATATCTAGATGTATTTCGCGTCCTATTATCTATCGTTACTGTTGAAGGGGTTTTTGATGATCCATCATCACCCTTTGTTTTATTAGACAATATTTGTCAACTGGAAATGTCATACTCGGTTGATCCAAAAACACCTTGTTCAAATTTCCGTCAGATGAATTGTCGAGGAATTTTGGGTTCTTAAGTGTTTTTATCCGTATGAAGATTCTTTCGATTGGTTGTTCTCCGGTAAGATTTGTCATCAGACTGTCAAGAAATTGTTATTTGAAGATTGTGTTGCATATTTTTGGGCGGATTGGATGGATTTAGTGAAAATCAATCGTAAGTATACAGTGCATCGACGGTATAAGGGTAAATTTCTTGCTGCGGATGTTGACTCGTGGTCGAGTCTTTTCAAGAAGGGGAGGATGATGCAGGTCTTCAAGGGACGATTCAGGCGATGGTTACTAACTTCCAGGCGGCCGCATGAAGACCATCCAGGCGCATGCCTCACAGGGCTCAAAGGGGGGCCGTTTCTTAGTGTCTTCCAGGCGTTCGCATGGGATCCAGCCAGGCGCCTGCCTCGGTGACGGGATTTATTTTGCTGTTTTGCTGAAGTAATTTACTGATGTTTTAAAAAAACACTTAAGTTGGGCATTTTAGTCTTTTGTCGTTCTAATGTGTTTTAGGGTTTGGTAGGATTCTAGAATTTTCTTAGAATTAGTATTTAAACATTGTTAGGGTTTTGTTTTTAGAGAGACTTGTTGATTATTGAATAAAAAAAATAAAGAAAAAGCTGAGGATTTCTTTATCTAGGGTTTGTAACTCATTGTTTCTGGTTCTTTCCGTTCGGTATCAATATCTAGGCTTCATTCGACATCAATAACTATAACTACATATTCTCCTAAAACCCAGCCACCAAAGCCACCAATTCTCCTCAAATTCGACCACCACCACCATCAACATCAAAAGAGTAAATAAAATCAAGATTGTGGGTTTCATTTTATTTAAAATTCCATGCACAGATCGAAAAATAAAGAACATGAAAAAGGAAAGGGGCGAACATGTCGGGAGGAGAGACAGGCAACGGGTGGGGAAGGAAGGGAAATCTGAATGCGGGTGTGAAGAGGGAAAAGGTGGACAAAGGGCGGGAATGGGAGGAAGCGCATGAGGGATAGGGTTGTTACACGAAATGAGCCTACTCGAGCTCTGCTCGGGCTCAGCTCGTAAAAGCTTGAGGTGAGCTCGAGCTCGAGCTCGAAACTATTTACAAGCTCATTTTTTTTCGAGCCGATTCGTGTTCGACTCGTTTGTTTGACGAGCTTTGATAGAGATCGACTCGTTTGAGCTTGACTCGTTAATCTCATTAAAAGCTCAAATTAATTTTGTTTGCGAATGACTCGAGATCGAGCTAGGCTCGATAAGCTCGTTAACATGTGATTTAATACTTCAGGCTCGACTCGAGCTCGATTCGTTAAGCTCAAATCAATAATTACATTTGTAATAAATATACATATAATACATGTATAATATATGTATATAAAAATAATATAATTAATTTATATTTTCCTTACATTGTACACGAAACATAATTAAAATGTTTGTAATTTCAAAATGAATTAAGCCATATAGATTGTACAATAATGAAAATTAATTTAAAAATTGTGTGCTTTATAATGAAATCATATACATGTTTTTATATAAATGCATATTTATATACACACACATATATACATGTATACATATACATATCATAAATATTATTCCTATTTATTTTCAAACCTTTTTGAAAAAATATAATGAATTATGAATTTTTGTTAAAAAAAATATTTAGGGATAAAGACCAAGCTTGAGCTTGAGTTCGAGCTCGTTTAGACTCGAGTTCGATTATAACTCGAATTAGAGCTCAATAATGTTCGAACTGAATCTCATTTGATTTCAGTTTTTTTTTTTTTTTTTGAAAAATAAGTTCAAGCTCAAGCTCGTCTCGTTAATACTCGAGTTCGAGCAGCTCGCGAAAAGCTCGAAATTCAATTCGATTCGATCCGAGCTCGAACAATTATATTGGGCTCGAGCTCGAGCTCGATAATTTTTATATGAGCTCGAGAGCTCGAGCTCGAAACTTCAAATCTCGACTCGTCTCAACTCGTTTACAGCTCTAATGAGGGGTGGGGCCTGGGGGTGCTGATCGAAAGAGGGTAAGGAGAGGGGAAGGGGAAGAGGAAGAGGAAAGGGGATGGTGGTTGGGGAAGAGGAAGAGGAAAATATACAGCGATGAACCTGGACATCAATTTTTATTGTCCTTTTTATTTATTATATTTTCTTCTTTTTAACATTACTTTTTTATTTTTCTAATTTTGTTTTTATTTATGGTAAATGAGATTTTTTTTTATAAAAATAGATAAAAGATTGATTCAAAATAAATATTTTTGGTAAATGAGATCCTTTGTTAATTTTTTTTTAATATTCAAAATTTGTTTTTTTAGGGTGACTTTCTCTTGGGCCCTTCGGGCGAGATTTAAATCCAATGAAGGACACGAAATCTCAAAAATCCCACAGACACTCCTCATCTTTTATAATTGAATTATAATACTACTTCGTCTCTTATAAATGAATTATAAGAGTTATTTTTTTCAACAAACAATCAAAAAAAATCAAATTTACATATTATTACTCTAATAGCTGAATTATAAAACCAATTCACCTCTTATAATTCAACTATAATGCAATTTTTTTCAAAAAAAAAACAAAAACAAAAATTTCAATAATAACTACAAACTAATCTCATAATTTACATAATACAACTCTTATAACTAAATTATAAGAATAAATTGCATCTTATATATCAGATATAAGACAATATTTTCAACCAAAACATCAATAATTAATTTTTCAACTCAAAAAAATATATTTGAAAAGAGAACATAAAGAGATCTCCATTGTCTATCATTAGAACCGTCAAGTTGGGACGGTCCCGTCGGGACGTCTCGTCCCGCCGTACAAATGGGACGGCATGGGACGGAATATTTTAGTCCCGTCCCATTTTCGTTCCGTCCCGTTTTCGTCCCGTTTCTGTCGTGGGACAACTTATTTTTATCCCGTCCCGTTTTCCCATATTGACCCGTACAAGTATTAGGTCTCACTTGTGAAGATCTGTAATTGGTCTTGCTCAGAACATCTTCCTTCTTTTTTAACAAAAAATATTATTATCATACTGGACAAACCTGCAATGACATAATCTTGGAACCGAACAATCCAAATATCCTCGTTTGAACAGAGCTGTTATCAAGACATGCTTTCATTATTGCCACTTAATGTTCATGATACACATTAAACTGTTAATGTCATGTTGAATGTCCATTATTAACATAGCTACTCACGTAATTCACCAGCAGCTACAGTATGTATTGCGGTCACTTCTTAATCAGCATCACTTCACAATCTCAACTGTCAAAGAGAGCTCATGTGCGTAGAATAAACTTGTTCTTTTTCTTCTTAGGGAGAAAGATAAACTTAATTGATGACGAAGTATTTTCATCCCATTTGGGTCCCGCGGGATCCCGCGTCCCGCAAATGGGACGGGATGGGACGGAGTATTTTCGTCCCGTCCCGTTTTGTCCGTCCCGTTTCGTCCCGTTCCCGTCGTGAAACAACGTAATTTCGTCCCGTCCCGTATTGACGGCTCTATCTCTCATATCTTCATTTAATTTTTGCAATTTCATCACTTATAACTAGTATGTCACCCGTGCGTTAAACGCACGAAAAGAACACTTTTTAAAATTTAAGTTAAAATTCATGAACATGATTAATCTCTCATAAATTTGTGGTCAAAGTTCAACAAAAAAGTCAAATGGGACAAACATTTTGTGTGAATGATTTCCCATCAGAGACAAATTCTACTGTTCAGGAAAACTTTTAGATAAGTATCCTTGATAAAATCCACTTCTATTGAAAAGGCCGGAAAAAGATCTAGCAGCTCCAGAAGAAAGTGAAAAGAAAAAAAACTCGGATAGCCTTAGAAAGTTCGACAACTATGGTTCAACATTGACAATTACTGACTTAAAACATTTGGACAGGGTAAGATACTTCTCCCGCAAGTGAGGGAATGGATAGTAAATGCAAAAGGATTGGAAGAGAAGGCCTGAGTTCCTATGCAAAGGGCGGTGGCAATGAATGCAAACTCCAAGGCAACACACAGCTTTACTCAGCAATATGAAACATTCCTTTCTTTAGACTCAAACACCTATATACCTAATAAAACCTGAACAATACTTAAAAAGCGCCAATTAGTTCCACCTATCCTCGAATTAGATAATAAATATGCATCTTCATTTAAATCCTGAGTTTCCCATTATGATCGTTCCCCGTGATATCCCATGTGTTTGCTAGTGTGTCCGCATCAGTTTCCCAAGAACCCGAATTATAATTTGATGCTTTATTCAAAATGTTGAGAGCATTTGAAGTGTGCATCGAATGCCGCCTCCCTTGCCTCCACCAAGTATTCGGTCATCATACATAAGATAAATTTTCATTTCTAGATTTTTATTTACCAAAAAGGAAATTAGCAATCTAACTTAAACTGTTTACACTTCCCAATAAGGTTTGCCCACAATAAAACTCTCTTCCACATAGTATATATTCTTTGAGCTGCCAAACAACCTTAAAATGTGAATTTGTCATAAATAAAACAGAGTCTCTTAATTTAATTAGGCACATTTACTTCTACGTTTAGCTAACTAAAAGTTCACTTGGCACAAGTAACATTTAATTCTATGCACTCTAATGAAGCAAAAGAACCAAGATCAATCCTCCATGAGATATTCAAATAAATTGTCAAATGATAGTAACTCAGAAACCAAATCCGCGCCAGAGCATTTAAAAAACATCACATGATATTTATGCTATCAAGTACTCACACCCTATCTTTCGGCCACCAGATCTTTATCTTGCGATCAACCAAATCCTCCGAAGGATCTTTGACACCGGGAGACATCTTTTAAGCCTGAAATGGACAATTATTGTCAGTTAAAACCATGGAACGCGGAGATCTCTAAGATCGCTGAATGTGAGAAATAAAAGGAGAGACATAAAGATGATATTTCTTATTGGGACATATATTTCTCATGAAACTTTTAGACATACAGGTAATGGAATAAGTCAATTGAAACAAACATAGAAATGTATGCAGAAAAAAGAAGTAAGGGCGGAAAGGGATAAGAAATATTGGCGGAAAGGGATAAGAAATATCACTGCGCTAAAACTACCAACACAAAAGAACATCAATCAGTTGCAAAAAATCTGTTGAAAGTCATAAACTGCAAGTTTTTCGAGATACATTCACAGTTGAATTCCTGCCGGAATCTGTAAGTGATAAACCAGGAAATAAATCCATAATCGAAAAAAAAAAACAACAAGAATTCACAATGTGAAAAATCACTGGATGAGATATGCAGATGATTGATGAATGAATTTTACTTGATTCTTCAGAAATACATTTCCTATATATATATATATATATATATAACAAAAAAAAAGTGGCTAAATTAATCCCTAGTTAAAAAGGAAAATCAGAACATTAACATGAAATGAACTAAACCCTTCTTTGACATCGTTGTGAGTGAGAGAAAGCAGTAGGGCTTACGATCAGATTCGGAGTGTTGAATTTGAATTGGGACATTATATTTAGTTTGAGTTTTAAGATGTAATTGCAGTCATTTAAAGTTCAATGCATAGTTTCTGAACATTTAATGAGTTTGCATAATACCTGAAATTTGGACAAGGCTTCATTTAAATAGGGACATGTGCTATCTTCTTTCACAGCTTTCCATTAGCATCGTCGTGGATCTCCCTGTTTGGAAGATTGCATGACCTTCACAAGTTCATCGATGGCTCCCACCTTGCTCCTCCGCAATATCTTCCACCCGCTACTCCAAATGTATCCACCACCACCGAAGGTACCCCCGCTACCCCAGCAACCAACCCCATCCCAACTGCAACCCTAACCCCTAATCCGGCCTATACAACCTGGTTTCGGCAAGACAAGATAATACTTGGGGCCCTTGCAGGTACTCTCTCTACTTCCCTAGTTCCTCTCATCTCTCAATGCTCTACAACCCTAGCCGCCTGGAAAACACTAGCCAAGACTTACGCAAATCCTTCCAAAGGTCACCTTAAGCAACTTAAGGACAGACTTCGATCCATAACAAAAGGCTCTCGCACAATCTCTAAATACATGCAAGACATAAAATCTTGCACCAACCATCTAGCTTCTCTCGGTCGACCTCTTGACGATGATGATATTGTTGATCGTGTCTTGGATCAACTCAATGACTCTGCCTACGATAGTGTCATAAATGCGGTTCAAAGTCGTGACACTCCAATCTCATTTGATGAACTTCATGAAAAGTTAATTAACAAAGAACTTTCTCTCTAACACCAATCAAAATCTGTCTCACCATTTCCTGCCACTGTAAATTACCTTGCCAAAAACCCATCTCGAAATTTCACCAAAAATTACTCCCCCTCTGCTGGTCTCCTTCCCACACCAAACAACCCTTCCTTTCCTCGACCTCAAGCTGCCTTTAAAGGCAAGTGTCAATGGTGTCGTACTCCGGGACACTACCTTTCTCAATGCCCAATCTTCCGTTCCCAATATCCTCATGCTGTGATCCCTAACCCTCCCCCCAACAACCCTACTGGATTTCGTCAGCCTTCCAAACAACATCAGCCTACCAACCCGACTGCCCATATTGCCACTAAAACTACTCCCTCTCCCCCAGCTTGGCTCCTTGACAGTGGTGCAACACACCACGCCACTAATGACCTTGAACTTAGCACTCCACTCTCCATATGATGGCACCGAAGAGCTTCTTATCGGTGACGGTTTGGGCCTCCACATTTCCAATACGGGTTCTACTTCCTTCCTTACTCCCACTACTACTCTTCATCTTAAAAATATTCTTCACGTTCCATCTATCTCTCGTAATATCATATCTATTTCCAAATTTTGTGTCGATAATAACTCTTCAATTACGTTCTTACCTAATTCATACTTTGTGAAGGATCTTTCCACGAGAGCAATTATCTTCCGGGGCAAACCTAACTCCGGCGTATATGAATGGCGTCCTCCACCTTCCACGCATTCAGCTCATCTCTCCTCTACTACAAACTGGCACCAACGACTAGGCCATCCCTCCTACTCTATTTTACGGCACATTAGCAATAGTTTTAATTCAAGTATTCCTTGTTCTATTTCCTTTCAATGTAATTCATGTGACTGCATTAAGAGTCACAAACTTCCATTCAATGAAAATTCTATTCAGTCTCTTGGTCCACTTGATATTCTTTACAGGTGATGTATGGACCTCCCCCATCCCCTCATACGATGGCTTCAAATACTACATAATTTTCGTTGATCATTTTTCAAAATATATTTGGTTCTATCCTTTGAAACATAAAAATGATGCCACTAGTGTTTTCTCTCGTTTTAAACTCTTGGTTGAAAAATATTTCAAACGCTCCATACTCACCATCTTTAGTGACAATGGTGGTGAGTACATTGGGTTGCGTCCACTCCTCGTATCTCATGGCATCAATCACCTTACCTCCCCTCCCCATACTCCCAAGCATAATGGATATTCTGAGAGACGTCATCGTCATATTGTTGAAACAGGGCTCTCTCTTCTCACTCATTCCTCTGTGCCACAGAAATTTTGGACCCTAGCCTTTGCCACCGCATGCTACTTAATAAATCGCATGCCCACTCCCACCCTTCAACTTCAATCACCTTACCAACGACTTCACCACCAAACACCTAATTACCTCAAATTACGAAGCTTCGGATGCCTTTACTATCCATGGCTTCGACCTTACACCACAAATAAACTTGAACCCCGCTCCGCTCCTTGTGTTTTCGTAGGCTATTCTCCATCTCAAAGTGCCTACTATTGCCTTGAACCCTCCTCCCTCAAAATTTTTACATCCCGCCATGTAAAATTTGTTGAAGACAAATTCCCTTTTGCTTCCCCATTTCATCCTACTGCCCCTACCACCTCTGACCACATTGATGAATGGTGTAATTCTTCCCTTCCTATTCTCCCTACTTATCTACAAAAATATCCCACTATACCTTTTACTCATCCTATTTCCTCATCCGAAACTACTACTACAGCACCCTCTCAGACTACTACAACACCCCCTCAACCCACTGCCCCAACTGAACCAAACAGCCCCCCACTCAATTCATCTTCCTCAGCAGACTCCACCACTACTCCTCTCTATACTCCATCCCCAATACCAACTCCCCCACCCCCTCCCACACCTCTTCCATCTGGTCCAGTAACACGTCTCAAAAATAATATCCGGAAACCCCTTACCAAAATGAACCTCCACATTCAACTTCCTGCCTCCCATACAACCGAACCCACCACAATCACTCAAGCTCTCAAAAGTAAAATTTGGCGTGATGCAATGCAGTCCGAGTATGATGCTCTCCTCAAAAACCACACTTGGGACCTTGTTCCTTCTTCCTCTTCTCAAAATATTGTCGGGTGTAAATGGGTATTTCGTACAAAATTTAACCCGGATGGTTCAGTTGATCGCTACAAAGCTAGGCTAGTTGCTAAGGGATTTCACCAACGTCCTGGCCTAGATTACTCTGAAACCTTTAGCCCGATAGTCAAACCTGCTACTGTTCGTACAATTCTTTCTCTTGCTCTTACAAATGATTGGCCATTACGCCAAATTGACATAAATAATGCCTTCCTCCAAGGCACTCTCATGGAAGATGTCTATATGGTCCAACCCCCGGGCTTTTTCAGTCCCACTCACCCTACTCATGTTTGTAAACTTCGTCAAGCCTTGTATGGGCTCAAACAAGCACCACGTGCCTGGTACAATGAGCTCAAATCCTACCTTCTCTCCATTGGTTTCTCAAATTGCATTTCTGATTCCTCTCTCTTTATACTCAATCACTCTCTTGGCTCAATCTTCCTACTTGTCTATGTAGACGACATTATAGTCACTGGCTCTAATTCTAAACTACTCCAATCCTTCATCGCTGCCTTTGCCTCTCGCTTTTCCCTTAAGGATCTAGGATCTCTCTCCTATTTTATTGGGGTGGAAGTCCTCCCACATCCTGATGGTATCCTCTTATCTCAACACAAATATATCTTGGACCTTCTTTCCCGTGCTCACATGTCAGAGGCAAAACCGGTTCCTACTCCTATGATCACCAATCCACCTCTCTCTCTTCATGCAGGCTCTCCCCTTTCGAACCCTACAGAGTATCGGGCTCTCGTTGGAGGCCTTCAATATTTGTCCCTCACACGCCTTGACATTTCTTTTGCCGTGAACAAACTTTCTCCATATATGCACTGCCTACGGATCTTCATCATTGGGCAGCCTTGAAGCGTGTTCTAAGGTATCTTGCTGGCTCCTCTTCCCATGGTCTTCTTCTTCACAAACATTCTCCTCCCACTCTCCATGCGTTTACGGATGGGGATTGGGCAGGGGACAAGGACAATTATACATCTACCACAAGTTATGTTGTTTACTTGGGCAAAAACCCGATCTCCTGGAGCTCACGAAAACAACGCACACTTGCACGATCATCCACGGAAGCGGAATATCGCGCTGTAGCTGCAACCACCGCTGAGGTTCTTTGGCTTCAGAATTTACTTAAAGAAATCAAAGTTCAACTTCCTAGCACTCCGGTCATCTACTGCGACAACATGGGAGCCACATATGTAGCTGTCAATCCAAGGTTTCACTCCAAAATGAAACATCATGGATTGGACTACCACTTTGTTCGAAAAAATGTCCAGAGTCAGAATCTTCGAGTTACACACATTTCTGGGAATGACCAATTGGCGGCCATCCTGACGAAACCTCTGTCTCGCATTCGGTTTCATGATTTACTTTCCAATATTGGCCTCTCAAGATCGTCCATCTTGCGGGGGCGTGATGAAGATATGTCAATATCTTCCTAATATTAATATTGTAAATCAACTCCTTAATTACAGCCTGTAAATATTATAATTGATTTGTACTAATTATAGGATTATTGACATGTATATATACCGGTTCATAATCAATGGAAGGATAACTTTTCCTCAATAATTCTCTTTGTTTATAGGAGGGAGTATTTGAAAACAATTATGCTGCATTAATTTAAGAGTAAATAAATTAAAAAATTAATATTTTAAAATTATTAAATTTAATTTTTATAAATATATTTAACCATGATTTGAAGATTATTGTTGATTATTATTGATTATTTTTTAATTTATTTTTCAAATTTTAACAATTAATTTTTTATGTATTAGTTTCTTTCCTAAATTATTTCTGATAAGTTTCTAATGTCCCTTAGGGTGAAAGAAAGAAAATGAAGGCAAGAATCATAGCCAAATTTTTATAATGGTTAGGCACATTCGCTTGGAAATTTGGAAGACTACGAAATTTCCTCCGTGTACGAAAAATAATGGTTATTATGTTGGTTTCAACAATTTAAATAAGAGGTTTGGTGTGAGAATCGTGAGAATTTTTCTTCTTCAAAATATTTCATATTTTTTAGCCTCAAATTTCAAAGTGTTAGTTTTTTACATCTAAACTTGCATGTTATAGTCCAGAAATTTGTATTGGTCATGACCTTGGCCCATGACCTTGGTCAAATTTATATCCAGAAATCACTAAAAAGTATATCCAAAAATTAAGAGAAAGGATATCCAGAAATTTTGTATTGACCATGACCTTGACCAAATCTATATCAAAAAACCAGTGAAAAGTATATCAGGAAAGCAGGTAAAAAATATATAGAGAAAAAAGTGAAGAGTCATTGCCTAGAAAGTTGGTATGTGTTCATTACGGATATCATGATCAAGAGGTTACGGATTTATCCAGGAACCTTTGGCAGTGATATTCGAAACACGTTTCTCAGTAATTTATGGAAACGCGTTTCTCACAGGAGACCTATTCGTGTTATATTTGGTATAACTCTAGTTTGTAACGTTGTAAGAAGGTTGTGAAATGTGGTGAAATTTAGAATGTGAGTATGCTGAAATTATGTTTGAATGAGTTTTGGAGAAATTTACATGTAAATTTAGGGAGTTTATAAGAAATTTTAGGAACAAATTGACTTTGGGTTTTGTAGACCAGAGTAGATTTAGTTTGGATTTGGAGGGTAAAATAGTCATTTATATCAATTATTTTTATATTATATTTTGACTTTTTTTTGGATAATTATTTGATTTTTTTTAATGTTACATCTTATGGAATTTATGTGAAATTACTTGAATTTATTGGGAAAAGAGATCATTTTTTTGTTTTTTATGGTCGATAGTGGTAACACAAAATGCGAGGAGCTAAACGCGTTTCTCCGTCGCGTATGGAGAAACGGGCAACGTTTGTCGCGCGACATACTTAGCTCAGCAACAATCGGATATCACTTTCATCGGTTTACGGATATTGAACATTGAATATGAATATCCAGAAAGCTTTGGAAAGGATATCGAGGAAAAAATATTTGATTTACGGATATCACTTTCATCGGTTTACGGATATCCAGTATTCAATGTTACGGATATCCAGGAAGCTTTGAAAAGGATATCAGAGAAAAAATATTTGGTTTTACGGATATCACTTTCATAAGTTTACTGGATATCCATATTCAATGCTCTGGATATCCGCAAACCGATGAAAGTGATATCCCGCCCAGGCAAGTATGTCGCGCGACAAAGCGTTGCCCCATTTCTCCATACGCGACCCGAGAAACGCGTTTCTCTATCAGAAACTCTAGTGGTAAAATGGTCCCGAAAATCTCGACCCTATTTGGGTCCTCAAAACATGCTCATGTGCTACTAATTGGCCTTCTTGAGGACCTTGATAAATGATGAGGTTTCATTTTAAAATTAATTGGTAAGTGGTTCAGAATTTTTATGTAGTCAATGTTTGACAAGCTAATTTCAAATGTGAAATTATTGCTACACCACACTCTCGCGCGCTTAGCCGAATTTTTGGACCTATGCATGGAGATATAATTGATTGACGTGAGACTAAACATCGTGAGCCACTTTTGAGCTCGTATTTGCAGATGGTCAGCTCTTATACCATGATAAAGTATAAGGTTTCATCTAAAAACCAATTGACAATAAGGGGATAATGTCTCACTCAGACCTTCTTGCGTGCAGTGCTCCTGCTTGCTCTGCATCTCACAAGCGTTTTCCTGACATACACTTATGCCCCGCGCGCATGCGCCGCTTGGATAGGTTGTCCTCTAACCATGCGTGCATCATGCTTGTAGATAGGTTTTGTCGCCGCATGCATGCACCTCATGCGCGGCTTGGCTTCTCTTATCAGATATTTTGGAAATTTCCCAATAGCCCCTTAATTGTTTTTGTTGAAAAACGACACAAAATATAATAGACCCACAAGAAATAAATGAACAATAAATATCAGAGCAAAATTGCGCAAGAACACATGATCATACAAGAATTGTTTACCCAATTCCTTCTAATCAAAACATACGTCTGGACACTATCAATCAATCATTATTCTCAATAATCTCACAATATAGTGTTACAATATGTTTATTGTCGTCACTTGGCATTATATAGAGTAAAAGAGTTAAAACTCTAAACTTAGGCACAAAAGAAATAACAGTTCTGACGATTTTCTCAGCCCAACCCAATTTGCCCGCCGATTATGACCACACATCTAAATCTTGCACTCCGTGCACAATGCGCCGAATGATTGTTTCTCAAGATCATTTCTGCGCGGCCGTGCTCTTTTTTACGTGTCACGACCGTGCCAGCCCTTTTTCTAACCAAACATGTTTTCTTCTCCTTTTCATTGGTTGACTTTGATTTACTCCAACGGTAGCTCATGTATGAATTGTTATGTGTCTAGTATAGGTTTGTATTTTGTTTGGCTATGGTGTCAATGTGTCATATACATCATTCAGGTCTCTTATGATTTTCATTTATAGCTTAAATTGGGTATGTTCATGTATATTTGTCATTGATGCTGCAGGAATCGTGTTGTATCAATCTCCGTCCAGCTGCAAAACTGATCACCTAGCTTTTGACATGAAATACAGAACCCACGACTAGCCGAAATAGTCTTCGGTGAAGACCCTCGGGCGTGAGAGTAAGTATGGTGTATGAGAGCTAAATAATTATAATGAACAAGATGATTCGGAATAAAAAATAGCAATTACCTCAAAACCGTTGATGTTGTGAAGTATTTATAGGCGTTGATAAGTGTTATAATTGTAGTAGGATTGTATGAAATCCCTAGAATCGTGGATCAGATCGTGTAGGAGATCATGTCCAAATATAACTTCTGATTTGTAGGGAGTTCTGTTATGGAAAGAATTGTAAATATGATGTGACTCTGTAGGTCGAAGTACGCCTGTTAGGTCGACCTGACTTGACTGAATGAAAACCGCTAGATAGAAGCCGTATAAGATATGGATCGTATATCGGACAAAGCTAGGTCGGGACCATGGAGGTCGGGCAATGAGCTAGGTCGACTGATCTTGGCTAATGGGCCTTGGGCTTCTGTAATAATTGGGCCGACCCACTAATAATATGGTGGCAATAATGTACGTAAAATTGGGCTTGCTCGATGGGCCTAGCCTATCACTTTTATTACATTCAGTGGCTCCCAACTTTCTGAGTTGACTTTGTCGACCAGGAAGTTATAAGAATTTTTTGATGAAGATTTGAGTAGGTCGTAGGTAGATGCTCGAACTGATATGTGGTCGATCATGATGACATGGATCAATCTCAACCGTAGGTAGATTTGACGGCCAGATCTGTTGAAGCGCCGTAATTCCGTAATCATTAATCCGTTTGACGTTTGGACAACTTCCTTGGGAACCGTTTTTGGCATTAATTGTAGGAATCAGCCGTTTGAAACCCCAACCTGTAGCGATGTGTGAATTTTGAATAACAGAGTCGCCACTTATTATTTATTTAGGAAAACAATAAGAAAAACCTTTTTGATTTAAAAGAGATTTGAGGGTTCGGGGGTTAAGTTATGGAATGGGTAGGTCGAGGAGCATCCATTCCACCCGATCCGAAGATCGGTCTTGCCAATTGAGTATTATCAATCTTTTTATTAAACAAGCAAATAAGAACAAGAAAACCCTAATCAATTTCTTGATTAGGAATGTCGGATTGTATGCTTCGAGATCACCTTCATCGATTGAAGGGACTCTAGGCTAATCCTTTTGATGGGATTACACTACTCTAAAAGCCAATAGAGAGAGAGATTGAGAAGAAGAAAGTAAAAGTGAAGGAGTTTACCTTGTTTTAGGGATAAATTGATTTAGAACGTGGTTCTAAGATGTCTTTTCGATCGAGAAGTGATTTGGGCAGAGTTTCGACTCAATATGAGAGTCAAATCTTGATGCGGACAGAGCTTCGCCTCAATCCTTGATTCGGGTTTGGATGTTTGTTGATCAAAAAGGTTGATAAACAAACTTTAGGTGATTGTAGGGAGGTTTTGTGAGTGATTTGAAGGAATCTTTCGTGGAGAGAAACCAACAAATTGTGTGTGTTGTGTGGAATTCTGGACCTCTGAAACAGTGGAAGTCACCAAGTATTTATAGGGTTTTAAGAGGTAGAGGTGGAGAGGTAAAACACTCCTAGGAAGCTTCCAGAACTCAATTCTGATTGGAGAACCGGATTAGATGAGGTTTATCAAGAAAGGAGGTTGAAACGGAGAAGGAGAGTGATTTCTGCACATCCTGTCGAGGGGATATCTCGCGCGAGATATGATATCTCGTGCGAGATATCTAGTCTGATGACTATTTTGTCCTCTTCAGTTTATTCCGTTAGTCAGTTAGGTCCAAAACTAACGAGGTTAGTTAGAAACTTAACGAAACATGACGAAACTGATACGCTTTCATCAAAACATAAAAGAGAGACTAAGAGTAGTGTAATCATGATTTATTGGTTCAGAATGGGGTGTCTACACAACCTTCCCAATTCAGGAAAGGATTAGCAGTGGGTATATAAGGAAAATCCATTTCCTTTTTGTTTTTTTACAAACTCTCAAATCTCAAGCAAGCAGCAAGAACAAAAGCAAGAACAAATCTTCAATTTCCCCGGTGCATTCAAGCTTCCCCGTCTGTCTTCGTAATCCATCTTCACCAATTTAACCAAGGTACCCCTCTATCCCTTCGCTTTGGAATCCGACGACCAAAGAGTTGTGTCCTTACACCTTTTCCACGAATTGCTCGACCATATAGTCCTATTTTACATTAGGGGACCCAATAAACCTTCCTTCCTTAGGGATAGAAAAAGATTTCCAGGGGAATCTAGGTCGCCCATAGGTAGGTCCCTTGAGTCTATATATATGACCGATTCCCCTGTTTCCTCTTGCTCTTCAGATATGTCGACTCAAGAACGGGCGGTGGCCTCTGTGAAATTACCCGGATCCGGCTCGCGCGCGGGCCCAGGCATCTCGCATTCGTCGCTTTTCGGGAAGTCGCCCGGATCCGAGAGGCAGCGCGTTCGTGCCCCGGCATCTGGCTTTATTCCACTTTAGCGATGGTTGGAGGTGTCTCGCCGTTTGTTTTCGCATTTGTAGAGTCGCCACGCCGTTTTTATTAAGCCCAAAACATTGAAAAAGGGCATCAGTTTAGAAATAAACTGTTTTTTTTTTGTGTGATGAGATTTTGAGTTCGGAGGTCAGATGACTCCTCGGGAAGATAATATTAGAATCTTAGAGCTCACCCGAGTCGCCTCGTAAAAACGAGTCTTTCGGATACCCCTAATATTCTTTAACTGTTGTGTGTGTGTGTGTGTGTGCTTTTAAAAATGCATGCTGTATCGGATGTCTACATTGTACACTATGTATTGAAATGTATTGAAATAGTAATGGAAGGAAGCCTTACCAATGTTGGTTCGTGTCTGTCTTCCATTTGAGAATAGTGTTTGAGGATGGAATGATGTTCCGGCACGGACCGGGATTGCTTCGGGAGGGGCCGGTTGTCTGCGGACAGAGTTTCGGCGTGAGTTGAGATTGTAGGCTGCGTTAGGGCAGAGGTTCGGCGTGCGTTGAGATTGCAGGGATTACTCGGGCAGAGTTTCGGCGTGCGTTGGAGTGGCAGGAGTCACTCGGGCAGAGTTTCGGCGTGGTTTGGGATCGCCGGTTTGACTCGAAAAGAGCCGGGACGCCTTGGAAAGACCAGGCAAGGCCTCGGAGTATCACGAGGGGCCTCAGAGTACCTCGAGAGTGCCTCGGGGCAGCGCGGGAGCGTCGCGGGAGCACTCGGGGAGGCTTCGGAGCACCACGAGGGGGCTCGGAAGGCCTCGGAAGGATCCGAAAGGGGCCAAGATTACCCCGAAGGGTCTTAGAAGGGA
Source organism: Adenophora triphylla var. japonica (assembly GCA_022495995.1). Classification (NCBI taxonomy): domain Eukaryota; kingdom Viridiplantae; phylum Streptophyta; class Magnoliopsida; order Asterales; family Campanulaceae; genus Adenophora; species Adenophora triphylla. The sequence continues at coordinate 178,349 of JAFEMH010001119.1, read as the reverse complement.
GCCTGAAGGCTAGAGGAAGAAGAGAGAAGAGGGAGGTGTGTATGAAATGGGAGGGGGAGCCCTCTATTTATAGTGGGAGAAAAATGCAAAGAGGTCCGTACGGACCTCCTAGGTTATCCAGAATTTTAGTTTTCCTCGATTTGAGGGAATATGTGATAATTGTGAATATTCTGGAATGATGGTGTCCCCTGTGCAAAGAGGTCCGTACGGACCATCTTGGCATGCAAAGAGGTCCGTACGGACCAACCATGCATGGGGGGTAATGATTTCTACGGAATTTGAGGGAATATTGTGGACTTTAAGGGGATTCAGTAATTATGGCAACAAAGAGGTCCGTACGGACCTTATTTGCTTTTCTAATTTCCTAAAAAATTTCCAAAAGGTCCTTTTGTCCCTTTTTATCCCAGAAAGGCTCCTCCCTTGGTTTGGTTGAGAGTTTTTTGAGGGTTTTGAGTGCCATAGGTCTTCGAGACTGTGTTTGTGAGTCTGCGGTATTTCCCATGTGCTCGGAAGAGGGTGATCCAGATTGGGGTACTTACAGAAGCCCCTCAACGACGTCACTTATGGAGGAAGTGGGGTCGTTGATAAGATAAGGGTCCTAATCTGGATCGAGTGATGGGAGAAAAAGTGACCGTGGAGGTTAGGGTGAGGACGTGGCGGTGTCCTGTTGTGTGACCATTTAGGTCAGTTGGCTGGACCCTGTGATAGGATTCCTACGTATCCCTGGCGGGAATCAAGCCTAATCATAGTTCGGGAGTGAATTTGTGAGTGTATGTGGGCGTGATGGTGCCTTGAAGTATCGTGTGACCGCCGAGGTCAGTGGTAAGGACAGGGTGGTGTCCTAAGATGTGGTGACCGCCGAGGTCAATTGTGAGGACGTGGTGGTGTCCTGGGATGGAAACTTTACGATTTTCCTAATCGGGTGGTTTAAGGCCTTCCGGGCCGGAGATAGTGATTTGGGAGGTTTATACGGTCTTCCGGATCGAGTGGTTTAAAGCCTTTCGGGCTGGAGGTAGTGATTTGGGAGGTTTATACGGTCTTCCGGACTGAGTGGTTTAAAGCCTTCCGGCTGGAGATAGTGATGGGGGAGGTTTATACGGTCTTTCGGACCGAGTGGTTTAAAGCCTTTCGGGCTGGAGATAGTGATGGGGGAGGTTTATACGGTCTTTCGGACTGAGTGGTTTAAAGCCTTTCGGGCCGGAGGTAGTGATGGGGGAGGTTTATACGGTCTTCCGGACCGAGTGGTTTAAAGCCTTTCGAGCTGGAGATAGTGATGGGGGAGGTTTATACGGTCTTCCGGACCGAGTGGTTTAAAGCCTTCCGGGCTGGAGATAGTGATGGGGGAGGTTTATACGGTCTTCCGGACCGAGTGGTTTAAAGCCTTTCGGGCTGGAGGTAGTAATGTGGGAGGTTTATACGGTCTTCCGGACCGAGTGGTTTAAAGCCTTCCGGGCTGGAGATAGTGATGGGGGAGGTTTATACGGTCTTCCGGACCGAGTGGTTTAAAGCCTTCCGGGCTGGAGGTAGTAATGTGGGAGGTTTATACGGTCTTCCGGACCGAGTGGTTTAAAGCCTTCCGGGCTGGAGATAGTAGTTTGGCTGATTTATACAGTCTCCCGGACTGAGTGGTTTAAAGCCTTCCGGGCTGAAGATAGTAATGTCATGTATGAGGACTTGAATCGTCTTCTGACTGCGGTTGTGTCATGTATGAAGACTTGAGTCATCTTCTGACTATTGTTGTGTCATGTATGAAGACTTGAGTCGTCTCCTGACTGCGGTTGTGTCATGTATGAAGACTTGAGTCGTCTTCTGACTGAGGGTTTGCCATGCGTGAGGACTTGAATCGTCTTCTGGCTGCGGTTTGCCATGCGTGAGGACTTGAATCATCTTCAGGCTGCGGTTTGCCATGCGTGAGGACTTGAATCGTCTTCTGGCTGCGGGTGTGTCATGTATGAAGACTTAGCTTCTTCGACTGTGGTTTGCCATGCGTGAGGACTTCAATCGTCTTCTCGACCGCTGGCGCGGTTGTGTCATGTATGAAGACTTGAGTCGTCTTCTGACTGCGGTTTGCCATGTGTGAGGACTTGAGTCATCTTCTGGCTGCGGTTGTGTCATGTATGAAGACTTGAGTCGTCTTCTGACTGTGGTTTGCCATGCGTGAGGACTTGAATCGTCTTCTGACTGCGGTTGTATCATGTATGAAGACTTGAGTCGTCTTCTGACTGCGGTTTGCCATGCGTGAGGACTTGAATCGTCTTCTGGCTGCGGGTGTGTCATGTATGAAGACTTGAGTCGTCTTCTGACTGCGGTTTGTGGAGGCATGGCTGTCTTGAGCTTTGATTGCGAGAGGTGTAGATGCCTCGTGCTTTATCTGCTGGGGAGAAAGTTGGACTTACGATGGCCGCCGATGTTCTTCTGTTGGGGATCATCGTGGCCTTGTAGGGGCTTTTCCTGCTGAGAGGGTGACGTCGGGCTTACTTTGATGGCCGGCGCTTGCGTTGTCAATGAGCGTTTTGGAGGCATTTTTTGCCTTGAGATTTGTGCTGGGAGGTGTTGGCTCCTTCTTGCGCTTGTTTTACCGTTGAGTGGGCGAAGTCCGGGCTTACATTGACGGCCGGTGCTGGGGATATGTAGTCTTGTACGACTTCCTTTTGACTTGCTGGGGAAAGAGCTCGGGCTTACTTTGATGGCCGGTGCTTGAGTTGCCGTTGGAGTGGGCGAAGTCCGGGCTTACATTGACGGCCGGTTCTTGAATTGCCGTTGAGTGGGCGAAGTCCGGGCTTACATTGACGGCCGGTGGTTGAATTACCGTTGAGTGGGCGAAGTTCGGGCTTACATTGACGGCCGGTGGTTGAATTGTCGTTGAGTGGGCGAAGTCCGGGCTTACATTGACGGCCGGTGGTTGAATTGCCGTTGAGTGGGCGAAGTCCGAGCTTACATTGTGGCCAGGTGGTTGAATTGCCGTTGAGTGGGCGAAGTCCGGGCTTACATTGACGGCCGGTGGTTGAATTGCCGTTGAGTGGGCGAAGTTCGGGCTTACATTGACGGCCGGTTCTTGAATTGATGGGTTAAGGACCATACTGCACTGAATTTGCTGAAATAGGACTTAGGACAGCCAGGGGCAAAGATTATAAGGGCAGGAAAGTAATTTGGCCCTCCCTTGCAAGAAGGTCCGTACGGACCAACCTGGGATGTAAAGAGGTCCGTACGGACCAAGTATGAATTTTACAGTTCCCAGGTTTTGACTGGGATTAAATGCCGAGCCTTTCCCCATTCCTTCTTCTTCCGTGCGTGAACCAGAGAGAGAGAGAGAGAAGGAGAAAAAACCTCCATTGTTATACCAAAATCCTCCATTCTTAGCTTGAATTGTTCGCAATGGCGGAAGGATCTCGGAGAGGTCGTCGACAACGCAGTCAAGAAGTGATCGAGCAACGGATGGAGCTCCAAAGAAATTGGATTTCCTTTGTTCCATCTTCGAAGAACCCGGATGTATTATATCCGAATCCGGAGGTGCACAATCGTCGCTCTAGGAACGTCGGGGAGGTAAGACATCCATTTCGTCTTGATTCCCTGCTTGAATTTTGGAATGCTAGAACTAGGTTTTAGTTTTTCGCATTTTGGGGCTTTTGTTATTTGCCATGCTTTTTTGTGAAATTCTTGATGAATTGTTGAAATTGAGCATGCAAATATTGTGAATATGTGAATTTTGTGCAGAAATGTGTAGATTAGCTCTTATTTGTGAAAATAAAGTGCCTTTCTAAGGAATTGCATGCTTTGGTGTTTTGTACATTATGCTTTTTATGTATGTACAATGTGGGAAAAATTGTCATGTAGGGACAAATTTTGTAGAAAAAAAATGTGACATGTGCCGTGTTTCGTGACGGGTTTTGTCTGAAAGTATGTGCCGTGTAGGGACGGACTTTTCTTTTGAAAATGTGTTATGCAGTGTGTGCCGTGTTCTTGGGTGACGGACTCTGTGGGGAAAGTATGTGCAATATGTGCCGTGTTTTGTGACGGGTTATTTTGAAAATGTGTTGTGTAGGGGTTAATCCCTCTTTTGAGAAAATTTGTACAGTGTGTGTCGTGTTTTTGTGATGGACTGCATGGAAAAATTATGTATAATGCATGTCGTGTTTTGTGTCGAGTTATATGTAAAAATTATGTGCAATATGTGCCGTGTTTTGTGACGGGATATATGTGCTTTGCCGTGTTGGGACGGTCTTTTGTGCTTTGATTTTCTTTTGGTATTTTGCATTAAGTACCGTGACCGACGTACCTTTCTTTGTGTTTACTGCATGATGAGGGCTCTTGGCCGGGAAAGCCAAGAAGATGAAGACTCGGGGATCGCTCGAGGTGTTGTTGAAGTTGTGGCGGCGGATGCCTGGGACATTTCGTGGATGATGGGCCGAGCCCAGGAGGTCGGTCTATGCTTCGGCACGGGCGTGTTCGTGGAGAACTTGGCCGGGGTTTCTGACACGAGGAAGAACAAGAGCGTCTTCCTTGGCCTTTCTGAGTATTGGTGGGATACCACCCACACCTTCCATCTGAGCTGGGGAGAGGTGACGGTGACGCCCACCGATTTTGCTGCTATTACCGGGCTTTCCTTCAAAGGAGGGCCAGTGCGGTGGCAAGATATGATTGCCGAGGACGTGCTGACTGAGCTACTGGGCTTTGCGCCTGTTCCTCGCAGGGGTCTTGGCATGTTGTATAGTGATGTTGAGATGAGGATCACGGCCAGTATTGGGGCCTATGTTCGGGGTACCGGCCAGGTGACGGCGGAGCAGCTGGCGCGCTCCTTCCTGTGGTTTGCGCTTTCCGAGACCTTGTTCTCGAACCACTCGACTACTTCTCCTTTTGCTCTGCTGGAGAGCTTGATTGATTTGGAGAGAGTTTGTGATATCTCTTGGGGCGAGGCGGGCTTGGCCGAGCTCTACTTCTCTTTGGACCGGTTTAGCCGGGGCGTGGCCAGTTCCTTGGCTTGTTTTGACTTTGCTTTGGAGGTATGAGTTTATTGCTGTTTTTGATTTAGCAACTTGTCGTTTCTCCGTTTTCTTTTGCACTGAGCCTTTTCTGCTTTTGTCACAGGTGTGGTTCTATGAGATCTTTCAGTGCTTCCCGTGGGATAGAGATCCTGGGGCCGTAGCAGCGTATCCCGCTATGTTAGGCTGGGCACGCCCGGCAAGGAGAAGGAGGACCAGAAGGGGGAAACTCACCATCGCCTACGGGGAGGTGCAGGAGCATCTGGAGAGAGATAGCCCGGAGAGGTTTGTTCTGTATCCCTTGGTTTGGTACGAGGACGATGATTTCGAGGGGGCTCCCCTGGTGACGGTGCAGCGAAAGATGCTGCGGGGCCTGACTTGCGACATCATGTATTTGGGAGAGCGGGTCTTCTGGCAGCATGGCCCGGGTATGCTTCCCTTGGCTCCGAGGGACCCTCCTTTTGGGATGTTGGATTCCCGTGATATGGATGTGTTGGATTTTGAGAGGTATCTTGGCGGCGTGGGTGCCGAGGAGTTTGTTTTGTATAGAGAGGAGTATGGGGCCTTCGTGAGGAGGAAGTTGAGGACGCCGCAGTGTGTGGGCGAGGGAGAGGGAGGCCGGTCCGCAGTGGTCCCCTGCAGGTTCCGGTGCCCGGGCCGGACTTTACGTACGTTCGTGGGGATTCCTCGAGGAGGAGGGTGTCTCGTACTGCCGTCCCCGAGCAGTGCCCGCCGCCTACCGCGTGGATCCCGATAGACCGGTGAGTGTGCTTACTCTTTTCCATCTTGGCATCTTTTCGTATTTTTCTTTTTGTTGTTGAGTATGACCGTATTGCCGAGCGTTTCTTTGGTCGCTTGCTTGTGCAGGTCCCGGGAGGGCTTTTGACATGCCGACCCGCCGTTACATGGCGATGCGGTCTTTTGCGAAGAAGATGGCGTCGAAGATGTCCTGCCGGTCTTCGCGTCGTGTGCCGGCGTACACGCCGATGCCTTCGAGGCATTCTATAGATGTTCCTCCACCAAGGGCCGAGCCAGAGCCACAGCAGGAGGAGCCTTCGCGGGGACGGCATAGCATGGAGGCCGGGACGTCTAGAGGAGCTCCGAGGCCGCAGACCCTTTACCTCAGTTCTTTCCTCGCAGGATGCACAGGTGAGGGTTCGTCGAGCCTTCTTTCTTCGATCCTTTCGTCGGATTTGATCCTTCGATTACTTTGAGTACCAGCCTGCGAAGGGGGCTCGGTACTCACGATGACGAGGATATGACCGGCGAGTTTACCGGGATGCCCGACTTCGCTCTTGATGATCTTGGGGAGGATGATGATCTTTGAAGAGTCGGACTAGGGTTCATTTGCTTTCCCTCTTTCCATATCTTCTCTTTTTTTTTTTTTTAGCAACAAGACATTAGATGTACCTGTAATAAAACACTCGTATTTGCATGGCAAACGCATTTTATTTTAAGATGTAATGTCGTTTTTTTTTTGTGATTCCCGGGAATTGTCCTAGGAATTGTTGCTATTATTTTTTTTTATTTTTGTGCATGCCACGTGAGCTGAGAGTGCGTTTGTGGGTAGTGTATGTTTGCCGGAAATGGCTTTGGCCGGTGTTTGGGCGATTTGAGCAAGGTCCCGCCGAGAACAGTGGTTGTTGTCAGATCGCTTTGAGGAAGCTTTGGCAAGTTTTCCGAGTAATGGGGGTGAAGCAGCTTTGACAGCTTCATGAGCGGCGGCGGGAGTGATATCTCCAGGGACGCATTTGCTTTGTGCTTGACAGCCACTCTTTTCGGGTCAGCTACCTCAGGATATGTGACGGTGCTCGCTGATGTGGCAGCCATTGTCGGGCGGGCGAGATATCATTCCTTTGGTTCCTGGGGAAACCTTCCATGGTGTGGATCGTCCGGTGATGAGAACCGATTCATGCGGGGAAGCCCCCGCTTGCTTGCATTATGGTTGCGAGAGAGGCTTCAAACCATACCCGAGTCTCCGGCCTCTTAGTCTCGCGGACGTTTGCTGGGCGACCTCTTGTCTTGGACATGGATCAATCTGCTGGGAGAGATGGATGGCACATCTTGGTACGCATCGATCCGTCAGCGGGTTTCCCTTTGGGGGATCGAGACTAGGAGGGCCTTCCAGAAGGTTCCTATGTTGTCGAGTTCCGTGTTTGCCTTGGTCCTCTTTCTATGTTCCGTCGCTTGTTTCCCGGCAGCTCGGGATGAGGCAGGAGCCTCATTGGCCGGGATGGCATTGCCAATGTGGAGGTAGCTTCTTTCCGCATGACGCATCCCGATGCCTTTCGTATTTTCCGAGGGTATGGAAGTATTCCGCTTTCCCTCCCGCGGTGCTCCTTAGAGGCCGGGAGAATGTTGTCTTGACCACCGAGTACCCGGATTGCATGAGTAGCATATCAAAGTGCACTCCAAGTGGTTTTTGGGAGCAGCGCAAAGCGGTTCTGGGGCAAGATTGCCATTTCAAATGCGACCTTAGGAGTGCAGAAGCTTGGGTTAACCCTCGTGGTGTCACGGGAGACACTTTATTTGACTACGGGACTCGAGTTGACAAACCGGCGGGAGAGGTCCCTTGCACTCGTAGGGAGTGAGATCCGAGCCGAGGCACGGTGAACGATGCTCGAGAGCGACCGGGTTCGTTTGACACGACTAGGAGGACTCCCGATCTCGGAATGAGGGAGACGTAACTCGCTCATGAAAGAAGACTCGCTGGGACGCAGGGAAGAAAGGAAAGAGCGATGAAGCGGCCAAATGCGAGTAGCATGGAATGACCTTCGAAACACCGAGTATCCATTCATCGTCAATGCGTACACATTGATTGTTAAATGTTTTAAGTTGTCTTTTAGCATGTTGTGAATCGAGAGTAGACCGTGCTTGAACTCATCAAAAAGTGTTTTAACTGTGATGATTTGTGATTTACTTTTAAAGCTTTGTCGAGACGCAAAATCTCTTGTTTGCTTCTTGCCTAAGCCTTGGTGGCGTCAATTTTTGGAATTTTGTGTATTCCTTAGACCGAACCAATGAAGGCTGCCTACGTTCCCCTCGGACTGAGAGGCTCAGGTCTGCGTAGTTCGACCCTCTTTTGTGGGAGAAAATGACTCGTAATGTACACTTGCAAGGGCGTATTTATTTTTGAAAAGGTGAGAACGGGTCCCCTTTTGTGTGAATGCCTTATTTGATGTAGGCACAAAAGAAATGCTTTGGGTTTGACTCTTTTGAGAGAGTATGAGTACTGAAAAGCTTGTAAAAGTGTATGGAAGCCCTTGCACGACGTAAAATCGTTGTTTAGCTCTATTTTCCTATTTTTGTAGAAAAAGAAGACTTGTCGAGACATTTGAAAACTTGATTTGTTCACAATGATCACTTGTTTGCTTAAAACCCTTTGTTGATGTTCAGGTTATTCAACAATTAAACCTGATATGATTTGATTAATCATGAGGAGAAAGTCAATCGGTATCAAGGATCGAGTTGGTCTGGTGTGAAAGAAGGTTTGTGTATAGGAGAGGTCATTGATGAGACCGGGTTTGTGGATTTGTATGTGTTTATGACCGGACCATTTCTGGTTGCCTACGTTCCCCTTAAGACAAGGAGCTCAGGTCGACGTAGTTCGGGGCCGAACCGTGTTTGGCTTTGGGGCCAGGGCATGAATATTTGTGCGGCCTTTGACGAAAAGGCTCGGAAAGCTGAATGATGAGGCGCGAGCCTTGAGGTGATTCCTTGACAAGTCGTATTTGACGGCAGTTTCAATGAATCCATTGCTTCTTGATCGTTGGCTCTGGGTCCTTGACCTCATTTATTTTTGTGAAGCTTCTGCTTGAGCTCTTTTTTTGTTTTATTTTATTATATATATATTTTTTTTGAGAGCCCTTGCTCGAGCTCTTTTTTTTTTTTTTTTTTTTTTTTTGAAGCGCGAGAGGGCGAAGACAAGCCCCTGCTTGAACTTTCTTGATGCGCAGGAGGGCAAAGGCAAGCCCCTAGGTTGTTGTCGACATGGGGTCAATCTTTTGATGCTGAGTGACCTTTTGTTGTTCTTTGATGTTCCTGCCGTCGTTGACTTGGTCAAGGTGGTGGTGGGGACAGGTTTTGGAAAGTGTATGGCTTGATGTAGTCCTTTGTGTGGGGTATGGTAAGGTGTATGGGGAGCTATCGATTAACTTTCTCACACCACTTAATCAAAGCATTAAACATTTGTGGAATTACTTGTTGAAAGCAATGCAAGTGATCACATAGAACAAAACCATTTCATTAAATGTAATGTGGGGTGCAAAATAATGTCCCAAGTCTAGCAAGAAAAGAAAGAAGACTTATGTATGGAAAATTGAAGACTTAATTACAATGTCCAAGGAGGACTTGATTGAATGAGAAAGGTACTAGAACCTGCGAGGTTTGACTGTATGATTCTTTTTGTGTTTTTTTTTAGAGTGTAGAAGGAGAAGAAGACTCGATATTCTTTGGGCGAAGTATCGACGGAGAATTCTCCGATTTGCGTCTCTGTAGGCCCTTCAAATAGCTCCCAAATTCATTTTGGTTAGAACATTCTCTAAACTTGGGCCCGATTTTCCTCTCGTTTGACAACATGCTTAAAGATTTGTTTAATGCATTGTTCATTAATGTGTCTGCGTCTTTATCAAGTGAATCGTTATTAACTGCTTTGGTTAGTTAATTTATCATTTGTTAAAGTGGCGACGAGGGGATACTCAGAAAGGTCGAACTTTTATTCAAAGCATAGGGAAGCACATAATCTTTAGACATAAGGCCGTCAGACGACTCGAGAGACTCAAACTTAGATACAATAGACTCGGGGTCTTTTATTTTCGAAGTTAGACTCTAGGAGACGGGGGTTAGTCCAAGCTTCTCGTCCTATCTCTTCTTGCTGGCTGTGGGTCCGTGTTTGTGAAAGTCACGCCGTTTTTGACGCTGCCACTTGCTTGGCCTGTCTCGAACTGCCTTATCTCTGGGAAAGGCTCGATCCATCCCTTGGTGTGCCCCGATTTCGGAAAGGATTGTTGGGGAATAACCGTTCTTGGATTCTTTCTCTCGAATTCTTCATTGCGAAAGCCCCAGGTTACGTCTTCACATCCCCATTCATCACGGGAATTTGCAGAGGACTTATCCACCATGCTTACCTCCTCATTTCTAGGGAAAGGATTTCCGATCGTGTTAGGACCGCGGAGGCATTCCAACTTTCCTTCTTCGATTAGCCCCTGGACCACTTGCTTCAGCACGAAGCAATTGTCGGTGGTGTGACCGGGGTAGTTGTGGAAGGCGCAGTGTTTGCTCATATCAATGTTGGTCTTGAGAGTCTTTGGTTGGAAATTCTTGAGGGGTTTGAGAATGTTCCTCTTTATTAGTGTCTCGAGGACTTGGCTCAAGGGCATCCCGAGGTTATCGAAATGCTGGAACTGTGGTAGGCGAGGAGGTTTGTTGCTTCGTTGGGCTGTGTTCCCCTTGTTCACCTCATTGTTCAAGGGGAACGGATTCCCGTCTGTATTGGGGCCGCAGGGGCGCTCCAACTTTCCTTCTTCAATTAGTCCCCGGACTGCTTGTTTTAGTATGACACAATCGTCGGTGGTGTGGCCGCGGTAGTTGTGAAAAGCACACTGCTTGCTCATATCCATGTTCGGGTTAGGGTTCCTCGGTTGATAATTCTCAAGGGGCTTGAGCATGTTCTGGTTTACCAATGCCTCGAACACTTGGCTTAGAGGCATTCCGAAGTTGTCGAAGCGCTGAACACGATGCGGCCGGGGAGGATTGTTATTTCTCGGGGGCGCTTGATCGCGGCTTTCTTGGACTCCATTCTGGATGTAGTGGACTGCTCTGGCGGCTTCCTTTCCTTTTCCTGGAGGTGGATCGGTTGATGGGATTTGAGGCCATGAAGCAGCTCGAGCGAATGTAGGTTGTCCGAAGATATGGGTTGGAAAAGTTATGTGGGGGAAACCTGGTGAATTCTGGGTATATTGAGAGAAGGAAGTGAACACGGGAACATTTTGAATGTTATTTGGATTTGTTTGAGATGGTCCAGTACGCGCCGATGATATTGAGCTTGCCGCGCAGGGTCGGGAAATTTGTTGTGCTGCGGTTGACAGATCGGAGCCGCTTGACTAAGGCCTGAGTGGTGCTTTGAGCGGGAGTTGCTTTGCATTGCTGAGTTCCCGTAGCTTTGTGAAGGAGTGACCTGCTGATAGCTTTGGGAAATCGGGGGAACAGGCACTTCTTCGTCTTCTATGAGGACAGAGGTTCCCTCGGGTTGGGGAACCGGGACGACTCCGTGACGGCACATGGCGTATTCAATCCAAGCCTGCTGTTCTTCTTGGCATTTTTCGAGAGCCTTGAAAGCTTGGCAAACTTCTTCCATCGTTTGGAAATTTCTCGGGGGCGGGGTTTCGTTTCCCTCACTGTTATATGTTGATCCCGCCATGGAGGAATAGCGGAGTGTTCTGACCGCTGAACCGGAAGGGCTGTCGGACCTTGTGACCTCGAAACTGAAAAGGCGGCTCCTGGGTACTCTCAACCACTCTCGGTTTGCTGGAGGGGGTGACGGGCAAGGTTTAGACACAAGAATGGCCTCTGGGGATAAAAGGGGAAAGCTCACGTGACCTGCGGTTTCCGCTTTTTATTTATGATTTTTTTTTTGTTGTTTTAATTTACTTAAAACAGTGTTTTCTCAGAATCCTAGGTAGGTTGGAAAAGATTGCTCTTCTTTTTCGCAACTATGCTAGACCCTGGGTCACTGGAGACCATCTCGTGCGGCTATAAGCCCCTCGTTTTGCACCCGTATTTCGACATCCCGGCGGATGCCCCGGCGAGGGTCCTATAGGGCAAGCGGTTTCCACCGGCCTAAAAGAAAAACCGAACCTAAGGACCGAGCCTCGTCATGTTCGTTTTAATGCGTTAGCCATGTGAATAGTGAACCAAGCCGACCACCGAGTCAAGATCGTGTCAAGAGTTCGGCATGACCTTCTCTTTACTTGCTAGCGCAAGGGATCTCGTGACGTTAGGAGTCGGGTCGGGTCATATCGTCATGGATGACGATTAAAGGCTTGATGACATGGTGTCATGTGAGCATGGATGGATATCCGGGACGGAACATCGTCTAGGTGTAGCTTCGGAAATCAAGATCAGTCAAGATTTTAGCATGACCTTTTCATCGCTTTGCTTGCGCAAGGGATCTTGAGTTCCGAGCCTTGACTCGAAAATGGCCGGCATGGTATATGTATCCAGCCGTATGACACGGACCGGGTAAAAACCAACCGAGTCCGGACAGAGTGTGACTCAAGACTCAAACGTGTGGTTGACGCTTGGCTAGGATGGGATGTTTGGAATGATCCCGTGCGCATCCGAGAGGCCTAGGAAGACCAAACGGACTGCAACTGAGACCACTCCGGGTTAAGGGTTGTAGTGTGCAGTGTATCCGAGGTAGCAGTGCGCGTAGCGTGCGGTGTAACCGAGGCAGCAGTGCGCGTAGTGTGCGGTGTAACCGAGGCAGCAGTGCGAGTAGTGTGCGGTCTCTAAAATTCTTTTTCTGAGTAAAACAGAAGTTTTTTCGAAAAATTTTAAATGTATGCACAGATGTATATTGATGTATTTTTTTTGTATTTTTATTTTTTTTTGTAAAATAAAAACGAAGCACGTGCACACACACATAACAGTTAAAGAAAGGGGTAAAATGAAAGTTTGACCCTCATCATCGTTTTAAAAATCTTTTGTTTTGTTTAAAAAGATTTTAAAACAAAAAGTCCCCAGCGGAGTCGCCAACTGAAATTACCCGGATCCGGCTCGCGCGCGGGCCCCGGTATCTCGCATTCGTCGCTTTTCGGGAAGTCGCCCGGATCCGAGAGGCAGCGCGTTCGCGTCCCAGCATCTGGCTTTATTCCGCTTTAGCGATGGTTGGAGGTGTCTCGCCGTTTGTTTTCGCATTTGTAGAGTCGCCACGCCGTTTTTATTAAGCCCAAAACATTGAAAAAGGGCATCAGTTTAGAAATAAACTGTTTTTTTTTGTGTGATGAGATTTTGAGTTCGGAGGTCATATGACTCCTCAGGATGAGAATATTAGAATCTTAGAGCTCACCCGAGTCGCCTCGTAAAAACGAGTCTTTCGGATACCCCTAATATTCTTTAACTGTTGTGTGTGTGTGTGTGCTTTTAAAAATGCATGATGTATCGGATGTCTACATTGTACACTATGTATTGAAATGTATTGAAATAGTAATGGAAGGAAGCCTTACCAATGTTGGTTCGTGTCTGTCTTCCGCTGGGGAATAGTGTTTGAGGATGGAATGATGTTCCGGCACGGACCGGGATTGCTTCGGGAGTGGCCGGTTGTCTGCGGACAGAGTTTGGCGTGAGTTGAGATTGTAGGCTGCGTTAGGGAAGAGGTTCGGCGTGCGTTGAGATTGCAGGGATTACTCGGGCAGAGTTTCGACGTGAGTTGGGGTGGCAGGAGTCACTCGGGCAGAGTTTCGGCGTGGTTTGGGATCGCCGGTTTGACTCGGAAAGAGCCGGGACGCCTTGGAAAGACCAGGCAAGGCCTCGGATTATCACGAGGGGCCTCAGAGCACCTCGAGAGTGCCTCGGGGCAGCGCGGGAGCATCGCGGGAGCGCTCGGGGAGGCTTCGGAGCACCACGAGGGGGCTCGAAAGGCCTCGGAAGGATCCGAAAGGGGCCGGGATTGCCCCGAAGGGTCTTAGAAGGGAGCCTGAAGGCTAGGGAAAGAAGAGAGAAGAGGGAGGTGTGTATGAAATGGGAGGGGGAGCCCTCTATTTATAGTGGGAGAAAAATGCAAAGAGGTCCGTACGGACCTCCTAGGTTATCCAGAATTTTAGTTTTCCTCGATTTGAGGGAATATGTGATAATTGTGAATATTCTGGAATGATGGTGTCCCCTGTGCAAAGAGGTTCGTACGGACCAATCATGCATGGGGGTTAATGATTTCTCCGAGATTTGAGGGAATATTGTGGACTTTAAGGGGATTCAGTAATTATGGCAACAAAGAGGTCCGTACGGACCTTATTTGCTTTTCTAATTTCCTGAAAATTTCCAAAAGGTCCTTTTGTCCCTTTTTATCCCAGAAAGGCTCCTCCCTTGGTTTGGTTGAGGGTTTTTTGAGGGTTTTGAGTGCCATAGGTCTTCGAGACTATGTTTGTGAGTCTGCGATGTTTCCCATGTGCTCGGAAGAGGGAGATCCAGATTGGGGTACTTACACTTTGCCACAACGAGCTCTCACTCCAACAACATTGTGGATGCTTTCTACTCATCAGTCGTCCCTGACTGTAATTAGAGGGGTTATGTGGTCCCCAAACCCTTGCCTGGAAAGAAGGCCTCAGAGTCTAGGCTCAAAATTTTGTATGATCATTATGAGGTTGATAGGGAGGAGTTCAGGCTGGCCCACATGATGGGCAAACAGTTTGATGCCTACAGCTAGTCGGACAAGACTATGGACCCTACCATAGTGGCCTTCTTCTACGGCCAATTTGAAGCTGGGCTGCGACTACCCTTAGATCCCTTCGTTTGTGAGTTCCCGAAATGCCTGGCAGCTGCTGATAGGTCTAAAGTCGCACGCCTACAAATTAATTAAATACCAAAACTATACTCGGCTACAAAAACTGCAGCTAGGACAAGTCCAGGGTCGATCCACGGAAGAACGGTTATTCGATTTCACAATTGTCACTTGACAAGATTGGGGGATTAAAATTTATTTTATTAAATTCCTAAAACAGAAATTAAAAACTAAGTTGTAAAATAATTAAAGGCAAGCACTTCAGATTTGTTTCCGTCCCCGTTTATCAATTCAATATCATCGGTACAATTTCTTTCCCTTTCTCCCTATTCACTTGATCCGGAATATATTTCAATTCCTATTTCTTTCTTATTAATGGTTATAAGCAGTGACACACTCACCTATTCCCCTAATCAATACCTAAACCTAATTGACACAGTCTAGATTCACAATATTGATTGATAAAGCTCTAAGAAATTAAGATCAAGAATTTCACTATTCTTTTGCAAATAGATCAAAACCTAGTTTTACTCCCTTTTTAATTTACCACGACACGTGCATAAATTTCAAAGATGCTACTTGTGAAAAATCCTAATCTGACACAGACTTAAGATTAAACTAGCATTAAATCAATTACAAGGAAAAAGAGGGTGATCAATTCTCAAAACCCTAGAAACGATTTATCAATTAAAACAAGTAAAACTATGAATAGGGATTCAGAAATAAAGAAATCAATACCTCAATTGAATTAAACAAACGGTTCGGAATTCAAATCTGAAGCAAAGAGTTTAGTTCTCCATCAAAGCTGTAAAATCTCTCTAGGAAAAATAAATAAAAAGTCTCTCCCTAAAACTGAAGTTGAAACAAGTATTTATACTTGTTTCAACCCCTAATACTAAACCTAAAAGGAAACAATAATTAAAAAGGAAAAGAAATATAATTTAATAATAATAATAATAATAATAATAATACTTCTTTCATTCCATGCCGGTACACGCGCCTCACCTTGGTCCGTACGTTTCCTTGGTAAATGGTCAGTCAATGTATTGAATTAAGAAACTTTAATTTCCCAATTCAATACTACTTTGTACTCCTTTTTCCTTTCAATCATATTACTTCCTTCAACCACTTCACACACTCACACGTGCACACTTCAATTTCAATTTCTCTTTGGTCCTCGAAATTCTGCTTCTTTGTAAGTTGATCCTCGAACCTCAACTCTCGCAATTTTATCCCTGCACTTCTGATAATAACAACTTTATCCTCCACAGTAATACTTTTGCAGGGACAACACAAAATCACTCAAAATGTCTCACAATTACAAAGATTTCTCACAAACTCACCAATTCAAAGTTTACTCAAAATTACATCAAAACTAGTCTAAATTACATCAAAATAATGATAAACTGTCGAGAAAAATAGGGAATTAATATATATAAAATCCACCACATCAGCTGCCCATATGCAATTGGGGGCTAACACTTGTAGGGTTCTCACTTGCTTCGTGATGGTTTATAGATTTCTGGGATACGAGCCATGTGTACATGTTTTTAGGGAATTTTTTAAGGTCGTATTTGACAATAGAACCCGTGGAATCAGTACCCCTGCTAGAAGGAATGCACCTAAACTTTTCATAAATTTGCCTGAGAAAGTAGTGGGGTGGAATAGCCACGTAATATTGGTAGAGAGTAGAAAGGGATGGGAGTTCCCTTTGCCTGATGAAACTTCGAAAGTGATGAAAGAGGAGTATTACTGTGTCCCTTCGTGGAGCAAAGAGTTGATCCGTAGGCTGACGTTGGTAGCTCAGAGGGGTACTGTTAATTGGCCCGCCCTTCAATCGAATAAAGATAACTTCATTCAGGCCGGCATGATGCTGGGGGGAGATGGAGAGGTGGCCTCTTTGGCCTTGATAGTGAGGAGCCATAGATATCCTGATTGGGTGACCCATGCTTTAGGTAGATTCGAGGACCAATGCCACTTTTGCCAAAAAACACCGAATTACTGTAGAAAAAATGGAGAGCACGTTGGTGGTAAACTGTCATCTCATTTCTCTTTCTACTTCGCATTTTTGTTTACTCGTCCATTTATAGCTCGACCATCCCTTGCTGACTGCTCCCCTTCTTGTTTTATGCAGTACTTACTTCTGAGCAGCAGGCGAACATGAATCGTATTGTGGGCATAACCGACCAAGGAAAGAGCAAGAAGGCTTATGGGAAGGCAAATGCTCGAGCGAGCAGGGAGAAAGAAGCTGTTGATCGCCAAAAGATGCTCCCCAAGGTCAGTGGCTGGACGATCCCTGTAGATGGGTCAGGGCCCTTCCAACTGGTTGACGAGCCTGCTGTCGTCCAAACAGAGGAGGCGGAGGTTGAAGCTTCTTCGAAGAAAACCACGGAGTCCAGCCCTATTCGCGAGCAAGCTGGGTCTATCCCACTGAATTTCGTCGATCTGGATCTTGGAGAGGACGAGCAAAATGATGACGCCCCTCCCCTCAAAACCAAAAGGAAGAGGTCGAGGTTCGGCCCAAACCTTCATGGAACTGGTACTTCAGATGACCCTCCCCCTCAGGCTCCCCCAATGATTAGCGCAAATTTTGTGCGTGCTGAGGTGGCGAAGCTTAGCGATGTGCTCTCCCTCACCGTGATCGACTGCATGAGCCGTCATTATCCCGAGCCGGGGTATGGACAGGCTGTCGTGCGACGGACTGTGGATCCCAACTTGCTATCCCATTTTGTTAAGGAGGGGCTCTCTCCTAAGGAGTTCGCTGATAGGTCCAGCCTATCTCATTGCGAGGTACCACTATCTTCCTGTTTATTTTTCTCCGTTACTTTAGTCGCCATACTTGTCACTCGCTTTTGACTGTAACTACTTGTTGAGATTAACTACTTCCTTTTTGTGGATGCAGTCTCTAACCCTTGTTGAGCAAGCCAAAAGTGGCTGGAGGGCGGCCATCGAGCAGGAGAGGGTCGCTATAGCTGCCTATGCCCGGAAGGTCAGTGAGATAGATGAGCTGAAGGAGAAGTCCGGCGATCTGGATGCAGAGTACGATGTTATTAAGCTAGTGAGAGATGTTGTGGAGGCTGATAGAGACAAGGCTCAGACAGCTCTTAAAGAGGCTGAGGAGAGGAGTAAGTCGCTGAAGGGGAAGGTCGATGATCCTGAGGCCGACAAGTCCATACTGGAGAAAGATAATAGGGAGCTAGCCAGGATGCTCAAGGAAAGTAATGAGCGCTTTCTGAAGATGTCTAAGGATCAGATGGCAACTCGAAAGGCATGGGAGGAGGAAGCTTTATCCAGGGAGAAGGCTGCCGTTGAAACTTTTAAAAATAGTGACGACTGCTATAATATCATTGTTGAATGGGCAAAGGATTTCTTTGACATAGGTCGCCGTCACATGTCCCGTCGAGCCATAGTTGATTCGACAACGGATGTATCTTTGGAACAGCTAGCCCGATGGGCATCTGAAGAACAGTACGATACTGAAGCCCGTGGTGGCCACTCCGTTGTCCCTTACACCGATAATGATTTAGCATTCATAGCCCAATAGGATCAAGAAGATGGCTGTGAGCCTTGGGTCGCTCCTCCCATCGTAGAAAGGAATTTCAATGTACTTTTCCAGGAAATTTTTGATGCAGAGGACATGGAGGAGGATGAGGATGAGGGGGTCGACAAGGACCCGTAAGATCCAGCTACCGACGAGCCAGCTGTTTGATTATTTGTTTTATGGATGTAATGAACAAGCTCCAAAACAATTTTCTTTTTGCTTTGTGTACCTATGCCTTGGCCCAGTTTGGGAGGCTTTTAAGTCGTAACATTTGTTTATTCAAGTCCTAGCCCGTTTTGGGGGACTTTGCTTCATTTAATCGTAGTTGACTTATGATTGAATCATTTTGTTTAGATCCTTGCTTGTATGTATGTCGAACTAGATTTATAAGGAGAAGTGTTGATCCCAAAGGTGGCAACAAGGGTGAAAATACAGCTAGAGGGGGGGGGTGAATAGCTGTTTAAACTTTTTCGCCCTCAATTTAAAACTAATCCTCTATACTTATAAAACCTCTTGCAGTGTATAAGAAACTGCAAGTGGAGATATAAAATGCACAGCGGAATAATAAAGTTACAAAGCGGTTTTGAGAGAGGCGGTTTGTAAAGCGTTTTAGGTAAAGCGGTTTTGACAAGGGCAGTTTTACAAACACGTGTATTTTTGACAATGTTAACTCCAAACACTATTTCACAATAATGGATATCTAAATAAAGATCAAACAGAGAGAAAAGTAGATAATCAGTAAGCACAAGAAATATAAATGCAGAAAGTAAGAACACAATATTTGGAGTGGTTCAATCGATAAACGATCTACGTCCACTACCAAGATGGTTAGTCTTGGATTTTCAAGAGTGATTTTACTATGAGTATGAGAGATTACAAGTTACAATGATCGATACTCAAAGCTAAAATCTATTCTATGAAGATTGAATCCTAGACTATAACCAGTGTATCTCAAATGATTAATCTATGTGATTAAACAAGTGAGGTGTGTGTGTGAGAACAAGATCAAGGCTCTTTAAATCTATGAGATGTAGAGCACAATGATTCTTGATGTGTTAAGGCTTGATTTCTGGGCTGGGAAATATTTCTTGAAGGTAGAAGATGAAGATTCAAAGGACTTATGAATTTTTGGGCAGAGCTTCAACTTCTTATGAACTCACAGCAATTTCTCAAGTTTCAAGCAATTTTCAAATGATGAAGGTTGGGGGTATTTATACCCAAGCATCAGGAATATAGCCGTTGGACACAGCTGTTGTAAGGACGGTCCTTGATGCAATCCCATTGGTCCACAGCAACCACTTTTGTCCTTTGGAACTGTTGATGCAGGTAAAGCCGATCGCACCTCGCCCGCAATCAAGGTGGTTAGGACATCTGTCACCTTTTCAAGATCCTTGCAGATCTTGTCTGAAAAGTAGTCACGTGACAAGATATGGTGATTGACATTTGGTATTGCTGACGTGGATTCCAACGGTCAAAGGAGTTCACTTCAAGTAGCCAATCATTGGGGCGGTTCTGGTGATGAGCGGTTTGACAAAAAGTGGTTCCACCAGAAGAGGAATTCTTTAAGTGCGGTTTGAGTATGAAACTTCAAGGCAGTTGCATGAAGCGATTCAAAGGGGTTTGCACTTAGGGGTTCAGAGAAGCGGTTTCAGACAAAGTCTCACCAGGTGGTTTCAGGAGCGGTTCAGCCTAGGCGGTTTTAATGGGGCGGTCTGAAACTCTGAACTGCAATCCTCAGATCCAATGAGTCTTGT
The DNA here is from genome assembly GCA_022495995.1 of Adenophora triphylla var. japonica. Lineage (NCBI taxonomy): Eukaryota > Viridiplantae > Streptophyta > Magnoliopsida > Asterales > Campanulaceae > Adenophora > Adenophora triphylla. The sequence goes on along the minus strand of JAFEMH010001119.1, from coordinate 158,579 downwards.
GCCAGTCTTCAAGCCTAAATTTAACCTATTCTATAAAATGGACTTAGCTAAAAAAATTGAAGTCTAAGCTTCATTACATAGGGTCCTAAAGTCCTTAAAATAAATAGGAGGTTATGGTATCAATTAAATCTAATACAAAATAGGAGGGTTAAAACATGTGCATACCCAACAATCTCCCCCTATTTGATTGATGCCATTACCTACTACAGCAAAAGCAAACATTGTACTTGGTAAAAACATGTCCATAAGAATTAACATGGTAAGTCATGTCCCAAGTCAATGCACACACTAGCTTAAGCTATAGATTTCTATACTATCTGAAATATTGAAAAACTTACAATTTGAATAGTATAGAAATGCATTCAGTGCACTTAAAAAATGTGAGTTTAAGTTCAAGTGCAGTTTAAACTGAATGTTTAAACATCAATTCAAAAGATTGATTTTTAAGTTGAAAAATATTTGAATGAGGTTTAAGACCTTAAGCGGTTTCATTGTTCTACAAACAAGCAGTTTGATATGAATAAGGTTTTGGAACCATGATGCAATTTTCATTAATTCCCAAAGTGTTTACAGATACAGGAATGAAAGAAAATTACAAGGTTACAAAAATAAAGTAAGTTGGACAAAAGGAAATACAAGAAAAGTGCGGTCCAACTTACAAAATGCGATTCAAAAATAATTAAGGAGAAGCGGTTATTGCTGGGGCGGCTTGTTAACTTCATGTTCAACTCCACTGGTCCCAGCTCTTGATTGGTTAGGCTCAAATGCTTTCCTTAATCTTCTTACTTCTTCAGCAGTCCTTATCAAAGTTGATTCTAGCTTCTTCAAAGCATTGACTGAGTGAGCAGAAGTAGAATTGGTGGCACCAACCGCTTTGGTATTTTCCACAATATTTTCCTTGATTATGTCAAGCTTCACATTGACAGAGGAATAGATAGAGTTGAAAATGGTGTGGAGTTCCTCTTGAACTAAAGCGGTTTGGGCTTGAATTGCTTGTTCCATAGGCTCAAGATCCACAGATATCTTCAGGGAGGATTTGAGTTCATTGACTGTTGAGCCAAGTCTGGAGTTGAATCCTTCCCTGAGGTTGTCCAAGCGGTCATTGAACTCATCTTGGATCTCGTTCAGCTTGGCCTTCACTGTATCTGACACAGTATCCATATTCACCTTGGAATCCACCTTGAATAGATCAATTTGTTCCAAGACCTCTTCACGCAGAGAATCCAAAGCGGTTTGGACAACTTGAGATAATTGCGATCTGGATTGAAGGAAATCAAGGAATTTTGAGCTTAAGCTACCCAGATCCTTTTCAAGGGAGGAACAAAGTTTTTCTCCAAGGATATCCAAGGATTTTTTCATCTCCTCAACTGATGCTTTATCTTCTAGGGCTTTGACCATACCTACTTCAAGAGATTTCTGAAAGGCTTCAGAAGCGGTTTTGATCAAGGAAGCGGTTTGGTCAGGAGGGGCGGTTGAGGAGGAGAATGGAATTGCTATAGATCTCTCCCCCTTAATGGCATCAAGCAAGGAAGCTTTAAGGGTTGCCAACTCAAGGGAATGAGATTCTACCTTGGCATGTAAGGAGCGGTTGGATTCAAGGAGGGAGGCATTTAAAGCGGTCAAAGATATGACATGGCCTTGGTTTATAACAAGTTAGCCTTGAATCAGATTAAGGGTTTGGAGAATTTGGGAGTATTCAGTGGGAGGAGCGGTTGAGGGTGAAGTGGTTGTGAAGGTAGGAGGCGGTTGGAATTGGTTGGTTTCAGGGGCGGTTTGGGTTTGAGGAGGGATATTTGGAGGAGGTGAGTTTTATCTAAGGGGTGAGTTGTGTGGAGTTGGGGATTTTGAAGGGGTTTTAGATTTAGAGTGGTTAGGTGTAGGGGAATGGGAGCGGTTTTTGTTAGGGGAATTGGTTGGGGTTGGATCATCCCTAACATATTTGGATGTAGCATGTCCAGCAGAGGGCTTGGACTGCCATTGTTGATAGGCAGATTGAGTAGGGGTTTGGTTTGAGTGTTGTGAGTTTATGGAATGGGAATGCTGGGGTGAGTTATATGGGGATTGAGAGGATAATGGGGAAAGGGATTTTCTGGGGGAAGGTGAAGGGGAATTATGAGGTGATTGAGGAGGGGAATTTCTGGGAGGTGAAGGAGAGGGTGAGGGTTGGACAGGCTTGGTCTTTTTAAAGGTGAGGGGTTATGGATTTGGTTTTGGAAGGGGATTTGGAAGGTGATTTGGAAGGGGATCTGACTGGGGATTGGGTAGGTGATTGGATAGGAGAGGTTTGAGGGGTTGGAGGCGGTTGGTTCTCTGGAGGCGGTTCATGGGGTGAGGCGGTTCCAGCTTCAGCAGTTGATTTTCCCTTGGCCTGATACCTCTCAGCTTGCTCTTTGGCCAATCTTTCCACTTTATCCTTGTAGAATTGGATCTGCTCTTCAACAGTCAATCCTTCCACATCAGATCTAGCCTTCTTGGCTCTTGCAACCAAATTTGGAATATTTGGGTTTTCAGCTTCTTCATCCTCTTCTTCCACCAAGTTCATGGTTTCAGATGGCTTCTTCTGCTTCTTCTTACTGGGACCAGCTCCATCATCAGCTGTAGGCAGTTTGGTTGCTGGAGCGGTCTTGGTTTTCTTTGGAGGCAGTTCTGCTCTTGCTTGTGGCTTCCTGGACCGCTTGGCTCCTTTAGCTTTTGGAGCGGTTGAGGGATCTCTTAGTTCATAGGGCTCCTTCAAGGGATAGGTATCTGCATCATACAAGGATTTGTATAATGCATCTCCATTAGCATACCTGAAGGAGTGGCATGCAAGCAATCCAAGAGAATCATCTGAGCAGTCCACCATAAGCTCTGGATTCTTGGTGACCATATCATCTAGATGCTCATAGTCCATTAATAGAGCGGTTATGATCCTGCAGAATGGTCTCCACCTCTGATCTTCACCTTTGACCTTGGACTGATAGGTCTCAATGCTATCCTTTATTTCCATGTAGAGGATTTTAGGCCAATGCAGTTGGATCTCCATAAAGATAGTAGAACAGTACATCCATTGTTGGGATGTAAAGTTGTTGTGGTTTCCTGTCTTTCCACAAATAGTTCTCCCAACCAGATGACCAATGTGGCTCATCAGCTCACCAAAATTCTTTCTGGGGATCTTCTTGTACTTCTTAACCAAGGTGTCTACTTTGGCTGTTTGAGAGGCAGCAGAGTCTTGAATAACTTGATCAACCTCTAAGGGAGCACCACCAACAACAAATCTGAAAAGCCTTCTGATGTCAATGTAGTCAATGAATAGCTTCACACCTTCAACAACAGCGGTCAGGCAGGCAACTCTTTGACCTTGATCTAGAACTCTTGACCTTTTCTTGGCGGTTGCAAAGAACTGGTCCACAAAAGAAGGCACTATGAAATCTTGCTTCTTGGTAAAAAGCGGTAGGATGCCAGAAACTCTCAGCTTTCTCAGCAACTCCCTTCCAAGAGCATCTGTCTTTAGCTTAGCCTCATTTACTTCCCATCCAGGTAGGAAGGTAGATGGATCCTACAAGGTAAAACATGAAGTGTTAGATCTATATTTGTATTCACAGTTCACAAGCAGTTTGAGCACCAAGCGGTTGAGCAATGGTGCGGTTTGAGAATTTCAAACCCCAAGTGAAACTATGAATACTTAAACAAATAATGAGGACTTGAGAATAAAATTACTTAAGTACGTGGCATTGTAATCCAAACTTATCCCACACTGCAAGCGGTGATTAGAGAGGAATTTCTTGGTTTCCAGCCTATATACTTAGTAAAATCTCAAAAGCAATGAAGGAAGGAATTTAACCAGCTTGCGGTTTCAAAAGATTTGAACAGGCGGTTCAGCATGCGGTTAGCTTAGAAAAGCAGAAGCGGTTTTGAAACATAGAGTATAAGCGGTTTGCATACAAGCGGTTTCAAAACCAAATGAAATCCAAAAAATTTGAAAAAGTTGAAAATTTTTCTAAGTGTTGAAAAACACTATGCATATTCAAGGCATCCAAAACATATGATTTTTCAAGAAAAGTTCATGGGTTTCATGAAGAACACTAAGAACATTCATGAACACCAAGAACAGAGATTTACAAAACTTAACCAAAATCAACAAATAATATGTCAAAATGATCACATTGGGAAGGGGAACAACAATATATCATTAAAAATTCATCCTTTACCCAGAATCATCAACAAAAGTCAAGAACACAGAAATGGGTTTTCAAACACACGAAACTGAATAAATCAAAATCAGTGTCCTAAACTTGGATGGATCATGAAATAAGTTAAGTGTATGAAATCTAAACAACAATGCGAGCAAAACCCAACTTATTTCAACAAAAATGGTCAAGAAACAAGATCACAATCATCAAAAATCAACAACAGGGCATACGAAGGGTTTTCAGTTCATCAATGGCAGATTATCAAAAATTGCTAAGATTAAAGGTTAGAAGGTTGTTATCATTTCCAAGATAGGTTTCTTGGGACCCCTAGCAACAGTTGAGGCCCTTTGTCTTTTTGATGTTGTTGCCATTTCAGTTAAAGGTTTAAAAATGGAGGTTTTTGAAGGTTTTAGAGAGAGAAAGTGAGTTGGTAGATAGAGAGAGGACGGTTGCAGAGAGTTGGCAGTAAAAGGTTTTAGGTTTTCACCAACTTAGGTATATATAGGGTGAAGGGGGCAGGCAGTTGGTTCAGAAGGAATGATTGAAATATATCAACTGTTGCACCCTTTCACCTCCTGCACCTCTCCCAAAGACGACTGACATGAGAGTTTTTAATGCTCATGTCCCCTTATCATTAAATGCTCTTAATTTTGAAATAAACGAGGGAAAACATTTGCAAAAATACTCTTATGTCAAAATAAGGACTAAAAAATAAATAAGAGAATTTGAACAGTTTTTTTTTAAGAAAGAATTAAAAATTAGACAGAATTTACTCTTATGTTGAAACGCGGTTTGGATCCAAGCGGTCTGACTGCATCAAGCGGTTTGGCACTTAGCAGTTGGATGCAGGCGGTTGGACATCTTGCGGTTTTGGGATAGGCGGTTCAACAGAAGCGGTCTCAATCCTTAAGAGTTTCAATCCTATACTCAACAAACAAGTTAGCAAATAAAAAGTATGGAATTTATTTAAGTTCAAGCATACCCATTTCTCCTCTGAGAAAAGAAAATCTCTTGGAGTCAAGAGCCTTGGTGAGGATATCAGCAATCTGGTTGTCTGTCCCCACGTACTCTAAATGGATATTCCTCTTCTCCACATGGTCCTTGAGGAAATGATACTTGATATCTATATGCTTGGTCTTGGAATGCATGACAGGATTGTTGGAGACTGAAATTGTTGAAGTCTTGTCACACATGATAGGGCAATTTCCTTCATGGATTCCATAGTCCACCAACTGCTGCTTCATCCAAAGGATTTGGCTGAACAACTACCGGCGGCAATGTACTCGGCCTACGTGGTTGACACCGAAACCGATGCTTGCTTCTTCTTGCTGGCCCAAGCAACTAGTCTATTCCCGAGGAAATGACAAGTACCACTAGTGCTTTTCCTGTCAATAGTACAAGCTGCATAATATGCATCTGAATAACCTACAAGATCGAAGTTCGAATCTTTGGAATACCAAAGTCCAAGGTTAGTGATTCCAGATAAATAGCGAATTATACGCTTGACTGCAATAAAATGTGCTTCTCTAGGATCTGCTTGATAGCGTGCACATACACAAACACTAAACATGATATCGGGCCTACTAGCAGTTAAATAAAGTAATGAGCCGATCATACCTCGATATAAAGTTTGATCAACTTTCTTACCTTTGAGATCTTTATCTAGCTTATTGTCGGTGGCCATTGGAGTATCATATGCTTTAGCATTTTCTAATCCAAACTTCTTTATTAGCTCCTTGGTATATTTGGCTTGGCTAAGGAAAATACCTTCTTCGCATTGCTTGATTTGAAGCCCGAGAAAGAATGTTAATTCTCCCATCATGCTCATCTCAAACTTGCTTTTCATTAGCTTCTCAAAACGCTTACAAAGTAATTCATTAGTAGAACCAAAAATGATATCATCAACATATATTTGAACAAGTAAAGTATGATCATTGTATTTGGCAATAAAAAGAGTTGTATCGATTTTACCGCGTTTAAATCCTTTTTCTAGCAAAAATTTAGAAAGAGTCTCATACCATGCCCTTGGAGCTTGCTTAAGTCCATACAAAGCTTTCTGGAGTTTGTAGACATGATTGGGAAATTTAGAGTCTTCAAATCCAGGCGGTTGTGCAACATACACGGTCTCTTGCAGTTCACCGTTGAGGAAAGCACTCTTAACGTCCATTTGATATAACTTGAAATGCTTGAAAGAGGCGTAGGCTAAGAAGATTCTGATAGCTTCCAATCTTGCAACTGGAGCAAAGGTTTCGTCATAATCGATTCCTTCTTCTTGCCTATATCCTTGTGCAACCAACCTTACTTTATTCCTAGTGATGCTTCCATTCTCATCCATCTTATTCCTAAATACCCACTTAGTTCCTATCACTCCTTGATCCTGAGGTCTAGGCATCAAAGTCCAGACCTTGCATCTTTCAAACTGGTTGAGTTCTTCTTGCATAGCAACGACCCAACTAGAATCTTGAAGTGCTTCATCAATCTTCTTGGGTTCAATTTGAGATATTAAGGAAGTATGCTCGTCATAATTCGATCTCCTTATTTGAACACCGGAAAATAGATCACCAATCACATTAGAGAGAGGATGACTGCTGACTTCACGAACCTCCGGGGGTAAGTCTGGTTGGACAGAGGTTTGCTGAAGATCTTCAATTGGGACGTCGTTAGATCCTTCAGCGAAGTCATGGAAGGTAAGTTGACGAAGAGGTTCTATAAGCTGGATAGGGGAATTTTCAACTTCTTCTTCCCTTGGAGTTGCATCTGGAGTAGAAACTTCAGGTGCGGTTTCAAACGTGCGGTTTGAGGAAATTTCAGTTGAGGGTCTTTGGATTTTGCGGTTGAGGTTCAGGTGCGGTTTGAGAGGGTTCACCTGTTTCATTATGCTCAACAAAATCATCAGCAACATTTGGAGCCAAATGTGGCTCAAGGAGAGAATGCTCATCAAAAGTAACATGGACAGACTCAACTATTTTTAAACTAGTTTTATTGAAAACACGAAAAGCTTTTGAATGTTTAGCATACCCAACAAAAATACCTTCGTCGGCCTTGGCTCCGAATTTACCTCTATTTTCTCTTCCGTTGTAGAGGACAAAACATTTGCAGCCAAAGATCTTGAAGAATGCAATGTTGGGGGTTCTTCCTCGCCAAAGCTCATAGGGAGTCTTGTTATAGGTTTTGTTGATGAGGAGCGGTTACGAGTGAAGCATCTTTGTGTTGATTGCTTCAGCCCAGAAATACTGAGGCAGCTTGGCTTCAGATATCATTGTCTTTCCAGCCTCAATCAACGTCCTATTCTTCCTTTCCACAACCCCATTTTGTTGTGGAACACCAACAGTTGGGAAATTGTGATCAATTCTATGGTCATCACAATACTGAGCAACACCGTTGTTCTTGAATTCTGTTCCATTATCTGATCGAACTCTAACGATGTCGTCTTCTTTTTGAGTTTGGAGTCGTCTAAAAAGTGCGGTGAGAATATCATAGCAATCATCTTTAGAAATCATCATCTCAACCGACGTATATCTTGAATAATCATCCACCACCACTAAGGTATATCTATTTCCTCCAATGCTGGCAGTGGTTACGGGTCCAAACAAATCTATGTGAAGCATTTGTAAGCATCTTGAAGTTGATGGAGCGGTCTTGCTGGTGAAAGACGACGCGGATTGCTTACCAAGCTGGTATGCACTGCATTTCTCTGGATGGTGGTCAGCCACTTTAGGTAAACCACGAACGAGGTTTTCCCTACCAATCTTTGCAAGATACTTGAAGTTCAAGTGGCTCAACCTCTTGTGCCATAACCAACTATTTTCGCTCACATTTTTAGCTACAAAACAGAGATTAGTAATACTACATGCAGAATTTAGATCAATAATGTAAATATTACTCTTACGAATCCCTGTGAGTAGGGTGACTCCGGAAATGCTATCTTTGATAAGGCAGTTTGATGACGTAAAGTTGCAAAGCATTCCTCTGTCGCAGAATTGAGAAATTGAAAGGAGGTTGTGCTTGAGTCCTTCAACAAGAGAAACCTTCTCAATGGTTAGGTTTCCTCTCCTTATAACACCATATCCAATGGTCTTTCCTTTGTTGTTGTCACCAAAGGTTACAGACGGACCACTTGCTTCAATGACATCTTCTAGTAATGATCTATCTCCAGTCATATGTCTTGAGTAGCCACTGTCAAGATACCATTCATTTTCCTTGGAGTGACCAGCCATTAAGCAGAGGACCTGAAATGTAAACATTAAGAATGAGGTCCCCCTTTATTCCTTGGGTCCTGAAGTTAGCAACCTTTTACGACCCACACCTGTTTGACAGAAGGAGGTTTACTCTTCCTGGCATTGGATGTGAACCGCAAAAGGCATTCTGCATCCTTGTGACCTAAACCATCACACACAGAACATTTATAAAAGCTATAAGCATCATGAGGTTTTACTAACTCCTTACTCTTCTTAGGAGTTGCATGCGGTTTGGGAGGCGCGGTTTCAGGCTTGACAAAAGGAACTGGCTTTAGTTTGACCACGTATTTTCTGGGAGCACTCTTATTGCTTTTGAAGGCAGGTCGAGCGGTCGAAGAAGAGGCGCGGTCAGACTTGCGGTTGCCAGCATCTCTAGTTCCACCAGAAGTGGTTTTAGGGATGCGGCCAACTCCATATGCCATTTCCTCTGAAGCAATACTCTCAGAATCCTTTGGCTTCATCTGAGAGTTCTTCCCATATTGCTTCCCTTTTGGGTAGACATAATTAATTTGTTGTCCTTTACCCTTGCCTTTAGCATGCTTCCCCTTAGGAATTTCTTTAGTTAGTTTCAAAGTTTCCTCATCCTTTTCACTGCAGGATGCACACTTCTCTTCTTCAGCAGATCTAAATCCTATACCCTCATGAATTCCACAGGGTAATTGGGTATCTATGATTTATTCTGCATAAGATTTTGACTTGAGCCACCCATCAATAATTTTTTGACGATCGTTGAGTTGGGTGACCAGGTCATCATTCCGGAGTTGAAGTGCAGCAATCTTAGTTTCAAGGATGCAGTTTTGATCAGCAAGAGGAGTCATACTTCTGATTTGGTCCTTAAGATTTGAAATTTCAGACCTCATCACAGTTTTCTCCGTCTTGTACAGATTAAGTTCATTATGAGCTAAGCTTAAGGCTTTCTTAAGATTAGAGAATTGATGGATCACCATTTCTGCTTCCTTGAACATCCTTTCATGTCCCATGGGAGAAACCTCTTCCACCACCTTTTTCAAAATTTTCTTCTTTGGAATTATTTTTGAAGGTGGAGCATTTGTAGACGAGAAAATGGGACGTGAATACGAACAATTTCCTATCTTAATGCTAGGAGTAAGTTTGATATCATCATCCAATTTATAATTAGGAAGTTTATTTGAAACCTCTTTTTCCTCCATATCCTGCAACTCGACTGACTCAGAATCTGATTCATCGGAAGCATCTGCAACTAAGCAGAGATTACCCTCTTCGGTTTCTTCGCCACTTCCATCATCAGAATCTGTTTCAATCTAAGTTGCTAATTCCTTGGAATTCTCTTCCTCCTCAGCAACCATTTCCTTGCGACGAGAAAATTTCGCAGGAGAGGTTTTCTTTTTCATGTATTCGTATTTGGGCTGTGGACACTCAGATGCAAAGTGACCAGGTTTTCTACAGTTATAGCAAACTAGATCACTCTTTTTCTTTGTATCTCCAGCCTTAGAAAACGTTGCCGGGGGTTTGCCTTTTGAAAATGTTTTTGTGAAAGGTTTTGAGGCTTTTCTAAACTTTTGAAATCTTTTCACAAACATGGCAAAATCATCATCATCCATCTCAATGAGTGATGAGGTTGATATGGAAGAATCTGCAGTTTGATTGGATGTAGATGGTTTCTCCTCTTGTTCCACTACGGACATAGAAAGCGATTTGGTTTTCCCTTCAATCTCTTCAATATGATTTAATTTTAATTCATAGACTCTAAGATTGGCGTAAAAGTTACTTAACGACCAAATACCCAAAACTTTGAAGTCTTCTAGAGTGGTAGCCTTATTTACCCATCTAGAACCTAAAGTAGACAGGAAAGTCATATTGATTTCCTTATCGGTTAAAGTTTTGCCAAGAGATCTACAAGCATTTACTACCTCAACATAGCGGTCGTAGGTTTGACGCAAGGTTTCGTTGGGTTTTCTGTTGAAGTTGTTGTAGGATCTTTCAACAGCATATAATTTGCTTTCCTTGCATTCGTCATCACCTTCGAGGTAGCTCTCGATGGCATCCCACATCTGCTTTGCGGTTTTGAGGTACATCACTTTCTGAAGAGTTGAAACGGGGAGGGTTCCAGAAATGATGTGCCTTGCCTTGTTGTCTAAGGCAACTAATCTCTTCTCTTCATCTGACCACTCCTCTTTTGGCTTTTTGACCTCTGGAGTTTCTGCACTGGTGGTTGCATCAGTGTTGGCCTTCATTGGAATCCATGGGCCATTGACTACACACTCCACCACCATCTATTCAATTTTTTCCAAGTGAATGCGCATTCTGCACTTCCAGATGTCGAAGTGGTCTTCGTCCAAGATTGGAATATGTGAATAGTTAACAGTAGTCATTGTCTTTGAATTTGCCATATTGAATCGGCACACAAGCTGTTAAGCTTGAAAAACAGTGGTTTTAAAATGTGTTAGCTCTGATACCAATTGTTGGTCCCAAAGGTGGCAACAAGGGTGAAAATACAGCTAGAGGGGGGGTGGGGTGAATAGCTGTTTAAACTTTTTCGCCCTCAATTTAAAACTAATCCTCTATACTTACAAAACCTCTTGTAGTGTATAAGAAACTGCAAGTGGAGATATAAAATGCACAGCGGAATAATAAAGTTACAAAGCGGTTTTGAGAGAGGCGGTTTGTAAAGCGGTTTAGGTAAAGCGGTTTTGACAAGGGCAGTTTTACAAACACGTGTATTTTTGACAATGTTAACTCCAAACACTATTTCACAATAATGGATATCTAAATAAAGATCAAACAGAGAGAAAAGTAGATAATCAGTAAGCACAAGAAATATAAATGCAGAAAGTAAGAACACAATATTTGGAGTGGTTCAATCGATAAACGATCTACGTCCACTACCAAGATGGTTAGTCTTGGATTTTCAAGAGTGATTTTACTATGAGTATGAGAGATTACAAGTTACAAAGATCGATACTCAAAGCTAAAATCTATTCTATGAAGATTGAATCCTAGACTATAAACAGTGTATCTCAAATGATTAATCTATGTGATTAAACAAGTGAGGTGTGTGTGTGAGAACAAGATCAAGGCTCTTTAAATCTATGAGATGTAGAGCACAATGATTCTTGATGTGTTAAGGCTTGATTTCTGGGCTGGAGAATATTTCTTGAAGGTAGAAGATGAAGATTCAAAGGACTTATGAATTTCTGGGCAGAGCTTCAACTTCTTATGAACTCACAGCAATTTCTCAAGTTTCAAGCAATTTTCAAATGATGAAGGTTGGGGGTATTTATACCCAAGCATCAGGAATATAGTCGTTGGACACAGCTGTTGTAAGGACAGTCCTTGATGCAATCCCATTGGTCCACAGCAACCACTTTTGTCCTTTGGAACTATTGATGCAGGTAAAGCTGATCAGACCGCAGCTGCAATCAAGGTGGTTAGGACATCTGTCACCTTTTCAAGATCCTTGCAGATCTTTTCTAAAAAGTAGTCACGTGACAAAATATGGTGGTTGACATTTGGTATTGCTGACGTGGATTCCAAGGGTCAAAGGAGTTCACTTCAAGTAGCCAATCATTGGGGCGGTTCTGGTGATGAGCGGTTTGACAAAAAGCGGTTCCACCAGAAGAGGAATTCTTTAAGTGCGGTTTGAGTATGAAACTTCTAGGCAGTTGCATGAAGCGGTTCAAAGGGGTTTGCACTTAGGGGTGCAGAGAAGCGGTTTCAGACAAAGTCTCACCAGGCGGTTTCAGGAGCGGTTCAGCCTAGGCGGTTTTAATGGGGCGGTCTGAAACTCTGAACTGCAATCCTCAGATCCAATGAGTCTTGTGCCAGTCTTCAAGCCTAAATTTAACCTATTCTATAAAATGGACTTAGCTAAAAAATTGAAGTCTAAGCTTCATTACATATGGTCCTAAAGTCCTTAAAATAAATAGGAGGTTATGGTATCAATCAAATCTAATACAAAATAGGAGGGTTAAAACATGTGCATACCCAACAAGAAGGAAATTGACACAAGTGTTGGTCGGTCTATTTTAAGAACAAAGTCGACATACTACTTGCTTGTTTGAGAACGAGATTGACCAAAAGTCGAATATATGTTTTAGAACTAGGTCGACCTAGGAGTCGGACCTATTAAAGAAACGATACTGACTAAGAGTCGAGTCTGCTAGAATGAGGTCGACTAAGAGTCGGACCTGTTAAAGGAACGAGACTGACTAAGAGTCAAGTCTGTTAGAACGAGGTCGACTAAAAGTTGGACCTGTTAAAGGAACGAGACTGACTAAGAGTCGAGTCTGTTAGAACGAGGTCGACTTAGGAGTCGGACCTGTTAAAGGAACGAGACTGACTAAGAGTCGAGTCTGTTAGAATGAGGTCGACTTAGGAGTCGGACCTGTTAAAGAAACGAGACAGACTAAGAGTCGAGTATGTTAGAACGAAGTCAACTTAGGAGTCAGACCTGTTAAAGGAATGAGACTGACTAAGAGTCGAGTCTGTTAGAACGAGGTCGACTTAGGAGTCGGACCTGTTAAAGGAACGAGACTGTCTAGGAGTCGAGTCTGATAGAATGATGCATAGAAGTAGCACAACTTAGTTGAATATAACTACAACTTTATTGAAGTAGTAGAAGGATTACACAGGAAACAGAAAACTGGAACTGGAACTGAAACTAAAACTTTAAACTGAAATTGAACTTAAAAGTAGTATTTGATAAGGTGGCTAGCATGCCACGGATGCTTCAATTCCTCACCATCTGGATGACCAATCATATAAGTGCCTTCTTTGACCACTCGAGTAATAACGTAGGGACCTTCCCAGTTGGGAGATAACTTATTCTGCTGAGCTTTCCTTCCTGTTACCTCGATCTTCCTTAGCACATAGTCACCCACTTGGAACGATCTTCTCTTTACTTTATTGTCGTGGTAGCCCTTGGTTTTCTGTTTGTAGTTGACCATTCGTAACTGGGCTATAGCTCACTTCTCGTCGAGTAGATCCAAGTCAATCAATCTGTTGACGTCGTTCTGTTCATGATCGAAGAAAACCACTCTTGCAGTAGGAACCTGTAGCTCGGCCAGTGCCATGGCCTCTGATCCATATGTAAGAGCGAATGGGGTTTCACCTGTAGGCCCCTGGGTGGTTGTGCGGACTGCCCAGAGAGCGATGGGGAGTTCGTCCAACCAGATGCCTCGTCGACCAACCAAACCCATCTTAAGTGCTGAGAGGACCAGTTTATTCGCTGCTTCAGCTTGCCCGTTACCTTGAGGATAGGCGACCGACAACTTCCAATGTTTGACGCCCACTCTGTTCATCTCTTCTTCGAAAGCTGTGGAGAATTGTAGCCCGTTGTCAGACACTATAGCTCACGGAATCCCAAAACGACACCAAATATAATCATGAATAAAATTGATGGCGCTTTCCTCTGTAATCCTAGCTAACGGCTTGGCCTCAACCCACTTGGTGAAGTAATCAATGGCAACGATGACATATTTATAGTTTCCTCGGGCAGGTGGGAAGGGACCAATCAAATCGACTCCCCACATATCGAAGGGCCAAGCTGCTACCACTGGAGTTTGCTCGGTTGTAGGCAGTCTAGGTAGGTCGGAAAATCTTTGGCACTTGTCGCACTGCTGAACAAAGTCATGAGCGTCTGCTCTCATGTGAGGCCAATAATAACCCAAAGTAATTAACTTGTCGGCCAAAGTTTTGGCCCCAGGTGTCCACCACAAACCCCACAATGTACCTCGTACATCAGCTGAGTAACCTCCTAAGGGTGAACGGACCTCAATAATGGTTTTGTGAAGGACCTTCTGAATAATGTATCCCCTTGAATGACATACCTCGGGGCTTTCTTCTTGATAGCTCGAGCTGCTTTCTCGTCAGTAGATAGCTCGCCTATTTCTATGTAAGCCCGTATTTCTTCGATCCAGCACTTCGTGTAAACCCATTCTCTAGTGGTGTCCTCCAGGCATTGAATCTGAACCCTCTCGTATGCTGGATGCTCAAGGTAAGAGATAGGCTCCCCATGATGCTCATCTGATGTGGCCAACTTTGAGAGTAAGTCGGCCAACTCTTTATCATCTCGACCTACCCGTTGTATTTCCCAGAATTCCAAGTCTTTGACTAACTCCTTCACTAGGTCGCAGTATTTGACTAGGGTCGGATTCAGCACCTCGTACTCCCCTCTGACTTGATTCACGATCAGCTGAGAATCACAGTAGACCATAACTTTAGTCGCCCCAAATCACTTGGCGTACTCAATAGTTGCGATTAAGGCTTTATACTCGACCGGGTTGTTGGAAGCCTCGAACTTGAACCTCAATGCTTCCTCGAATGCCTTGCCTATCTCTGGTTCGACTAGAACAATTCCAGCCCCACTAACTTTCTGGGTTGCCGACCCATCAGAATAAACTTTCCAGCAATGGTCGGGCAAACTTACTACGGGCTGAGTTGCTGGCTCCTTTCCCTTCACCTTCTCTTTCTGAGCTCTCACTTCGCTATCTTCCTTTGTGAACGTAAGCTCGATCAAGAAGTCTGCCAAAGGTTGAGCTTTTAACGCCTTTCAAGGCCTATACTCGTTGTCGAACTCAGTTAGTTCTATTGACCAATTGAGTAGTCGACCTGAACTTTCTGGCTTGTGCAGAATCTTCCTCAATGGAACCAAACAGATGCTGCAGGAATCGTGCTGTATCAATCTCCGTCCAGCTGCAAGACTGATTACCTAGCTTTTGACCTGAAACACAGAACCCACGACTAGCCGGAATGATCTCCGGTGAATACCCTCGGGCGTGAGAGTAAGTATGGTGTATGAGAGCTAAATAATTATAATGAACAAGATGATTCGGAATAACAAAATAGCAATTACCTTAAAACCGTTGATGTTGTGAAGTATTTATAGGCGTTGATAAGTGTTATAATTGTAGTAGGATTGTGTGAAATCCCTAGAATCGTGGATCAGATCGTGTAGGAGATCATGTCCAAATATAACTCCTGATTTGTAGGGAGTTCTTTTATGGAAAGAATTGTAAATATGCTGTGACTATGTGGATCGACGTACGCTTGTTAGGTCGACCTAACTTGACTGAATGAAAACCGCTGGATAGAACCCGTATGAGATATGGATCGTATGTCAGACAAAGCTAGGTCGGGACCATGGAGATCGGACAATGAGCTAGGTCGACTAATCTTGGCTGATGGGCCTTGGACTTCTGTAATAATTGGGCAGACCCACTAATAATGTGGTGGTAATAATGTACGTAAAATTGGGCTTGCTCGCTGGGCATAACCCGTCACTTTTATTTCGTTCAGTCATTATTAAATGTATATGTTAGGATATTTAGAGATATTTTTAAGGCAAGAAATTATTTAGTTATCTAAGTTAATATTGAGTCAACGTAGCAAAGTTATCTTAGGTAGAAATATTTAAAATTAGAATTATATTTACTATTATAATAAGTAGATTTGTTAGAATCCTAATATAATTAGCACTCATATGATTTCTATATAAATATGAGTCATATATCATACTCCCTCCGTCCCATCTCACTTGACACTTATTTTCATTTTGGGCTGTCCCAGCTCACTCGACACTTTCCAAAAAAACCTACTTTTTATAATTTTATATTTACTCTACCCCACCACTCATTCTCTCTCTTCATTTTTCACCACTCAATTTATTCAACCAACACTACTATTTACCCTACTCATTCTCTCTCTTCATTTTCTACTATACATTTTTTTTTTTTCCTTAGTTCCCGTGCCCACCTCAAGGGTGTCAAGTGAGGTGGGACGGAGGGAGTATATCTTATCTAAACTTTTGGAACATAAATAATACTTCCCGCTTGCATTTATCTTAAAAAAATTACAAAATGGTGCATATTTGCCCAATTGCACCTCTATACTAAATCCATGTTTATGTTTACACGTGAAAGAAAGTGTTAATATCTAAATATGATAAATATTGTGGGTACCCTTTTTATCACCTGTTTTAGAGGAGTTTGTATCCTAACATTATAAAAATTATATATTTTCTGAGCATCCATTAGAATGAAATTCAAACATATTCATGTAAGGAAGAAAATAGTACTTCTTCCGTCCCAGATTAAATTAAGGGTTCATCTTTTCCTTTTGATTCGTCTCAGATCAAGGGTTCATTTCCATAAATGGCAAGTTTTTGAATATATTTATATCCTTATCATCTCCATATATTTACAAAAAAACCATTCATTATACCCTTATACATTCTCTCTCCTATTCCCTACCACACATTTAACTACTATTCCTCCCACTTATTCTCTCTCCTATTAAATATTTTTAACTTTTACATTCTCTCTCCTATTCCCTATCACATATTTAACTTTTACATTCTTTCTCCTATTTCCTACCACACATTTAACTATTATTCTATATTTCACATTTAACTTTTATTCATGTTTTAAAAAATTTCTTAAGAAGCGTGAAATTCACCCCATATACCCATGGTCTGAGACGGAGGGAGTAATATTTACAAATGTATAAAGGATTAATTTACCAAAAACATAATCCACGTTATGTATGACCTTTTTGCAGAAACTGTATAACTACTACAACCACAATTTCACAATATTTATGCAAAAATTGCATATGTACAAGGGTAAATAGCTCACTTCTTTATGTAATAAATCAAGCCAAAAACATTGGTAATTTGAAAAATAAATGCTCGTAATATATAAAATAAAATAAAAAGAGGAAAAACATACTACCTCCATCTCAAATTAATGTTTTTAATTTGACTTTACATGTTATTAAAAAAAAGTAAATGTTGTAAATATGAAAAGTAAAATAGGCGAGAGAAAATTGGTAGGAAATAATAAATGAATTATTATTCTAAGGGCTCGTTTGGTTGTCAAATTAGAATAAGCATTATTATTAGTGAGGGAATTATAATCCCCTCATTATTAGTAATAGGGTTAATTATAAATTAGGGCCTGAAGTTTCACATGAGGTCCCCAAGAGGGGCCTGACTTTTTTTTTTTAGCGATTTAGGGCCTGACTTCACATTTTTTTTTTATCAAATCAGGGCTTGTTGACGAATTTCATCCAAAAATCTGTTAAGTTAAAGAAAAGTTAACGAAGGGACTAGTTTGTAATGATTATTAGTTTTAAGGGGTCAAATGCAAAGTTTAAATATAAAGTGTTCAAAATTTATTTCTTTTTCCAAAATAATTAATATTATCTTAATTCTAAAATAATTAATATCCGGAATAAATATATGTAATGTTCGTAAAAAAAATATTTTTTTTACTTTTTATGTCACAAAATAATTAATGTTCGTAACATATAATGTATTAAAAAAACTGAAAATTTTAATTATTTAATATAATGTTAATATATTACGAACATTAACTATTTTTTAACTTAATAATAAAAAATAAATTAATTTTATTTTGTGACATAAAAAGTAAAAAAATATTTTTTTTCAAAACTATAAATTATTTAATATAATTTTAATATATTACGAACATTAACTATTTTTTAACATAATAATAATAATAAATAAATAATTTTTTTTTGTGACATAAAAAGTAAAAAATATATATTTTTTCAAAAATATTAATTATTTAATAAATGTTAATATATTACGAACATTAACTATTTTTTAACATAATAATAATAAATAAATAAATTTTGTTTTGTGATATAAAAAGTAAAAAAAAACATTTTTTTTCAAAACTATTAATTATTTAATAAAAGGTTAATATATTACGAACATTAACTATGTTAAAAAAAATAGTTAATGTTCGTAATATATTAAAATTAATTAAAGAACATCATTGTTCCCAGGAGGTGGAGTATAAAAGTGTTTTGACCTATTTTAGGTCAATACCCCTCCTTCTCCAAAGACTCCCCTCCCCACTCGAAAATTGACTTTTGTTAAGGGTTTTAACCCTTCCTTAAAACCCTGGTTTAGAAAAATTTAAGCTATTAAACTAGCGCTCCTTAATTTGATTTTTCATTCCTTCTCGGAATTTCAATATTGTTCTCTGTTCTTCTTCGTTCTAAGGATTTAAGGGTTTGGGTATGGAGGATCCGGACCAATTCAAGATGTTTGTTGGAGGGATTTCTCGAGAGACAACGGAGGAGGCACTCAAGGAACACTTTGGATTGTATGGAACGGTGCTAAAGATAAATTAAATAAAATTAATTTATTTTTTATTATTATGTTAAAAAAAGCTAATGTTCGTAATATATTAACATTATATTAAATAATTAAATTTTTCAATTTTTTTTAATACATTATATGTTACGAACATTAATTATTTTGTGACATAAAAAGTAAAAAAAATATTTTTTTACGAACATTACATATATTTATTCCGGATATTAATTATTTTAGAATTAAGATAATATTAATTATTTTGGAAAAATAAATAAATTTTGAACACTTTATATTTAAACTTTGCATTTGACCCCTTAAAACTAATAATCATTACAAACTAGTCCCTTCGTTAACTTTTCTTTAACTTAACGGATTTTTGGATGAAATTAGTCAAAAAGCCCTGATTTGATAAAAAAATGTAAAGTCAGGCCCTAAATCGCTAAAAAAAAAAAGTCAGGCCCCTCTTGGGGACCTCATGTGAAACTTCAGGCCCTAATTTGTAATTAACTCTTAGTAATATTACTAATAATCCTAATTTTAGGGAGAAAATGGCATTTGCTATGAATGAGATTAACATACCCGTATCATATTTAATACAAATAACACTATTCATTTTCCAACTATACCCCTAACTTGCTAAAAAAAAAACTATACCCCTAATTGAACTTACCAAATAAATCATTTTCGTTTCTAATTTTCATATTCAAGGAATATAAAAAAAAAAAAAATCAATTGCAGTGTTCATTACTCCAAATTACTTGCTTAAAAAAAATTTACTCCAAATTGCTCTTTAAATTCAAAAGTAATAACTCAACAATAATCTTGGACATTGCTTCAACATAGTGACAATTGGCAATGATTTTTCCTACCTTTCAGTCACTGTAAAGAAAGGACAAATATATATAAATTGATAATTCTTTCATTGCGAGTTAAGTAAGTACCTATTTAGTTTCTGACGTTTAGCATTTTTTACGGTTTCGTTCATATCGTATTATTGTGAACGTTTTCGTCCTTGACCTACCTATATAATTTTCCAGTTAGTCCTTTCATCCACTTTTCGTCAATTTCTCCGTTAACTTTGCTGAGGTGGCAGTAATGGGGGTTGAAACCGTAAAATATTAAACTCTAGACCCTAAAAAATAAATTTTAAAGTTACAAAATACCCCCTCTCTTCCTTTAAAACATAAATCAGTTTACATAATAATAATAATTAAAAAAATATAATAAAATAATAAAATAATAATAATAATAATAATAAAAATAATAAATAATAATAATAAAATAATAATAATAAAATAATAATAATAATAAAATAATAATAATAATAAACTAATAATAATAATAATAATAAAATAATAATAATAATAATAATAAAATATTAATAATAATAATAATAAAATAAATAATAATAATAATAATAATAATAATAATAATAATAATAATAATAATAATAATAATAATAATAATAATAATAATAATAATAATAATAATAATAATAATAATAATAATAATAATAATAATAATAATAATAATAATAATAATAATAATAATAATAATAATAATAATAATAATAATAATAATAATAATAATAGCCAAAACTTATAAAAAACGCGATTTTTGTAAGCTTAAAAAAAACGTGTTTTACGCTCACTCTCATTCTCTCTCACTACTCTCTCTCTCTCTCTAAACGTCTTTTTTCTTCACCATCTCTCTCTCTCTAATCGCTTCTTCCTCACCTTTCTCTCTATCCCTACCCAAATCGGCGCCCTTTTCCTCTAGCCACAGCCATCGCCGGTTTCTCTGACTTTGATTCTCCCCAAAACCGTCAACTCCTTCTTCCCTCTGTTTCCAGACCCTAAACCCGTTCACCACCACCCGCTTCACCAACAAATTCCGATCACCACGCTTATTGGCTCCGGCGCTCGAGAAGGTTGCTGTTTTTCTACTGTTTATAGTCGAGAATATCTCAATCAAAATCCAATTAAGTACAGTGCTAAATTAAGTCGTTGAGAATTGCTACCAATTTCGAATTTGTTGGTTGAAGAAGATGAAGATGAATAAAATTGAAGAACTTGAGGGAAGTGGTGAAGAGGGAAATTATGGTTTTTTTTATAAAAATTAAGGAACTGGGTTCACCAATTTGATCCCTAAAATTTGAAGGGGGTAAAATCCAGTAGCCGATGAACTTTGACCTCTCTAAATGCCTTTTTTCTTCAGTTTGGGCATTTGCTGTTGGTGGTGGATTTGATGTGCCAGTGCCAGGGATTTGATGTGCCAGTGTTAGTGTAAACTAATGCCAGTGTATGTGTTTTTGAGTGCCAGTTCATGTGTTTTGAGTGTCAGTGCATGTGTTTTTGAGTGCCAGCAAAAAAGAGTACCAGTGCATGTGTTTTGGAGTGCCAGTCCATGTGTTTTTGGAGTGTCAGTGCATGTGTTTATGAGTGCCAGCAAAAAAGAGTACCAGTATTTGGTGTAAAAAAATGCCAGCACAAGTACACTGGCACTTATTGATACTACACCGGCACTTTTATAAGTGTCAGTATCAATGTTAAAAAGTGCCAGTGTAATGGCTGGCAGTTATTAACACTACCACTGTCACTTTTAATAACTGCCAGTATTAAAGTAAAAAAGTGCCAGTGTATTCACTGACAATTTTTAACATTAACACTGGCACTTGAGAAAAGTGCCAGTTTCATGTTTATAAAACGCCAATATAAAATCACTAGTCATTTGTAATATTAACACTGACATTTATCATGGTTGCCAGTAATTACGAAAATGCCACCGTTTGTTTTGAATGATAATGCCCAGCGCTTTGGAAAAACACGTTTTTCCTTATCTTAAGAAAAAAATAGTTTTTTATAAGACCAACTCATAATAATAATAAAATAATAATATTAAAATAATAATAATAATAATAATAATAATAATAATAATAATAATAATAATAATAATAATAATAATAATAATAATAATAATAATAATAATAATAATAATAATAATAATAATAATAATAATAATAATAATAATAATAATAAATATTAATAAAATAATAATATTAACAAAACTAACTTGAGTTCTCTCCGTCATCCCTCTCAAACCGGCAACCACCACCACCCTCACGGCCATAAACCACCACACCCACCATGAATGATCCGAGCTCCGACGACGAGATCTTGCCGTCGCCGTTGACGTCGAATTTCTTGAAGACTTGTTCGAGTTCTTCCTCGATCCAGGCACGAGAGTTTATGGAGGTGGCACGGGAGGGGATCGGAGTTGGGTTTTCCGATGGGTCTGAACCATTACCGACGGGGAGACGTTTCTTCCGGCGATTGAAGAGGGATTTCAAACCCATTTTTTGATATTTATTCCCAAAAATGAAAGAAAAATTTATTGGAATTATGAAGAAGATTGGAGAAAGGAATAAAATTGAGGGGAGATTGGGGATTATATGAAAAGATCTTGGCAGTATAATTAGGGTTATGAATGAAGATTTGAGGGGTGTTTAGAGTCGGTGTTGAACTGTTTGTTGATTGGGGGAGGGAGGGGTGTTGTTATTATTATTATTGTTATTATTCTCTTGTTAGAATTGCATGTCCCCATTCAAAAGGCTACACTTGTCTATTATTGTGATATCATTAGTGCAATCTATCTGTCCGGAAATCCTGTCCAACATCAACGAACAAAACATATTGAAATGGACATCCTGTTTGTTCGTGAGAAAGTTGAAAGAGGGCAGGTTCGGGTTCTTCAAGTCCCTTCTAGATTCCAGATTGCTGATATTTTCACAAAAGGGCTTCCGCGGGTACTCTTTGATGATTTTCGTGTCAGTCTCAGCATCCGTCCTCCTCCCGCTTCAACTGTGGGAGTCTGTTAGCAAATATCCCATAGAATATTCTAGATATATTTGTATCTCAATTAATTAGGCATGTATATATATTAGGCATGTATATATTTGACTGTAACGTGATTAGCTAGGGCAACGATCAAGATCCTAGACTTTGATTAGGACATTGTATATATTTGCTGAGTACTGAAATGTAAAGGACACGAAATACATTTACCTTTACATGCAACCTCAAAGAATTAATCATTTTGTCAATTTCCTCCCGCTTATGGATCAAATCCTTTTCATGACCCATTTTAGAGACCATATTTCCTAAATGGGTTGCAACTTGACTCATTGCTAATGAACATTGTTCCAGATTCTTGTTCATTTCCTTAGCAATTTCTTCATTCACCATCTTACGTTTCCAATGCTCGGGTGTTCCTTTTTTCTTTATAAGCTTATCTTGAGTGATAACTGAAACACCTATGTCATCAAGTCCTACCTCAGGAGCATCCAAATCATGAACGTGCACATCCATATCAACTCTACTTAGTTTCAAATCCTCAACATATTCTATAAGGGTTTAGCAAACTCACCAGTCGCACGATCATTTCCCCATGTCACACCAATCGTGGTATAACGGAAAATACTTCTTTCTTACTTCTTTTGCATTTTGATCTTTCTACATATTAAACAAGAACACACTAATTATTACAATGATAATTATAAATATAGTGTAATACCTTTATGTACTTGATCCATACAGATTAAGAATCATTTGTTACCATGTAATCACTCGTGATCCAATTCTACCCTAAAAGAATTAGCATTGTCGATATGGTGCCATGTATCATTTTCCATATTTTTAGCTTGAACTCAATGTGGGTTTGCCTTTACATTCACTCTGGGTAGCTTATTTTGTAGGTCAACTTCAAGATGATTGAGATAGCCAGGCATAAATGAAACTCCATCAGGCCTCCAAAATGTTTTATTGACTTCTTTCAGGCAATTCATTAACGATTGTTTTTCCTTTACTGTCCAAGTTCGTCTAGTAACACCCAATTTTTTAGAGTCCCTTTCTTCGGGCACATCGCAACTTTGGATTTCTTACATTGCGATTCCATATTCATAACTAAAGAAACATAAATAATGACAATATATGTCTATTATATCAATTATAGTCAAATCATATAAAAATATTTATCATCATTGAAGCATCATAATATAATAATAAAAATTCGAGAAATGTTGAACATTTTTTCAAAAGAAAAAAAATAAAAGAAAAATAACACCATTTAGTTCTCCCCTCTCCAGTCTTAATACAATTAATGAGCTAATGTATCCTTTCGAGATGTCCATTCGTCTGATGTCTCAACGGAGTCTATTAACTCAATCTCATCCTCACTTTCATCATTATCACCAGCTCTGTTGATTTCATTATTTGTATCATGGTTTTGGTCAAGCTCCATCTTAATTGGATCCACATCCATTTCTCGACGAATAAGGTTGTGTAGAATACAACAAGCTATAACTATATATTCTACCTTGGGTTCTCATAGGATAATAGGAAGGACTCATAAGTATTGCCCGAAGCATCTTAAGTACGCCAAAACAACGCTCAATTATATTAGGTGCTTGTGCATGCTTCTTGTTAAAATATTCCTCATGGTTTTGTGGTTGTTCACCATCTCGAAATGTGGCTAGGTGATACCGTTGGGATCGATAAGGTGCTAGAAAATCCGGTCCATTTGTATACCCCGCCTCAGTTAATTAATACTGACCTATAACACAACGATATTTAATCATATCTAGCATATAAAAATTTGAATAGTGAAAATATGTCTTAATTTATCGTGTGGGATCTTTAATCTATTAGGCATAGTGACAGCAACACGCAATACTCTACCATCTGACGCTGAACCTTCCCTTCTAGGCAAGACAAATATAAAGTTCAAATTTTTATCACACACCCCCAAGACATTCATAGTTATTTCGCCTTTACGGGATCTATATCTTGTCTTGCCCCTCTCAGCACAATTCACTCTAATATATGTATCATATAATGCAATCAATCATCCCTACATAAATCGAGATAAATGAATGTGTTTTGTATATAATAACTAAAAACATAAAACTTATTTCTACTTAATTTTAGATTACCTCAAAATATTTCCACCTTTAATCAGTTAAATTATGAGGTTCAGGTTCAGGTTTTACGAACAACTCAGGACCAAGAATCACAACTGTATTGAGGACCTCATTGAAATAATTACTAATGATTTGGCTCGATTTCCTGAAGTTGTAAGCTATGATTCGATTTTTCTTGTTGTGTGCAAGAATGGATAAAAAGGTATCCACTTTTTCTTCTAAAGAAACATATTTCGAATAAAACCCCCTTTCTCTCTAACCAAATCACAGAGGACAGTGAACGTGTGCCTATCCATTCGCAAGTTGTTGATGCATGATGTGTCACATTCTTTAAACATCCTATCGAGCTTTTCGATTTGTTTGGGAATCTTATCAATTATAATATACGAAATCATGTCCTTCAAATATCCATTTTCAATTATGTAGGTGACCGTAGTTGTCATCATGATGACAATGTGTGCATAGTGACGTAAATAGCATGCATTGCAATAAAAATTGACATCTCCTCCTCATTAGTAGGTGAATCCATTTCTATATAACACATAAAAATTATTTCAAAAACAGAAAGAAGAAAAAAAAAAAAAAACAAAAAAAAAAAAAAAAAAAAAAAAATGAATGAAAAGGGGTAGAAGTGTTGTATATATTGACCGAGTATCAAGATGGAGAGGATAGTTGTTGCACAAGGAGCAAGCTTACAGTAATTACAAGAAAGAATACTCCCTCCGTCCCATCAATTGCTTCACCATTTTTCTTGGGCACGAGAATTATGGTAATGGGAGGGAAAAAAAATGTTGTGAGTATAATTTGAAAATAGGAGAGAGAATTAGTGGAGGGAATAATAAATTATAATGGTGTTGTGAGTATTAAAATAATGTAGGAGAGAGAATGAGTGGAGGAAATAATAATATTTTATGTCCAAAAAAGGAAAGGTGAAGCTTCTAACGGGACGCCCTTTTGGGTAATTGGTGAAGCTTTTATTGGGACGGAGGGAGTATATGATTTGTATCGAAGGAATAAATTAAACATTGAATAAACCCATTTGAAAAAGAAAGTTATATGAGTGTAAAAATGATGTAGGAGGAATCGAGGAAGGAATCTGCACCAAGAAAGAATATTTGACGAAATCAAATATATCAATTAATTTTGTATTTTAATTACTATCTTAGGATTTAATTTGTTTTAGTTTATATTTTATTGCTTATTTTCGTCATTAATTTTAATAGGTTGATTAGGGATGATTTTAGAGTAGATTTTGAGGAGATTTACTAGTTTTTGAGTCCTATTTAGTTACCATATAGGTTAGGAGTAATTCTAGAAGATTTAGGATTGTTTTTCAAGTTTTATGGGCACTATAAAATAGGTCTAGTGGTGTAATCCGAAAATTAGCTTTTGATTAATAAATTTTGAAGAGTTTTCTCTTTATTTCTGGTGGATTCCAGTTAAATTTCTGGTGGATTCCAGTTCTTGTGTTTGAGGGTTTTTCGCTTGAAGAATTCTTGTGTTTAGTGCGCTAAACACGAATCTATCGTGCTCCCGTGCTGCGTCAGTTGGTATCAGAGCAGGCTTAACCTGTCTTTCATATCGATTGGCTAACCACCGCTATTGCTACGTTGATAACACGGGTGGCGGCGTTCGTGGCTGCTCAACAGGGTCCAAACGTTCGTGCTAATCGAAATCTTAGGGGCGAGAGAGACAGGGAGGTTGAACCGGTTCGTCGTCCTACACAGATTGATCTAACGAAGAAGATGGCCATTAATGGAGGTAACACTGCTGACACCCATGCTCTTCTTGTTAAAATTAATTATAATCTTGATCGAGCTCGACGAGAGGAAAATCAACGTCTCCAAAGGGCATATCAATTACTTGATTTGGAAGACGCAGAGGTCGAACGAAAGACTAAGCAAGAATATAGGAGGCAGATTGATATTAACGCTGACAGACTTGATTACTTGATAGAAGTAGTTATTCCGAGATTGGAGGCAAAAAAATCTGCTGCAATTAGGCGTATAGATGAAGCCAAATCAACTCCAGATTCAAACACGTTGAACGAAGATTTCAAGGGAGAGAAAGTCATTCAAGAAGTCAAGGAAAAGGTTGAGGATTTGCCGATTTCTGCATCCCCTTTGGCTGAGCCAGAAGAGGAAACTGCGGACAAGGAAATTGAGCTGTCTCAAATTGAAGAACCAAAAATCACTGACGAGGAAGAAAAGACGGTAGCTGAGGACAAGATTGTTGAGCCCATGAATGAAAACGTGGGTGGTATTACTTGGTCTATACCATCGATTTTTGATTATGTTGTGGGTGTTATTGATGAGACGGAATAATTTAAATGCGATGAATTTTTTATTGTTGATCATGGGGAGGTTGAGAAGGACGATCGACGGATGAGTGTTGACATTGTTAGTATATTTTTATTTTTGGAAGAACACAAATTACGTTGGTTCAGGCTTAGGGAACAAATTTATTCAAAATATTTGTTTCATTGGGACGGAAAAGTAGTAATTTTCTTTCCGAGGACGAGAAGATCATTGATTTATTCAAAGTATTTGTTCTTCTGGGGCGAATCTTGCCAAACATCGGATGAGAACTCGGGGTCGAGTTCTTTTGAAGAATGGGTGACTGATGTAGGAGGAACCGAGGAAGGAATCTGCACCAAGAAAGGATATTTGACGAAATCAAATATATCAATTAATTTTGTATTTTAATTACTATCTTAGGATTTAATTTGTTTTAGTTTATATTTTATTGCTTATTTTCGTCATTAATTTTAATAGGTTGATTAGGGATGATTTTAGAGTAGATTTTGAGGAGATTTACTAGTTTTTGAGTCCTATTTAGTTACCATATAGGTTAGGAGTAATTCTAGAAGGTTTGAGATTGTTTTTCAAGTTTTATGGGCACTATAAAATAGGCCTAGTGGTGTAATCCGAAAATTAGCTTTTGATTAATAAATTTTGAAGAGTTTTCTCTTTATTTCTGGTGGATTCCAGTTAAATTTCTGGTGGATTCCAGTTCTTGTGTTTGAGGGTTCTTCGCTTGAAGAATTCTTGTGTTTAGTGCGCTAAACACGAATCTATCGTGCTTCCGTGCTGCGTCAAAAAACAATGCTTGCAAAAAGTATGATTGAGCTTTTTGAATGTGTGCCTTATACTTCTCATGCATCTCCTTCAGAATTAACACAATTACTTCGAAATTATTGAACATAGACTTCCCCTGGTTGGACCTTAATAATCACATCGTTATCGATTTCGAATTCCGTAGTGTTTATTGAGACAACTAATATAAGCCTCTTTCATTCTCAACAATTGGATGGATCTACGGATTAGTCACAGAAGATATTTTGACTGGGTTTAAAATGTACGCTCGAGGATGGATATCAATTTATTGCATGTCACCTCGCCCAGCTTTCAAGGGTTTTGCTCTCATCAATCTTTCTGATCGTCTCAACCAGGTTCTTTGATGGGTATTTAGGATCCATTGAAGCAAAGTTTTTATTATTAAGTCTAAATCTAATTACACACATATGTAAATGAAGTATATGCCTTCATGTTCAAAAACATTAGTGTAATAATTGAGTTTCATTATTCACTTTACAAAAAAATAAACTAAAAAACATAAACTGAAACAGATTAAAAAGGAAAATTAAAATCTTAAATTGGACGGATGGAGTAACTTAGAGAGGAATAATCTTGTTGGCTTGGATTTGTTTACTATTGTTGGTGGGAGGAGCATAAGAACTAGGGATGAGGGGGTCTTGCAAGTGTAGGGTATCTGTAGGGACGCTCTTGGTCGTGGTCTTGGGTTTCCTATAAATACCAAGGAGTAGCAACTGCACTATTCCAAATACAAATCCAATCCCATTTGGTACCTGCATGTAACACATGTAATAATACTCTTCATAAATTATTTGCACATTATAATAAATATATTTCTTTCGATATTTTCATATATTTGATTGTTTTTTTTTTTTTAATATGTTAATATTATAAGGGCATAATGAATGATTTTTTTGTAAATATATTTAAATTATATGGGTATAAATGTCCGAAACACTGTTCAAAATTTGCCATTTATGAAATGAGACTCTTAATCTGAGACGGATCAAAAGGAAAAGTAGAACTCTTGAAGTGGAACAGATGGAGTATTTCCTTTTCTCTTGAATATGTTCATTTTTCATGTAAACAATTTTTTAGGAAAAAAAGGGGTTTATTTGTATTAAGATTGATCATTTGTTTGTTTTTACAAAATTATTTGTTTGTTTTTACAAAATTGTTCGTGCATCCCATGGGTTAGTGATTTTTTGAGTACTACTATTAATATCGTTTTCAAGAAATTATTACTAATTTAGTTTTTAAAAAAGTTTTTCAAAATATATAAATTCTAGGATTTTGATATTGGTATACTGCATGTTATAAATTTCTTGATTAAATAAACGTTGTTATTTCAACTATTCAACGTATTGCTCTTTAATTTATATTAAATATATTTTTAACGTGTTTTAAAAGAGATTTGATACTTCACCGTATATCCACAACAAGGTTCTAAAAAGCGCTAGACGTTGGGATTAGTCGGGACTTAGACGGGGCTTAGAACTAGGCGTTGGAGAGGGGCCTAGCGCCTAGGCGGGGCCTAGACGCCCTTAGGCGAGGTCTTTTAGAACACTGATCCATAGGTAGAGTACTAGTTAACTTATAAAAAAATGAGATATTCGCCAACAGGGCCGGCTCTACCAAAAGGCAAGTGAGGCCATGACCTAGAATCACAAAAAAAATGAGCTATTTTAGGGGCCTCCAAAATTGTTGGGTATATATATTAGGTAGGCTCAATTTTAACCCAAAAACTTAACCCAAATCAATATTTGGCCCATACATATTCAACAACATCCCACATTAAAAAAACCCAAATTTAAAATTTCCCTAATTTCTTTGTTACTTAAAAAAACGAAAATCAAAGATTAAAGATTTAAGAGAGATTAGGAACGACGCAGACATGATTAGGAACGAAGCACGACTTACCAATTACGACCGCCAATCCAACGCCCACCGCTGCAGCCTGCCGTAGAGCCGCCACCGCCAGACGCCACCACCACTTCAATTGCATCACGCCACCGTCAATAATCAAGTAATTCTTTCTCCTTCAATCCCTATCCCCTAATTGATTTCGAAAAGCCTTAATTGAAAACCCTAATTGAAAACTCCTAATTGAATAATGTAAGTTGAAATTGATTTGTTGTTGTTTCTAGGATTTATGCTATGTCAACACGAAATTGATTCTTTCTCCTTCTTCAATCCCTATCCCCTAATTGCATCACACCTTAATTGAAAACCCTAATTGAAAACTCCTAATTGATTATTGTTGTTTCTAGGATTTATGTTATGTCAACACGAAAATATATTTTCGAAAGTGAAAAAATGAGGAAGAAGAGAAGAGACGAAAAATTAACATAGTCTCTATGTGATTCTCTTAACAAGTATTTTACATGTAATAAGTCGTCCGAAGGGGCATCAATTCTCGTTGACAATGAGGTGAACGAGGAACCGATAGATATGATTGATGATGAACCACTTGATAGTGTTAGTCATGACGAAGAAGGAGAAGAAGAAGAAGGAGGGATCAATAATGATATTCCTACGGGCTGCTTTGATATAGATTGAGAAAAATATAGTTGATAAAGTTGATTATTCAACTTTAATTCATGATTTTGCTTCTAAATATGCTAGGAGAAATATGTTTATATAGTATCATGTAAGAATATTATGATATATCATATTTTTATTTAGTATAAAATATTGTTACTTACTAGATTGATAATGATCATATTTTTATTTGTTTAGTTAAAAGTTACATTAAGAGTCGGTCTCTGGAGAAACACGTTTCTTCATAACTTATGGAGAAATGTGTTCTGGATATCCAGAAGTTTTGGGATGGATATTCAGAAAAAAAAAATCCAAGGCCAAGACCAAATTTATGATTCTGGATATCACTTTCATAAGGTTCTGAATATCCAGAACATTGAATATTGATATCCAGAAGCTTTGGAACGGATATCCAGAAAAAAAGATTTGGGGCAAAGGCCAAGGCCAAGGCCAAATTTCTGATTCTGGATATCACTTTCATAAGGTTCTGGATATCCAGAACATTGAATATTGATATCCAGAAGCTTTGGAATGGATATCCAGAAAAAAAGATTTGGGGAAAAGGTCAAGGCCAAGGCCAAATTTCTGATTCTGGATATCACTTTCATAAGATTCTGGATATTCAGAAGCCTTGGGACGGATATCCAGAAAAAAGAGTCGTGCCAAACTTATGGAGAAACGTGTTCTGACCTACATTGTCGCGCGACAAGTCGGGCCCCATTTCTCCATAAATTATGGAGAAGCGCGTTTCTCCCCAAATTTTACGTTACATTAAAGGGGTCTCGCCTATAAAATTAGCCTAGGACCACAAATTTTACAGGATCGATCATGTTTGCCAAAGAAAGTAGTTAGAGAGAGAGAGAGAGAGAGAGAGAGAGAGAGGGGGAGGGAGGGGGGGGGTCAAGAAAATAGATAAGAGGATGATGCAATGAGGCATGCAGGGACCTCGAATTTAAAGTCTGAAAAAGGTTATTAGGACACACAGCTAAGAATATTGGCCTACCTACGTTATTTATATGTTATAGTTATATGACGACAAGTTCACACCGACAAAATGTTCTTATATTACATGTGCACACACATGAATGACAATAGTATACTATAAATATATTTATATATAACTAATATCATAATAGAGACATTTAACCTAACTACTTTAATGATTGATATTACAAAAAAAAAAAGTTGAATAATATAAAAAAACTTCTTTTTTTATTTTTTATTTTTTAAAATGACATTTATCAGTTGTTTATAGTTGATAAATGATATTTTCTGTCAAAAAACTAATAAATACATTTATCAGTTTTTTAAAGAGTTTTTTGTGCTTGATACTTTAGTTAAATAACTGATAAATGCATTTATCAGTTATTTTAATAGATAAATTCAAAAAAATATATTTTTTAAAAAATAGTTTTTTTGTAAAATCACAACTTACGATCTTTTTTTTTAAAATAACATCTTTTTATGGAGTTTTTGGTAACAACTCCATCACAATAATGTTATTCAAAAAACTTATTAAATTAAATATAGTACAAAGTGTGATACAAAAATTACTACAGATAATATGTATTCCACAAATATAAAATTAATATGTTATGCCACATTATCGGGAGTTTATGTTATCATTAATTAACTACTAATCTTTCTACTTTTTTGTCATTATTACAAATGAACTTTGAGTACTTATTTTAGGTTGATTTAATTATGCTAATGAAAATATAAAACTTGTTATTGATAATATCGCTGACAGTTTATCATTTAAAATTTTTAGATGTAAATTTGTATAATTAAATAAACCTATATTTATTGTTAAAAATTCATTCGTAATAAAAAAAAATCATGGAGTATTAAGTTTACATTTGAAAGCTTGCTTTGATTTTTAAGACAATCTTTCTATAGACATATGACAAATATCAAGTAGTTCTTACAAAAAATTATAATAACAAAATTATATATGCATAAATATAGTACAAATATCAAATAGTATAGTTGTAGAATATTTCTTTATCTTGACTATCATGCTCTAAATACATATCCAAAATTTGATCAATATATCACTTTCTCTGCCTCAGAGTAATATACACAAGTTGATTTGGCACAAAAATTAAGCAAGATTTTAAAACGTGATAGGCGGTAGCTAGGCGTTGGAGTTGGGCCAAGCGCCTACAACGCCTATGCGGGGATTAGACGAGGCCAAAATTTAGACATAATTTATAATATCCTATTGAAATAACGTGATATCGTTGCGAGATGAAATAGTATGACAAAACCTCTCAATTATTGACTGATTATTCAGTGTCGAAAACGAATCGACAAAGATGAAAATGAAGAGAGAACTGACTTGAAAACGGAAACTGATTGGAGAATTTTGTATGTAAGCACATATTGAAATTTTAATGAATCAATTCACGACTTCAGTTTTTATTGAGATTTTTGAGATTTATACTTATAAGAAATGACACCGTTTTAATATCAAATATTTATTAAAAATATTAAAACATAAAGGTGGATCTCGTCGGTAGGCGTGTCCAGCCTGACCGGTCAGTCATAGGCCGCCAGGCAATTATTTTCTAACCGAATGCATTTCTAGGCGTATTGCGTGGTTTCATGACCGCCTAGCTTATACACGACCCAGACGAGCGACTTTCAAAACACTAGTCAATAAAGAAAAAGATGATGGGCTATAAGTGTAGATGGTTATATACAAGAGCGAAACTGAAGAAACTGAAATAAGTTGATTATTGTTATAATTATAACAATTGAATCTTTTTTCCATTTTAAAAATTTATTAATTAAAACGATGAAAATAGATTTTTTTTTCCTTATAACACCAAAAGGAGAAAGTACATACTCCCTCCATTCCTGAAAGATTGTCCTATTTGCCATTTTGATTTGTTTCAAAAAGTATGTCCCATTTCTAAATTTATGTATGAATGTTAGTGCAAATCTACTACGTACAAGCATGAAGCTTTCTTTCATAATAATCAGAAACGTGACTGCGACAATCATTTAGGAACGAAGGGAGTACTATATACTGAGAGAGAGAGAGAGAGAGAGAGAGAGAGAGAGAGAGAGAGAGAGAGAGAGAGAGAGAGAGAGAGGGCTTACAGCTAGAAACCAGTCGTGGACAAGCATGGCATAGAAAGTCCAAACCCCACTATTCAAGAAAAGGAAACACGAAAGCAGAAATGGCATATATTCCACACTCTTAGTCGTCACAACTGTTTTCTGCACCCATTAAAATAGAAACGACATATGTTTATAAATATTTTCACGGCTATAATCTACCTAATAATGAACCACTTAAATAATATTGAGAAGGATCCCCAACCACTTTTTCAAGTGGTCACACACAAAGCAATTTTCTATAGAAATATTCTACTCTTAATAATGACAAAGAAAACTACAACAGCTTGATATGCTCTCTACAATTTCAGCATATTTTTATATTTCAAGTTTTTGTTATTTAAATTACCAAAAATACAAAGAGAAAAACAAAGTCTTGATCATTTTTATTGAAGTAAAAAATCATAATATATCACGTGAGCATGTCATCATTAATTAGTAAGCAAGCTCTTAGATGTAATTAATTATAATTGGTAATTACCGCCGTAGTTATCTTGTTAAAACCTAATTTTTTCGTAACACCATGAAAACTCGATTATTATATGAGCGAAGAAGCCGAACGCGCAGTCATCTGAATGTTGTAGTTAAGGCTCCGTTTGTGTATCCTTTTTTCTCTTTCACTTTCGCTTTCCTACGTCAAGTAAGAGAACATTATTCCACATCGGGAATAAACAAGACTTGTTTCTAACATATAAGGATCCTGAGCTACTCCCCTTATCACCAATTGGTTTTAAGGTGGAATCTCGAACTTTATTGGCAGATCGAGTGGCCCATTACACGTGCGCCCCGGCCCACGATGAACCCTCCGCGCCACCCACCATCCAGTCCACGTTGTAAGCCTTTGGCAAAGCCCGGCTACACGTGAGGGGGCGTGTAAGAGAACATTATCCCACATCGGGAATAAACAAGACTTGTTTCTAACATATAAGGATCCTGGGCTACTCCCCCCTTATCACCAATTGATTTTAAGGTGGAACCTCAGACTTTATCACGTCAGTGGGGGGGTTTTAATTTAGCTAGTAAACTGCGAGTTTTAATTTTTTTTTTTTGTAACTGTTACTTTTTATTGTTTAGGAAATGCTCATTTTTGAAAGATTTGTGTTTTACATATATAGATCTCGTTCTTTATGTATCATAAGAATATTTAATTTTAAAAGGTCAAATTTATTGGATAAAAAAGACGAAAAATAATGATTTAAACTGGTGTGAAGCATCTGTGAATAATAGAAACTTAAAAATTTTAAGTCATACTATTTTATATATTGGGACGAACTAAAAAGAAAAATCAAACATTTAATAACATTTGTAATTAAGTTGCTTACCATGACAGCAAGAGGAGAAGCATACATAATAATGTTAAGTCCAGCACACATGAACCCTATTGTATCAATCTTCATCTCCCCTTCCATTGCAAAACTTGTTATCCCTATCGCTGCCACTAGAAACCCCACATTTAATATCCCCGCTATTATTCCCGTTTTACCCTGAAATCAAATCAAAATCAAACATTCATTTAAAATAAATAATCCCATTTAATCCATTTTTTTGGGGCAAATTCTTGCATTATTTTCGTGAAAAAAAAATAGAGACAATTACTTACTCTCACTCTTGGAGGAGCATATATAAGGAAAAGAGAAATGTATATGACTTCGACGACGACGCCAAAGCCATTGACAGTGGCCACAAGATAGCTCCCTGGTTTTGTTACTCCATAGTAAGTCCACAAAGATGAATTCAGCAGTGTGCAAATGTATGGGAGGCAGTCAAACTCCTCAGTTGACTTATTTTTCAATATCCTTCTGAATATCCCCCTGCATATTATTAAATAAAAACATAATGGGATTATAATTACTTTCTAAACTTTATTATAAATTCATAGAGTATATAATTAATGAGTAGAGTACTGACACTGGAGCAAGAAATAGAAGGACAGAGATGATGTTACCTGCAGAAGATGAAGAAGATAATTAAACAGCAATTTTAGAGACATTTTAATATATTAATTGATACAAAATCATGAATATATACATATATTAATGGAAGAAATTAAATATCTTTGAAATCCATGTTAGGAGAATATGTTACCTATAACTCCAACAGAGAAATATAGGTTTTCCATATGCAGGATCAAGAGAAGAGAAAGAAAAGCAAAAAAGAATCAAAGTAATTTAAGGCTCTCTTTTATGTTTGTTAAGAGAGGGTATTTATAAACATATACACTTCCTCCTCCGTTCCGATTTAATGTTTTTTATTTGACTTGACACAAATATTAAAAAAAAAATGTTATAACTATGAAAAAAAATAGCAGAGAGAAAGTGGGTATATTTTTTTTTTAAGAATAACAAGTGGGTCACATTTTCCATTTTAAATAATAAAATAATTAAGAACTTTAAATTAGAACAAACTAAAAATGGAAAGTGGAAATTTTAAACCGAAACCTAAATAAAAAAGAAAGTAAAATCATGGGCAACTACCTTCGCTGTAGTTGTTTTTTTTTTTTTTTTCCCACACTGAGGATACAAGCCCAGCAATGCTGCTTCCTTAACTGCACGGATGTGACCCGGAGGACTCCAAGGCTCCTGAAACCCAAGAAAATAATTAAACCACAGGATTTCTCTTGGGAGAATCGAACTGATGACCTTCCCTACGGAAAGTCACCCAAGATACTATTAGGCCAGGAGACCATTGGTGCCTTCGCTGTAGTTGTTAAATCAATGGGAGACTCCAAATGAGTTTCCTTTTTCTTGTGCTGGCCCTTTACTTGTTGGGACTAAAGAGTAGGACACATTCAATTATTTTGTTGAATAATCTTATTTAAAACATGGGGTTTTAACTTCTATTTTGCCTCCGTCCATCCCAAAATAATGAATATTTTGGGTTTAAGAATTGTTTTGAAAAGGTTGATTTTTACTTATAAAAATATAAATTTAATTTTGTAAAAATATAATGAACTATGGAGTATGAAAAAAATTAATGAGAAAAATCATTTAAGGACAATTTTTTGAAAGAAAAGTTTCAAACGATCAATTATTTTGTCACAAAATAGGTTATTCAATTTGGAATGAGAGTATTATTTTTTGCCTTATTTCTTAAAAAAAGGATTTTTTTTTTAGAGTTGGTCTTATAAAAAACTAGTTTTTTCTTAAGATAAGGAAAAACGTGTTTTTAAAACAAACGTTGGCATTTTTGTAATTACTGGCAACCATGATAAATGCCCGTGTTAATATTACAAATTCGTGCCATCCCAAGCTCCGATCATCTTCTCTGGCCATCCCAAGCTCCGATCGTTCTCCGGCGTTCACTCAGTTTGAGTATTTTGTAACCTACAATTCGTGCCCTAGTTCCGCCATTAATGTCCATTGTCAACTCTGCTTCGTTACATAATTGATTGGTACTTTATTGATTGTTACATATTAATTGGAGATAACTGTGTGATTTGATCCCATAGCTCTTCGTTTTTTCGTTGGATAAACAGAATGTCCTTCAATGGTGTGGATAAAGGATTTAATTTTCTGAAGTTTGGGTCAATTCAATTGAGAATTATGTGATTTTGTTCTAAATAATTGCCAGTAGTTGTATAAATAATTGCCAGGGTTATGATAAAAATGTACCAGTGCACGTCTAAAAAAGTGTCAGTTAAAAGCTCTCTTTGTCCAGAAACTTAGTGCCAGTGCATGTGTAACAAAGTGCCAGTGCCAGTGTAAAAAAGTGCCAGTGTTAGTGTAATAAAGTGCCAGTGTTAGTGTATCAAGGTGCTGGTGTTAGTGTAAAACAAGTGCCAGTGTTAGTTTAACAAAGTGCCAGTGTTAGTGTAACAAAGTGCCAGCGTTAGTGTAACCAAGTGCCAGTGTTAGTTTATAAAGTCACTTAATATACATGCACTAGCACTTTTTTACACTGGCATTCAAAAACACATGGACTGGCATTTGAAAACACATACACTGGCACTCAAAAACACATACACTGGCACTCAAAAACACTGGTAATTATTTTTGCTGGCTCTCAAAAACACAAGCACTGGCATTCAAAAACACATGGACTGACATTTGAAAACACATGGACTGGCACTTCAAAACACATGGACTGGCATCTGAAATTGAAATTAAAATTGGAACTAACTGGCATTCAAAAACACATGGACTGGCATTTGAAAACACATGGACTGGCACTTCAAAACACATGGACTGGCATCTGAAATTGGAATTAAAATTGCAACTGGCAAAAAGGATTTGGGAACAGTGAGCAAGAAAAAGGCAAGATCAATTCGAAGGAAGCCAAGAAAATGATTCGAATCCACGTACAGGAGAGCATCAACAATGGCAGTATCTTCTCAATTGACAAAAGGTTTCATTCCAATTTCTCTCTCTACTTTCAGTCGCCCTCGTTTACCCGGAGTCCAGATTCATGAATCGCCATTAATGGTCGGAGGAAATTGGGTCCTTTCAAGATTCATGAATCGCCGGCGAACTGATTTCTAGAGAAAACAATGAAGAAGACGATTGAGGGAGCCGATAATGGTGAGGAACTCTGTTTGCGTTTAGAGAGAGAGTAGAGAGAGAGCCCGAGCGCGACAGGTGAAAAACACGTTTTTTGTTAAGGTTAAAAAAAACGCGTTTTTTATAAGTTTTTGGCTTTTTTTTTAATAAAAAACATAATTTTAATAATAAGCTAATTATAAAATAGAAATTAAATATATTTATGAAATTAAAATTTTAATTATGACACTTATTTATTATGCAACAGACGAAGTAAGTTATATTTTGAGCAAATTGCACTTTTGTATCAAAAGTTACAATTTGAGCCACCATATTGACATAAATTGCAATTCATGGCAATTTTGGATAGACGTTAAAGATAATGGACGACGGTTAAAAAACACCAACAATATTAACAAAAAGGTTAACGAGCTTTTACAAAAATTGCATTGACTACCCTTAAAATTCAACAAGTTTTCAATTGTTACAATTCTGTTAATTATATTAATGTTTTTTAACATCCATCCATTATCTTTAACACGGACGTCCAAAATTGTTATGGATTGCAACTTTATGTGAACATGGAGATACAAATTGTAACTTTTGATACATTATGTATCACATTGCAATTACATATAAACTTAGTAATATAAAAGTGCAATTGGCCCTTAAATTTTAACTAAGGATATCATATTATCTTTCTCTGTCTCTCCCATTCTTCTTCCCCAAGATTCCTTCTTCCCTTAACTTCATATTCCTTTGGTTCTTATTTTCTTGTGTTTACTATTTATTGATTCCTTTAAACCGATTTCACATCTAATAATTGTTATTCTGCAATTAAGAAATGTGAAATCAGGTTTTTAAATTTCATATCAATTTTTTTATTTTCTTAATCTAGTTTTAAAATAACGTTTATTTTTAAATTTATGATGTTGTATTTCTCTTCTTTTAAGAGAGCTTGTGATTTTCCTCCTTCGTTAAAGGTATTGTGTAATTTTTGTATTTTCTTTATTCTTTCTATGGAATTTTTGTTTGCTTATATCAATTATATACTTGTCTTGAATTTATGTTTGTGTATCACTAACGATGTATTATGGTTGAAAGTTTCGCACCGCCGCGACCCTTTATTGGATGCCGTTAAAAGGGCACTGACTATGGACGGAATTATTAGGGTGGCAAAGGACATGACTTAGGTTGTTAAACGAATCGAACTAGCTCGAGCTCGATTCGGGTTCGACTCGTAAAAGCTCGAATTTGAGTGGGCTCGAAATGAATTCGAGCTCGAGCTCGAACCGGCTTTTCAGGCTCGTTTTTTTAACGAGCTGACGAGTGTTCGACTCGTTTGACCTCGAATCGTTTAACTCGTTAAAAGCTCGAATTATTTTTTGTTCGCGAACAGCTCGAATTCGGCTCGTACTCGACTCGTTAATCACGAATTATTATTACTTTTGTAATAAATACCACTACCAGAAAAACGTGTTTTAGCGGCGAAATATTCCGCTGCTAGAGTAGCAATTCCGTCGCTAAAGCTCATCCATCGGCTCGCTAAAACGTGTTTTAGCGAGGGGTAGGGGAAGACCCAAACAAACTTGGATTAGAGTAATTGAAAATGATATGAGTTTAATTGGAGTGGATGAAAGTATGGCGTTGAAAAGGCCGGAGTGGAGAGCAAAATTCCATGTGGAGGTTGATTTTTTATTTTTATTTTTTTTATTTATTTTTTGATTTATTTATTTATTATTTATTTATTTATTTTTTTATTTGTATGTTTATTTATTTATTTGTTTATTTATTTATTTTTTTTTTCAACAACTTTTTTCACGATGACATATGAGGATTCATGTTAGCCGACCCTAAATTATTTTGGGACTAAGGCTTTGTTGTTGTTGTTGGTCCGCCACTGGCAGTCCGTCGCAGCGGTCCGGCAGACCAATTTCCGCTGGTGTACACCGACGGAAATCGTATTCCGCCAGTGATCACCGGCGGAAATTTTCGTCACTGATGTCATTTAATTTAATTAAAATATAATTTCAGCGACAGAATAATCCGCCACTAAGTATTTTATTTTAATTAAAATTCTAATTTTAGCGACAGAAAATTCCGCCGGTGAGTTAATTTATTTTAATTAAAATTCTAAATACAGCGACGAAATATGTTGTCGCTTGATGAGTATTATTTCTATACCCACTTCTTGTAATAAAATTCTCGCAAGTACGAGTGCCAACTTGTAGCAATATACTATTGTAGGGGTCGAACCACAGAGACTCGGGTTGTTTGTTTTAGAATAAAGTTGCACAAATAAACAAGTAAAGGAAAAAAAGGGGGGGGGGTTTGGTTTTGAAAATAACAAATAACTATAACGATCAAGATTTAAAATTAAAGCTAGGAATAACAAGTAAACAAGGAGATCAATTCAAATGGAGATTAACACAATAATGAGAAAGGATTTCATGCATTGGATTTCATTTAATCACAATATACTATGCCATTGATTTAGAAAAATATATTAATTTCAATCTTGGGTTCAATCACTAAAATCAAGATTGGGACGGTAAGGCGGCCGAATTACAATCTATTATTTTCAAATCAATTACTTTTCGCAAATCAAGTCCAAGCAATTAAAAATGAAAGCTTTGAGCTTTAAAGATTTTATGAACCAAAACCCATGTGGTTTCAATCAAGATAACCCATGGATTTCATCATCTAGCAAAAGTCTAAATCAAAATCCCCAAATCAATATAAGAAATTGTCACTCAAAAAGTTAAAAGGAAGAAATTAGGAATCAACCACAATTTAATCCAAAAAACTTTCATTAAAATAGCAAAGATGAACAAGACATAAATTAATTAGAGAAAATAATTAATGGCATAACAATAGTGACAAAATTACATCCAATTCATGAAATTAAGAAATTAGCTACTCATATTAAGCATTAAATAAATAAAACTAATTAAGAAAAGCATAAAAAAACTTATCTTGAATGAAGAAAATAAAACCCCAAATTTTCTCTCTCTATCTCTAAGTAGCCTCCTTCTTATTCCCAAAATAAAACATAACCCTAAAAAATATAACATTCTAATATTTATACTCCATGGTCCAAGGTTGATTAAGGTCAAAATGGGTTAAGCCCAAGCAATAAACTAAGGAGGCCCAAAGTAAATAACAAAGGGAGGCCCAAATTGCATCATCCAAGCTGCTGGAACAAATGGCCTTTGGCGCTGAGAAGGGCGGCCGCACAAATGGAATGGGCGGTCGCTGATGTTGGCCGAAGCATAAGGGCGATTGCCGAAGATATTAGGGCGGTCGCTGAAGCCATTCGGCCCAACATGGGCGATCACACAAGGAGGAAAGGCGGCCGCTGAAGGCTGGCCCAATTTTGCAAAATCCTTGGATTCGATTCGCATTTGCCTGAGATCACTTAACTTTCCAGCTTTTGCAGTTTTGGTCACTGCACTTTGGTCACTGAATTTTCCATTTTTTCAGTTTGGTCCTTAAGCTTTCAAAACCAACTTTTTAACCTCTTTTTCTGCCTAATTTTACTTCAACCCCTGTACTAATAAAACACTAAAAAATACATTAAATTCTCAAGGTTTCGAGCACCAAATAAGCTTGGAAATACTCCCTCCGTCCCATTACAATCCAGACAGTTACTGTTCACGCGTAGATTAAGGAAAAAAAATAATGATATAAATGTTGTGAGTGTAAAAGTAAAATAGGAGAGAGAATGAGTGAAGGGAATAGTAAATTATAATGGTGTTGTGAGTATTAAAACAATGTAGGAGAGAGAATGAGTGGAAGGAATAGTAAAGATTCTTTGCCATTTTAGAAAGAGTGTGATTTGTAGTGGGACGCTAAAAAAGGAATGTGTGTGATTTGTAATGGGACGGAGGGAGTATATCTTTTGGATGGGTAAAACCACATCCATCAAATACCCCCAAACTTATCTTTTGCTCGTCCCCAAGTAAAACAAACAAAAACATAAATAAAATAAAAAACTAACTACCCAAAAATACAAATAAAAATAAAAATAAAGCACGAAAAACAAAATATATTTTTGGTGTTGTTCACAATATAAGGAGTTTGCCACCTTTGGTCCCAAAATTCTTTCCAAAATGCAATCAATCATGTGCCATCATAAACATAAACTTACCATTGCACTAACACATACCAGTTATGATTCTTTTCACCGTGAAGAGATGTAAGGGGGGGTCATTGCCAACAAAGTAAGATACTTTATGGGTTCGCTAAAGCAATATCCTAAATCAAGAATGTTAATGCAAAAAGCATAGAAATGTTTTCATAAGCACTTTCACACAATTGTCAACCCGCTTAATCCATATTGGGAATATGGCTTAGGAAGTTATCTAGTTACATTAGAACCTCACTACAATCAAGTTTTTCACTCAAAATGTAGCTTCACCATCTTCCTTTCATGGCCATTTCAACTTTGACATATTAAGGGGCAAGCTAAACAAATAAGCACAAACTAGTGTCTTCGTAGGTACAAGAAAGTTAACTCAATCTTGGAGTAGGAATCGATACCAAGGATTACATGATTCAATACTTGCCATTTTTTTGTGCTTTGATCCTTGCCATTCCATGACTCTTCTTTACGAAGACACCTTTATTTTCTTTTTCTTTTTTCCTTTTTTTTTGTAATGAATAATACATAAAAGATACTTGCCCCTTTTCAACTTTA
The DNA here is from genome assembly GCA_022495995.1 of Adenophora triphylla var. japonica. Taxonomy (NCBI): domain Eukaryota; kingdom Viridiplantae; phylum Streptophyta; class Magnoliopsida; order Asterales; family Campanulaceae; genus Adenophora; species Adenophora triphylla. The sequence goes on along the minus strand of JAFEMH010001119.1, from coordinate 116,154 downwards.
CATTCCCCATTTTCCTAAGTTGACCACATAAGCCATGTCCAATATCTCATAAACTATTGATTTGTTATTGACAATTGTGCAATCATGTTCTAGCTACCCCGGATATGTAAAGTAATCCCATAACGGTCACTTAAATTGGTGACCATGATCCCGTGCAAGTAAAGTGTTGTGGTGGAAAGAAAAGCATAGATGGTATGTTCTAATGCAACTCTACTTTTATAACTATGATAGCATATAAGATGCAAGAACCATAAACAAACATATCACAACTTCACAAACCATGGGTGGCAACCCAACTATAAAGTGAGCAACACAATTTTCAATCATTTTTTTTAATATTGACCGCACCAAAGGTTGCCTACGTCCCCAAAACAATGAGCGGACTACTCATTGAAATAGGCTCAGGTCACCGTAGTTCAAACATTTCCCCTCAATAAATGAGAGGAAGACACAATTTGACTCGATTTTTTTTCATAAAAAACAACTAAACAAGACATCTTAAACTAACAAGATAAATATACTACCACCCCCAAACCTAAATAGTGCTATGCCATCATGGCATAAAAACCATAAGAAAGCAAAACTCAAATTCGGGAGGGAAGGAGATGAAAAGTAAATGACATAAAATAAAAAACAGGAATTAAAAACTCAAAACATTAAAGTCATACCATGTTGAGGTGCCTCCCAACTAGCGCTTTGATTAAGGTCGTTAGCTCGACCAGATCCCCGCTTTAATGGAGATTAGAGATGGTTATCTTCTCTTTGGCCTTCGCTTTTCTCCCCTTCACCCATTTTGCACATTCACGGGCACACACGCCCATCACTTTCCAAACAAAATCACACTTTGTTATAAGCTCGGAGGGAGCCCACGGGATTTTTGTGGCCTTTTTCTTGGCCTTTGTCTTCTTTTTCTTTTTCTTGGGGACCTCTCCCCCAAACCTATTTGAATCCTTCGGCTTATCAACCTCAATCACCTCCTCCTCCTTAACACAATCAAAAGAATTGCTATCCTGATCATACATCTTAGCAAAGAACGAATCACATATATCAATGAAACAACACTCTTCAATTTTATCACATGAATCCATATTTTTAGACTTTAGAGGGAAAAAGGATTTTACTGAAGACACCGACCCCTTGTGGGATCGGCCTAAGGGGTGATACGGGTCGTCACAAGGATGAAAATCATCAACCTTATCTTCAATGGCCAACACGTGGGAACCCGCACTATCCTTAGGATTCTCACCGTCATTCAACAATTTCTCATTCTCATCACACTCTCTTTCAAATCTCCAAGTCTCCTCTACACACTCCTCAATTTTATCCACAAAATTACAAGCATTCTCATCATCTAGGGACCCATGCATGGCATTAAACACGGAAATTTCTATCCTCTCACTAGCCACGGTCATGTACAAGGTCCCATTTCCCACATTTATGATAGTGTTGGTTGTAGCCATAAAGGGACGCCCAAGCAAAATGGGTGAGTCCCGGCTACCACCCACTTTTGGGCATTTCAAGAACCACAAAATCTACGGGGACAATGAGTGAGTCCACCTGAACTAGAACATCCTCCACAGTGCCCAAAGGTCGTTTTATGGACCTATCCGCCAATTGAAGGGCCATTGTGGTGGGTTTAAGCTCGGGCAAATCCATCTCCTCATACATATAATACAACAAAAGATTAATACTAGCCCCGAGGTCCAACATGGCCTTCACTTTACTTGAATTACCCTAAGTAATAGAGATAAGAAACTCGGGGTCTTTCAACTTAGGTGGAAGGGTACGTTGCACCACGGCACTCGCATTTTCTCCCATGAACACTTTTTCATCTTTCCCATACTTATGTTTCCTTGAGTTGATTTCTTTAAAAAATTTGGCATAAGTCGACACATTTTTTATGACATTCAATAACGGAAGGTTGATGTTTACTTTTGAAAATATTTCTATCAACTCTTTCATTTGTTGGTCCAACTTGTTTCTTAGAAATCGACCGGGAAACAGTACGGGAGGTACATAAGGTTTGGGGGAAGGAGATTTAGCACTAGATGACTCCCCCAATTCCTTTGTACTCTTTTCAACATTAACCACATCCTTATCAACACGAGCATCAACATGAGAATCACCCATAACAACACCATCATCTACACTAGGAGGTAAGGGAGAAGAAGAAGGAGAAAGTACATCCTCACCTATTTGCTTTCCATTGCGAAGAGTCATGATGGCCTTATCTTGGTGAGCTTGGCTTGGAAAGGTCCCCGGTTTATGCCCTTGGAGAGCCTCCGTAATTTGCCCGAGTTGGACTTCCAATTTCTTATAAGCCACCTCACTATTTTTGGTTGCTTGTTGTTGCTCCGCTCTTAATTGTTGATTTTCAGCCCTCAATGCCTCCATAGCAACTTCCCATGGTTCTTTCTTTTGCTCTTGAGGGGTGGGAGGAGCTTAGGGATGAAGGGGCAAATGTTGTTGTTGTTGATTGCCTCCCCAAGAGAAGTTGGGATGGTTCCTCCACCCCAGATTATACGTGTTGCTAAAGGGATTGTTTTGAGGGGGCCTTTGCCCATATCCTTGATTTCCATGGTTGAATTGAGTAGGTCTTTGGTCATATCCTTGATTGCCTTGCACATACCCTTGATTTCCTTGTCCATAACCACCTTGCATGGCATTCACCTGTTCATTACCAAACATCGGACCATTTGGACAATCATGAGTAGCATGGGAATTTATACAACCATAACGATCATTAATCACATTAGCACTTGAAGAAGAAGCACCTTGCATAGACAATTTATCAATTTTTTGTGTCAAAATGTCCATTTGCTAGCCATATCATCATTAGAATCCAACTCATGTATGCCCCTACCCCTTGTACCCTTTTGTTGAGAATTGGCTCCCAACATTTCAAAAAGCGATTGGGTCTCATCCGGGGTCTTAAAGCCTAGATTTTCCCCGGCCACATTATCCACCATAGTTTGATTCGTGGGATTCAAACCATCATAAAAAGTTTGTTGCAAAATTGGCAAGGGAAAGTTATGATGGGGGCATTGCATGAGAAGCATCTTAAATCTATCCCAAGCCTCATGAAAGGCCTCTTCCGGGTCTTGTTGAAATGTGATTATCTTTTGTCTAATGCTACCTAAGAGGGAATGAGGGAATAATCCGCCGGTGAAATAAAAATTTAATTAAATAAAATTACATCAGCGGCGGAATATTCTGTCGCTGTAATTAGAATTTTAATTAAAATAAATTCACTCGGCGGCAGAAATTTCCGTCGCTGATAATGCAATAAATATAAAAAATAATCAAAATGTTAATTATTATATTTTTTTGTACCTATTTTTGTACCTAATATAACAATTGATATCAACTATAAAACTATAAATCTAAAAACCTTAAAAATTACCTAAACTTTATTACAACAAATTAAATACCAAATGTTATTACAAATTCAAATAGTACAAAATCGGGACATCACAAATTAAAGTACAGTACCGAATCGGGGGTTCACAAAATCACATCGGGGGAAGGGGCGGGGGGAGACTGGAAAAGACTCCTAGTAATAGAGTCAGAAAGGGAGCCGGTACTCGAGTGCATGCGTGCATGTGTGTGTGTGTGTGAGTAGTGGAAAAAAAAAAAGAAAGGGAGCCGGTACTCGAGTGCATGTGGGAATACCCATGATGCTGCATACTCTGCATCTGGGCCATCATCAACTCAAATCGACGCTCTGTATCCTCCTGATACTGCGCAGCCAAGCGTCTCTCCTCAGCCAACTTTGCCTCTGTCTCGTCCCGATACTGCGCAGCCAAGCGTCTCTCCTCATCCAACTTTGGCTCCAGAGAGGAGATCCTCGAAACATACTGAGGATCGGGCCTGATCACATTCGAGCGACGGCCGGTCGACGAAGATGGGCATTACAGACCGCGATCCCCCATTCCTAACACTCGGTCTCCTCTCTTTGGATATCCATCTGAGGTGACCGCTTGCAAAACTTCAGGCAAGAATGGAATGGGCTGCCCGGGAGGAGTACCTTCGGGAGTAACGGCGGCATGATATGTATTCTGTCAAAATAAAACAAATAAATATAATCATATACAGAATATACATAAATAAATTTACATATTCAAAAGCAAGTCTTTTAATGATAGTTTACTTACAAAGGCCAATGCAAATCAATCATCAACCCACTACGGAGGTTGATCGGCGGATGTAGGAGTTTTAACATGCGTGCTAATGAACACATCCAAAAAACCGACATTGGGGCCATGTTCCTTTTCCTATAAATAAAAGAAACGAGATTATTATTTTGAAATGGTATAAATGCAACATTTCATGTTAATCTTGGTTAAACTACGTTAATGCGACGGAGGGTGTATCAAGAATATAGAAGGTTGATGAGTGATAGGGTTAATTGATGTTAGAACATATACAACTTACTTCTTTATAGTAAGAGAATACTATATGATATTTGTTCACTACCTTTATTAATTTTATCATCATCTCCCATTTTCATTAAAGAAAACATACACTATGTTATGATTTTAAACTTCATTATGGGCCAAAATAGACTTTACTATAGATTAAAGGTTCTACCCTCGTATTCTACTTAAAGTGCAAGGATTTTGTAAAACTTTATGAGCTAATTCCTTGGAGTAGCATTACAAGGGTCATAAACTGATTTCAAAGTCAATTAAACTAAAACCATGGATTTCATAGCATCAACATGGCTCCCCAGCTAACATACGTACATAAACTGATTTCAAAGCATGCATACACTACATTTACTAACATACATACATAAACGAAAATCATGGATTTCACTAAATTTAAACTAACATACATACCAGACGCATATGATGCTCGGCGACGTTGATCGTCCCCATCGTATGCTTTGTCGCCGACCTCAAGGAGCTCGCTCTATTTGCCCGAGCCTTTTGGCCGATCGTTACCGCCCCTTCCGACGACCAATGTTCGCAAAATCTACTAAACACCTCCTCGGTCATCCAAGTCGGTGTCTGATAGCTTCAAACCTTAACGGTTCCTTTAATACCGCAAGTGCACGGGCTATTGAAATATAGCGAATGCAAGTACGGGTCGATCCCACGAGGACATGGTTTACTCTGGGATATATTTGCTTTTACTAAAGAATAAAGATGAAATTGGGAGGAATATAGTTTGAGTTAAGAAAATGATAAGAACATATACAGAAAATACATTAATTGAACTCTTATAAAACGGGAGCATTCTCGGGATTGGAAATCGTTTAGTCAATTATTCATCATTTAGTCATGTCTTTGAAACTATAAATACTCATCGAAATCAAGGATGGTACGTTAAGCCTATACCACTTCTCACGATCAAGCAAGTAGCGTTTGTATCCTTCACTAATTATGCCATATCTCTCGATGGCCCATAATTAGCAAGGATCCATTAAAGTTCGAAAATCAATGCACTTTCCATTCAAGGAACATCCCTAGTCTATTGAACTACTCTCGTGATCAATGAAACTTAGTTCCTTTATATGGTTCCGTTAATCGAGATTCTCCGCTAGGTACTTCTCTCGATTAACTAGAATCATACAAGTTGGACGTCTCCAAAATGTAAGTTATTTTGAGTTTAATATAAAGAGAATTGCTAAGATGAAGAGAAGATGACAAGACTTTATAAAAGATGATGAATAAAAGACTTTTTGAGTTTCCAACCCCAAGAATTCGGGGGATTACTCACTAGCCATGCTTAGAACAAACATAAATGCATAAATAAAGTTAGAGATAGAAGAACTTATTGTTTGTACGAAGACAAGGCTGAAAAATAACTTCGATCTTTTATTGCTTCGATACTTTAAATAAAACTTCAAGAACACAAGTTGGATCTTAAAGAGATTTATTAAGTAAGGCATTCTAGGCTAAGGTTGTGTTTCTTCAAACATCCATGCATCTCCAAAAGGTGCCTTTCCATGACTGCAACAGCAAGTGCACGGCCGTGTACTACACATTTGCACGGCCGCTCCAGCCTTGGCGCCAATTTGGATTTTGAACTGGCCAACATGCACGGCCGCTCCACGAATAGCTGCATGGCCTGATTTGGCTTGGCCACTCCAGAAATGATGACTCGGCCACTCTATGATTTGGGGCCCAATTGGCCTGGCTTGAGGGCAGGTGCACGACTGCTCCAGAACACAACGCACGGCCGCTCCAGCTTGGATTTGGTGTGAATGTCCATTTTTAAGCTGTCCTTCCTTGCCTTTGGTCTCTTAATTTTCCAAAAGCTTTGTCTCAAGAATTGATTTAAAACCTGTAGAAAATGCTAAAACTATACCAACAAGTGTAAAATCGAAGAATTGAAACAAAGAAGGCTAATTTATACTAAATTAAGACTAAAATGGAAATAAAACTAAGTTAATACTAAAGATAAAATGCTATAAATGACTATAAAAAAGTCATTTATCAAACTCCCCCACACTTAGTTCTTGCTTGTCCCCAAGCAAGATTAGGATAAACAGATGGAGAGGATGAAAAGCAAAAAATGATAAAAATCTAAACTAGGATCCCTCAGAAAATATATAAATGCTACAAGCATTTATTGCTACAAAGATATTGTCTTTCTTTTACCTTCTCAAACTTTTTATAACCTTGTAGATTATTTAGAAAGAGATTTTAGGAAGATTTTTAAGAAAGTAATCCTAAGAACAATAAATTATTATAACATAAATGGGATTCGATGAAGTAAAGCATAATATAGAGAAGATGAACTTTTGAATCATAAGCTTGGTATATAAAGAAACTTTCACTCTTCAAGAGTGTTTTGTGAAAAAGGATATTGCTTGAAATTAATATACAAAATAATGATCATTTATTCACAAGTTAGAATTAATCATGGGAATTGACATACACTTTTGAATCACAAAGATGGAGATTGATGATGGTAGTGGAAAATTTCATCAAGGCTACAAAAATTATCCTACTTAAACGTGTTATTATTTTGCAAAAGACTTTAAGTGAATTTGATTCTTTCAAGTAGGAAACATTGTGGCTCTGAACCCCATGTTCCTAATACTTAGATCAAAACTCTTAATATTATTTCCACTTTGGCAAGAGTGCATCGTCGCAGCGAACGTCGTGCCCCGAGTTACTTATGAAATAATAAAGACTTTTTGCATTTTTTTTCAAATTTAGTGACAAAGTCACTTTTGAGAATTAAGATTAAATTTTGTTGCCTTGACTCAATTAGTGGAAATGGAAGGATGGATTTTCATGAAGGGTTGTGATTCAAAAAGATGCAAAATATTTATGAATATTTCTAAGAAGGGAATAAAAATCAAAAAATTTAGAATGTACAATTTGAAGAAACAACTCATAAAAATTTCACAAACTTTTTTTTAAAAAAATAACCAAGAGCTCAAGACGATCAGGAAGAATTCAACAAATCTAACTATGCTTTTCTTTATAAAATCCTATATAATGCTATATTGATTTATGCCTTAATTACTTCCTAAAAAGTGTCTCTAAGTTCTTCCCTAATGATTCAAAGTTTATAGAAAATAAGAGAAGAAAAGGAAATAGATTATCCTAAGGCAATTTGTAGGCATAAAAATGAGTAATCATAGGAATTTTTTTTAAAACTAGATGCATACATAATTAAAAAAAAAAATGCAAACTAAGTTAAAAAGAAAGAAAAAATTAAACTAGAAAGCAAAATAAGGATAGGTAAATATCCCCCCCCCACACTTTAGGCAAACATTGTCCTCAATGTTTCAAGGACAAAGAGTGAAAAGATAAGCATGCAGTAGTAAATAAAATTATGATAAATAGTAATATAATCCATCAGTTTACCATTTCGATGATGCTTGTTTAAGGACATAAGCTCGACCCCTCTCTTTTAGTTGATCGACCACTCTCTTTTAGTTGAAATGGGCGGTGAGTGGTATTGTAATGGTATTTTGTTCTTAACAACTCGTCATTCCTTTCCCTTTGGCGTGATCGAACTCCTATGATTGATGCATAAGCGATATCCCGGTGTGCTTTTCTTCTTAGGTCCCATACCCTTTGATTTTTCTACCTTATTATGCTGCTTAGGGTGCATACCACTATGATCTAAGGGCTTTTTAATTATTATTTTGGATTGTAATTTTTCACCCTTTTTTCTATCATTTTCAGGAATGTTAACTTCATGGCACGGTTTCTTGAGTTTTAAGTTTTTAAATTTGACCTTCTTATTTCCAATGTTTAGAGAAAGAGTGTCATTCTTTACATCTATTATTGCACCAACAGTGGCAAGAGAGGGTCTTCCTAGAATGATTGGAAATTGGTGATCTTCCTCCATCTCAAGGACTACAAAGTCGATCAGGATGATCAATTTCCCGATTTGACAAGGAATATCTTCCATAATACCCACCGGGTATTTAATGGAGCGATCCGCTAGTTGAAGAGATATGGTCGTAGGTTTGAGTTCCCTCACACCTATTTTCTCACTAAATGAAAGTGGGATGAGGCTAACACTTGCCCCAAGATCTAACATAGCATTATCAACATTAAAATTACCTATTTTGCAAGGAATGGAGAAAGTGTCGGGATCTTTTAGTTTAGGAGGAATATCTCTTTGTAAAACGACACTTACTTCTTCTGTCAAAGCGATAATCTCATGCTCTTCAAGTTTCCTTTTATTTGCAAGAATATCCTTTAAGAATTTAGCATAAGAGGGCATTTGTTGAAGGGCATTGGTAAAAGGTATGTTTATATAAATAGACTTTAAGATTTCTAAAAATTTTGCAAATTGTTTGTCGAGTTTAGCTCTTACCAACTTTTGAGGGTATGATATTGGAGGGTCAAAATTTCTATAAATCTTAGGGAATTATGTCCCCTTTTCAAGATCTTCATTAGTCTCAACCATCGGTGGGGTTGGACTAACGTTCTCCTTGCTTGGTTTGATATTTTCCTTAGGAAGGGGATCTACAATTTCTTTTCCATTCCTAGTTACTACCGCATTAACCTGTTCATCGGGCCTTTGTGATTGACCGGGAAAACTCCCTTGTGGTCTATGCGAGGTGCCGGCTTGTTGAGCTTGTTGATTTTCAAGCATTCTATTGTGGGCGGATAAATTATCAAACCTAGCATTCAACAACCTAATGGATTCCCTTAACTCATTATTGGTCTTCTATTGTTCGTTATTATTTTCAACAATAAAATCCATAATAAGATCCAATTTAGACTAAGGGGGAGGGAAAGCTCTAGAATTGCCATTGAAAATCTTTTTTGTGAATCCCGGTGGTTGTGTAGAAGATTGTGGGTTTAAAATATTGATATTCTTATAGGAAAAATTAGGATGATTTCTCCATTCGGGATTGTATGTGTTTGAATATATACCACCCTTTTCCCCATAAGAATTAACAAAATTTACTTGCTCACTAGAAGTAGTATCAAGTAATTCACAAAATCTTGTACTATGTGAGTTTGACCCACATAGTTCACAAAAAACATTAATGTTGGCCACGGGATTTACATTTAAGTTTTCAAACTTTTTAAGAAGCAAATCAACTTTAGAGGATAAGATCTTAATGACATCAACATTGTACTTACCTGGAATCCCTTGCGGTTGTTCCCTCTTATTGAAGCATTGATAGTGATTCAGGACTATGTTCGCTATCAAGTCGTATGCTTCATCCACCGTCTTATTCATTAGTGCACCTCCTGCGGCGACATCAATTGTCTCCCTTGTTCTATATGTGAGGCCATTGTAGAAACTGTGCACAATTAACCACTTTTCAAGCCCGTGGTGAGGCCATTGTAGAAACTGTTTTGCCTTATCCTTTAGTGAGAAAGGAAAAGGCGCATCCTTATTGCTTCCGGTGTGACACCTTGAATGCGAGTTGTGTCACAATACTCCAAAAATGTTTGGACATGTAGGTGTGGATCCTCGAAAGCAGTTCCGCCGTATTGGTTATTCATAACCATATGAAGTAGATGCGGATTAATTTCAAAGTTGGCCGCGTTAGCGTTCACACAACTATGGGAAATCTAGTTCCCGGTATACTCGGATTGACGAAGTCCCGTAGGGTCCTAGCAGGTGTTGCTGGCTCTTCTTCCGCCATGTATTGGTTTAAAGTCTCCTTGAGTTTTCTTAGTCTCTTGGGAAAGGTTCTTTCTGGTTCCGGATCAAAGTTTTCAAAGAAGATCTGCGTCCGTTTCATAAACTACAAGAACACTCACAAAGAAAATTAAACGTAACAGATTTTCGAAAGTAAAAAACTTAAATAAAAAAAAATGTAGTAAAGACAAATACAAAAAGTAAACCGTTGTTCCCGGTAATGGCACCAAAAACTTGATAGCTTCAAACCTTAACGGTTTTTTTAATACCACAAGTGCATGGGCTATTGAAATATAGCGAATGCAAGTACGAGTCGATCCCACGAGGACAGGGTTTACTTTGGGATATATTTGCTTTTACTAAAGAATAAAGATGAAATTGGGAGAAATATAGTTTGAGTTATGAAAATGATAAGAACATATACAGAAAATACTTTAATTGAACTCTTATAAAACGGGAGCATTCTCGGGATTGGAAATCGTTTAGTTAATTATTCATCATTTAGTCATGTCTTTGAAAATATAAATACTCATCGAAATCAAGGATGGTACGTTAAGCCTACACTACTTCTCACGATCAAGCAAGTAGCGTTTGTATCCTTCACTAATTATGCCCTATCTCTCGATGGCCCATAATTAGCAAGGATCCATCAAAGTTCGAAAATCAACGCACTTTCCATTCAAGGAACATCCCTAGGCCTTTGAACTACTCTCGTGATCAATGAAACTTAGTTCCTTTATATGGTACCATTAATCGAGATTCTCCGCTAGGTACTTCTCTCGATTAACTAAAATCATACAAGTTGGACGTCTCCAAAATGTAAGTTATTTTGAGTTTAATATAAAGAGAATTGTTAAGATGAAGAGAAGATGACAAGACTTTATAAAACATGATGATTAAAAGACGTTTTGAGTTTCCAACCCCAAGAATTCGGGGGATTACTCACTAGCCATGCTTAGAACAAACATAAATGCATAAATAAAGTTAGAGATAGAAGAACTTATTGTTTGTACGAAGTCAAGGCTGAAAAATAACTTCGATCTTTTATTGCTTCGATACTTCAAATAAAACTTCAAGAACACAAGTTGGATCTTCAAGAGATTTATGAAGTAAATAATTGCTAGAGTAATTGCTATGTAATTCTATACAAATTCTGATGATTTTCAGATTTTTCCGGTTGTTTTTTACTGATACAAATGGCCTTTAAATAGGCATCCTAGGCTAAGGTTATGTTTCTTCAAACAGCCATCTCCAAAAGGTGCTTTTCCATGACTGCAACAACAAGTGCAGGCCGTGCACTATAGATTTGCACGGCCACTCCAGCCTTGGCGCCAATTTGGATCTTGAACTGGCCAACATGCACGGCCACTCAAGGAATAGCTGCACGGCCTGATTTGGCTTGGCCACTCCAAAAATGATGACTCGACCACTCTATGATTTGGGGCCAAATTGGCCTAGCTTGAGGGCAGGTGCACGGCTGCACCAGAACACAATGCACGGCCGCTCCAGCTTGGATTTGGTCTGAATGTCCATTTTGAAGCTTTCCTTCATTGCCTTTGGTCAATTAATTTTCCCAATGCTTCATTTGTCTCAAGAATTGATTTAAAACCTGTAGAAAATGCTAAAACTATACGAACAAGCGTAAAATAGAATAATTGGAACAAAGAAAGCTAATTTATACTAAATTAAGACTAAAATGGGAATAAAACTAAGTTAATACTAAAGATAAAATGCTATAAATGGCTATAGAAAAGTCATTTATCAGTGTCTCGGGCGACAATCCCTTCTTCAGCCGCTGAGTATAGAATCGAGACTTCGTGTTACCTATTAAAAATATGAATATCTCATAAACATATAATGATAACATTATAAAATTAAAAGAGTATAATCATTGTTTATTAAACTAATTAAGGATAGATAAATATGTTACCAATATGATCCCGAAATAACTTCTTGCATTGCTGCATGAAAATATATTTAACCTGCTCCTCATCGATGTCCTCAGCCCATGTAAGTTTCAACTACAACATAAAAATAAAATTATAACATTTTCATAACAAACTAACATTTAGGTTTTAAATAACATCCATTAACACATTACCTTAAACGCCTCCCAAGCATACTCCTTCTCCTCCTGTGGCAATGATTTCCAGTTGGACCAAAACTCGTGCATGACCCGAGACCGCGAATACGCCCTAATCTTTATCCAGGGGGTAGGGTATGCACCTACAAACCTGCCAAGTATATTTATACAATAACATTTTAACTTAATTAATGAATTATATATAAAACAAAAAGGAACCAACTTATATCAAATTAATGAAGAGTTACTTACTATGCATAATGTGGCGATATCTGGAGATACGTCGTCCCCTCGGAATCGACAGGAGTGGGACGCATAGTAGTACCAGCCCCAGAGGAGGAGCTGGTACTACTATCTGTAGGGTCGGCATCACCAGCACCGGTAGCACCGATATCAGATCGGGACGGTTGCGTCCCAGTAATAGATGTGTATAACGGGCGTGTCTTCCTGCCCGCTCTACTAGAACTCATATCTAAATACACTAAAAATATTAAAATATAAACAAGATGAGAGCCTTTCTCATCCACAGCTATCAAAGCTCGTCCATCTTTGACCAAGAAAGACAAAGCAAATAAGTTCTCGACTATTTGAGCAAAGGATTTTCTGTTTAATAAGAGTTTTTCCAGTTTCACTGTCCTCTTCTCTCTAAGGATCTCAAACATCACAACCATGTTTTTGACATTGTCTGTTTTCTGTTCACGGGTGTTATACTGTCACAAGTAAAAACAAGGTAATAGTGCAATTAGCAATAACTAGTACATACTCGATCATTTACTAGTTATTGCTAATTGTGCTGTTACCTTGTTTTTACTTGTGACAGTATAACACCAGTTAAGAGAAAACAGACACTGTCACAAACATGGCTGTGATGTTTGAGATCCTTAGAGAGAAGAGGATAGTGAAACAGGAAAAGCTCTTATTAAACAGAAAATCCTTTGCTCAAACAGTCGAGAACTTGTTTGCTCTGTCTTTCTTGGTAAAAGATGGACGGGTTTTGATAGCTGTGGATGAGAAAGGCTCTGATTTTGTTTATATATTAAGATGTTAACCACCAACCACAATACCCTATAAATCCAAATATCAAGTATGTTTCTCCCAAATTGAACAGCTACAAACTACAACCCTAAATGGTTTTCAACTGTAATAGTTCAACAACATTGGTACAAACCAAACATCTTTCATCAAACTCAATATTTATTAAATGTAAATAACCAGTAAAACTAAAGAGGTGAGCTAGGATGCAAAGGTTAAACAGTACTCCGTAACATTTTATAAATGGGAAACAGAATCCATAAAACAATTCGGACCTTGACCATTTAACGAAACCATAGTAATTCAAATCATTTTTCACACATAACTTCATGGCGCAATGTAAAACATTTAATTGTACACTTAATAATGTAAAACATTTGTAGTGTATCATACATACACACATACTCAACTGGGCAACAAACTACAACCTGTAGACACCCCATTCTGAACACATCGGATCATACTTATACCACTCTAAGTCTCGCTTTGAGTCAAGAAGTAGAAATCCACCATTTCGTCATGTTTCGTTAAAAGTTTTGACTAACTACCGTTAGTTTGGGACTAAACTGCATACGAGATAACGAGGAAAGGACAAAACTGTCCACAGGAGCAATATCTCGCCGCGAGATGGCGTGTCTCGCGCGAGATATCTCCCCTCTCGCAGTTGCAGACGAGTTCCTTCGTCGATTTCAACCTCTTTTCGGGATAAAACTTTATCTCTCCGGCCAACCAATGGGAGAGGAGGTCTAGAACCATCTGATAGGGTTTTAACTCTCCACTTCTTCATATCCAACCTCTATAAATACTTGGTGACTTCCAAGGCTCAAGAGGTCGGAGGTCGAAAATCCGAAACCGCGAATTTACACAACACACACACATTTTGTCGTTTTCTTTCCCTGAAAGAATCCCTCAAAATCACCCTAAAACTCACCTCATAGTTTGTTTGTCAACCTTGTTGATAAACAAGCATCACCCTCCAAATCAAGGACCAAGGTGAAGCTCTGTCCGTGTGAAGGTTCGACTCTAAACTTGAGTCGAAACTCTGCCCAAATCACCTCACGCAAGGTAATTCCTAATCTTCCTTCTAATTGATTGTTAGAGTGGTATAAGTCCATAGAATCTAGGATCGGCCTAGAGCCTCTCCAAATCATGGAGACGGTCTCGAAGCAATCGATTCTACATTCCGTTTGACCTCGTCAAATGGACCTTTATTTGTAGTATTTGGATTCGTTTTTTACTTCTTCTTTTGAAAAACCTCTCTTTTCTTTAGCAAGACCGATCTCCGGATTGGGTGAAATGGATGCCTTCTAAACCTACCCATTTCATAACCTAAGCCCCGAACTCAAAATCTCTTTCAAATGGTTTTTCTATGTTTCCAATCAAATAATATAGGTGGCGACTCATAAAAATAAAAAGAATCAGAATTTCTTTCTCACAACGCTACAGTGGCGACTCTGGGAATTTGAAAATTAAGAGGCTTAAACTTGCGTCAAAATTAAAAGAGAGGTTTTTCAATCTATTTTGTAAAATTCGAATTTTTTCTGTTCTCAGATGGGAGATATCTCGCACGAGATATCATTATCTCGCGCGAGATATGGCTTCCAGTCTGGTTGTTTTCTGGTTTCTCCTGTTTCGCTCGTAATCCAAGACGAGAGCCGAACATGCAAGGGGGATCCCAGGATTCATTATCTGCAGAGTTCCTGCATCTTAAGGCCTCCCTTAAGATGTAGAACTCGGACCTTTATTTTCCTTAAATAATTGATTATTATTTATGAACTGCGTGTGATTGGGTTTTATTTAATTAAAGTCCGGTCCATTGGGGATTCGGGAGTTGTAAATTAAATTATTTATCTCTCTTTATCTCTCTCTATGTGGAACTACGACGGCCTGAGTCTTCCTAGATTGGGAGAAACGTAGGCAACCAATTGGTGCGGCCACTATCTGTTTTCTCTTTTGACTTTCAAAAAAAAAACTTCCTATTTTACTCTATCACATAGATTGACTATCACACACGCGCACTCATACTATAACTGTCATTGCACTGCATACCCTCTATAAACCCGGGACCCACACTAAGGACGGATGACGGTAACCACCTAGTCGCCGGTCTCTCCGAAGTTGGACAATCCCACTCCGCGTATTCAATCCACTTAGATTGTCATATCGCGGGGAGCCTAGCCTTCCAGCCCTGCATCGCCACATTCTCATGTAGATTGACTTTTTAGGATCACTCCGTGACCGGTCGGTTTTGACTCGGTGATCTTTTCTTGTTTTTGATCAAAACAAAGCCATGTAAAATTGACAATAAGAAAGGATTCGGAAAAAGTCCCTTCGGAAAAAGTCCCTTCGGAAAAAGTCCCTTCGGAAAAAGTCCCTTTCGGATGTCCCTTCAAGAAAAATGTGCATATAATCCTTCAAAAAAAAAAACAAAAAACAATCTTACATGGCTTTGTTTTACAAAAATCGGATTGATTGCTTAGTCGTTAGGTTCTGATAAAGGCCTTAGAAACCCCTCAAAACGGACTTTCCGTTCCGACCAAAAATTAGGGCTAAATAAAAATCGACTTTCCGTGTGATTATCTCGCGCGGGATTACTTATCTCGCACGGGATAATGCTTCTGTTTGCTGAATTTGAGCCTGAGCCATTTAAGCACGCTTCCGACTCGTTGGGGCTAGATCACGATATCTGCATATCTTGTCAGTTTTCCGAAGCTACTCAACTCCAAGACTCCCAACACAAATGTCTACCGGAAAGTACGTCATGACCAAGGAAAGCCGTGAACAACCCACTCTCCAAGATTTGACCAAGTCTCTTGTCGCCGAAATGGAACATGTGGAAGGTTGGAGAGAAGCTTTCGATTTGCCTGCCACTCGCATTGCTAGGGATTTTCGGAAGATGGAAAGTGATTCCGAGTGGGCGGTCATCCGTGCAAGAAGAGCTAAGTGACATCAAAACTCAACTTGCCAAAGCCCTACAAAGAAATTGAGGACAACGATGCATGGCACAACTTGGAAGAATCCATCCAAGCCGACAAGACAAAGATGCTGATTGAAGAACTTGAAGAGGTCAAAAGCGAACTCGAAGATATGACCCAAAAGTGCATCAACCTTGAAGCCCACGTTGAAGATGACATTGATGGAAGGGTCAAGTTTTTCCTCAATACCCTCTACCGTGACCTCAAAGAGCAAATGGAGGAAGAATATCAGGCTCACCACAACGTCTTCGTGCAACACTATGAGAACCACATCCGAGACCTCCACAATCAAATGGCTAAGCGAAGAAAAGGTAGAGCCTTCTCCGACATTGGAAACATCACTCTCGGTTATCTCTTCAGAAGTCTCCACAAGGAAGGAAAGCTAAGCCCAATGGAAGGTTACCAACCTAAGAGGGAAGGACGATCTCCACACCTCTACTGCTACTATCACCAATGCCATGGTCATCACACCAATAATTGTTTCAACCTGAAGAATGCAGTCCAAGACTTGATTGGTAACGACGCCATCAGAGTTTGTCCAAGTGGTGGAATAGTTTGGATGAATTCAAACAAATGAGGGGTCTCTTTTCTTTTCAGTTATTTACTTTTAGTTGCAAGAGAAACAATTATTAGTCTAGTCTAGTTTAGTCAGGTACTACTTGCCTAAAACTCTCATTTGTGGGCAAGAGTATCAAGTTTGCTTTTCATTAATAGTTAGTCAGTATTTCCCTTTTCAATTCTGATTAATTCTTTAAGTAAGCACTGTGAATGCCATAGACACTTACAACGAGAACGACTACTCAAAGGCACTTAGGTTTTCCGGAAGCCTTCCTGTCTGGAGAATGATGCTAGCAAAAGGGTACTTTCTTGGATTGGGGCTTGGAAAGCACTTACAAGGAATAACGGAACCACCACCGGTCCCCCCGCCTCACATAAAGCATGGACTAGGATACGACATCTCCTTCCACGATGAAGATGACGTGGAAGAGTGGGGTTTCACTCAAATCAAGTGGGAAGGAACCTCGTACAAAGGCTGCAATGACCCAAAGTCCAAGGATTTCAACCTCAAACCATATCGAAGGACACTCAATGGCTACTTTGTTCGAGAAGGGGAAAGTATTCCCTACTTTATCTTTTCGAACCATGGGTGATGATAAAGGAAAGCGCCAACCGGGCTTTGAAATCTTGACGGCTGCGATGCTTCTCAGGATGAAAGCAGAATCCGTCCCATCGATCCCTAATGATTTGTGGGGCACGAAGGCAGAAATGACAAGCGAATGGGACTTTGTGTTGGGAGAAGACATGCTGCGACAGGTTCCAAGACACTGTGCCGGTTAGAAGACAGCGATTCATGCAATATCCAAGGGGACGCTCCAACTACCGACTACACAAGACTAATACGTAAATGTGATAAGCCAATTCTAAGCGGCACGTCACCGGAGGACCAGCTTGTTGATGAAGACTTCATGATCAAAGAGCTTGGTTGCACTCCCCACCCTCGCGGGAAGATAGGCCCTACAACTTTTACATTAGAAGCGAGGCTCCACCTCCGATGAACTCACTCAAGAGGAAATCGAGGCGGTGGCTGAACATGTATTCCACTTACTTCCTTAATGAAAACTTTGATCTTTCCGAGTACCTGAGATTGCAAACATCGTAAATGATGAATTAACTAATAATAATCAATATAACGAACACGTTAATAATGAATAATACGATGAGATAGATCAAGATAACGAACAAATCTTAAAAGAATTAGCTAAGCAAGTAGGTCGTTGTGGAAAGAATGGCCTGTTGACGACGAGGAAATGCAAACGGTTAATCTTGGGACGACGGAAGACCCAGAGAAACAAAGATCGGCGGCTTCTTCAAGGGGGAAGACGGAGAAAACTTGACCCGGCTCCTCGAGAGAATATGTCGACGTATTCGCTTGGTCCTACAAAGATATGCACAGGTTGAATCGATCAGGTTGTAGAACACAAGATACCACTGCTACCCAACGCCAAGCCGGTCAAGCGAAACTACGCGAGAATCAAGCGGAATGGTCAATGCAAGTGAAAGAAGAAATCATGAAACTCTTGAATGTAGGGTTCATCAAAGTGATTGAATATCCGGAATGGTTAGCAAACACGGTGCAAGTAGCCAAGTCGAACGGGAAAATACGAGTACGTGTTGATTTCGGAGACTTGAACAAGGCATCCCCTAAAGATGACTTCCCGCTACCAAACATAGACATGTTGGTCGATGCCACGGCAGCGTACGAGGTCCGCTCATTCGTCGACGGGTTCGCGGGGTATAACCAAATCCTCATGGCGAAGAGGACCAAAGACAAAACAAAGATTCACCACACCTTGGGGAACGTTACGCTACACGGTCATGCCGTTTGGCCTCAAGAACGCCGGGGGCTACCTATCGAGAGCGATCACGACACTATTCCACGACATGATCCATAAAGAAATAGAGGTGTATGTGGATGACATGATTATCCACTCGAAGGGGACGAGATGGCCAACACTTCAGAGATCTCAGAAAATTCTTCAATCGGCGAGACGGCACAAAATGAGACTTCAACCCCGCCAAATGCTCATTCGGAGTAGTCAAAGGGAAAGTCTTGGGATACATGGTCACGAATGCGGCATAGAAGCGAGATCCCGCCAAGATAAAGGCCATTACGAGACATGCCTCCACCCGGGACACGAAAGAAGTAAAGGGATTCATGGGCGAGACTCCAATATATCGATCGATTCATTAATCAGCCCGACTTCTGATATGTGCGACCCCATCTTTAAGCTGCTTAAGAAAAACGCACCTCAAGAGTGGACCGAAGAATGTCAAGAAGCATTTGAGGAAGTTAAGCACTACTTGACTTCCCCACCTATCCTGGTTCCACCACACAAGGAGAAGCCCTTGAAGTTGTACCTCACAATCACGAATAACGCATTAGGGGCTATGCTTGCTCAAGAACGGCCGGCTTGCACACGAGAAAATGCCATCTACTTTGTCGGGCGAGATTCCAAGGCGGTGAAATCAACTATTCTCCACTCGACAAGTCATGCGCTGCTCTCGTGCAGGTATCGCAAAGGCTAAAGTACTATATGGAAGCCTTTCCGGTCAGTCTCATCGCAAAGATGGATACACTGAAATACATCCTAGACAAATCAGATTTGTCTTCGTGCCTAGCCAAGTGGTACTTCATGCTCGCGGGGTATGATATCACTTACGTCACTTAGAAATCCGTCAGAGGAAGTGTATTCGCAGATCAGTTGACCGAATTTCCTTACGATGAAGTGAAGGGGGAAGAAGACCCGCGATTCCCTGATGAGGACATCATGAGTATAGAGGACAAAAATAAGTGGCAATTATTTTTTGATGGCGGAGCCAATAAGAAAGGTTATGGCATCGGAATGTTATTGGTAGACCCTAACGACATCTACACTCCACTAGCATGCGTCTTGACTTTGACGCCACCAACAATACCGCGAGAATCACGAGGCTTGCATAGCGGGGCTTGAGGCAGCCCTAGAACGCAACGTGACTGAACTCGAGGTATTCGGGGATTCCCAATTGATCATCAATTATAGATTGAAGAAGTGGAGGGTCCAAGATCCAACCCTTTAAAGATACAGTGCCCACCTCCAAGAATTAGCGCAACAATTTCAGGATGTCTCATTCCACTATCTCCCAGAGACAAAAATCGGTTTGCGGACGCATTAGCCACACTTGCTTCTTTGGTCGAAATCCCTAAAGGAAAAACAGTTAAACCCTTCAAGATAACACGGCGTGCAACTCACGCATCTTGCGCCGTTATAGATCTTCACGCTGCAAAGACAAATGGTTATCCAAAGGTGCCGCTGTTGAAAACTCCGAAGGAAACCATGGTACCACGACATTTGGTATTTCATCCTAGATGGAACCATACCACTGAGGCAGACACGAAGACTCGAGATTGCCCTTAAGAGGTTGGGCCGCCAATTACGTCATCACTGCTGGCCGTTTATTCAAGAAACATTCCCAAGGAAACCTCCTTTGCGCCACCGAGGAAGAGGCCCGGAAATAATGGACCATGTTCATCAAGGCATATGTGGAACCCATATGAGCGGAAACATGCTCGCCAAAAGATCATCGGACAAGGTACTTTTGGTGACCATGGAAGCCATTTGTACCAAAATGGTCAAGAAGTGCCACAAGTGTCGGATACACGCCAATCTTCAGCATGCACCGCCTTCCTTGCTGTACCCAATGACTTCACCTTGGCCGTTCTCTACATGGGGAATAGACGTGATTGGAAAGATCACACCCGCGAGCCAGCGGACCTTTGTTTCGTCCTAGTAGCCATCGACTATTTCACTAAATGGGTCGAGGCCGCCTCCTACAAAGTTACGAATGCCGAGAAAGGTTGCAGAATTCATCAAGCACAACATCATCTGCCGATATGGGGTTCCACAAGAGATGATATCCGATAATGGGTCACACTTCGAGAAGGAAACCGATCGCCTGCGGCCGAGTACAAAATCACGAGACACAAGTCATCTCCTTATAGGCCTCAAACAAACGGAGCGGTTGAAGCCGCGAACAAAACAATCGAGACTATCATCGGAAAAACGGCGATCGGCTGGAAAAGAGCGGCCCGACAAGCTACCATTCGCACTATGGGGTACCGCACTTGGTCCAGAACGGCTACGGGAGAAACTCCCTACGCCCTCACATTCGGGATGGAGGTTGTCTTACCGATAGAATTGGAAATACCATCACTAAGAGTTCTCCTAGAAAACCAAGTGAATGAAGTCGGTGGCTAGAAAGCGGATACGAAGAGCTAGCCCTATTGGACGAAAGAAGGTTGTAAGCGGCCGAACACGCTCAAGTTTACCAAAGAAGAATGGCAAGAGCTTTCAACAAAAAGGTCAAGACAAGGAACATCGAGTAGGCGACTGGGTGCTCCGTGAGCATCGTCCAGGACCTTTCAACCCGTTAGGCAAGTGGGGACCAAGATGGATAGGACCCTACATTGTGAAGAAGATATTCTGCGGGGAGCCCTTGGTGGTAGACTTAGACGGAGATCAACTACGAAGCCGGTCAACATGGACAAGCTCAAGAAGTACTTCGCGTGACTTGGCCTCCTTAAAAGAAATCGCTCGCTAGGTTGAAAATCCCGGAAAGGACGACCTAGGCAAAAATTAGAGCTAGCACAAGAAAAGAAGCCCGCTAGATTGAAAACCCGAAGGGCGGTCTAAGCAAAAGAAAGGGTGTGCATAAAAAAAAAAAAAAAAAAAAAAAAAAAAAAAAAGGGGGCCTTATCTCGCGCGAGATTACTCCACGGCTGGAGCCATATTTTGTCCTTTTCTCAAAAATGAACTACGTTGGACTGAGCCTCTTGTTTAATTCTTTGTAAAGAGGAACGTAGGCAGCCTTCGGGTTCGGTCTAATCAAATAAATAAATCAAAGTTGTCCCTTTTATTAATCGAATGCGTTTCATTAATGACAATAGGGAAATCCTAACCACAACGACTAATTTGCTAAGCTAACAAACTTGAAAAAAAAATAATAATACTAATAAAGCAGAAACAATTGATCTATCAAAGCAATCTCTTGGTACTCCTAAAGATCTAGCCTTTCATTAACTTGGTTGGCCGGCGGACATGGTCTCCACCGTCGTCGTGATCCTCCTTGCGCTTTGAGCCTCTCAAAGCGGGAACATCCTCGAGACGGTCAAAAGCGAGTTGAGACGATCAAAGACGGATTCCGACAATCTCTTGAAGACATGAGGCCTATCCAAAGCTTGCGTCTTTCAGGCATTCCCTTGCCTCGCCTCTCGTACCAATCCCCATCAAGAAAATCTGAGTTGGATCGGTTCGCACATTAGCGGGATCGGGTGAGCCTCGCTCCTTCGCAAGATCGCTAGCTACAAAAGAATCTCTTAGCAGTGAAAGCCGCAAATCATCAATCTTCTCTGCACTAGGATGACCGGTATGGAGGAACCAATCCAAATATTTGTCAGACAGGAAGATGCTTGCATTAAAAGTCCGAAGGTTCGACCAACGGTCCCGATTAGTTCCTTCACCCCATGCTTGAGCTAGCACCTGCGCAAACTCTACACCGATATACGACACTACACGAGAAGCTCCTTCGAAAAGATAAGTGCTGGCCGACCAAACCGACGGAGCACCGCTTGGGAAAGTAAAAGGAGGAATCTCGCAAACCCGGAAGAACAACCCTGTCAAAACCCTTGGTATTGGCAACATACTTGTTCAACCTCCAATAAGGTGGACACCGAGAGAATATCGCGGTTTCGGTCTTCGCAATCAACTCGGCCCATTCATCATTTGAAAGATCTTTGATCAACAACTTTCGCGTATGATATGTAAAAGGAGAATATTCCAACGGGGGACCTATCAACGTGAGATGCTCCCTAAGCCAAATAGTCAACGGGAGGGGACTCCGCTTGAGTCATGACGCCTTGATCCTATGCGGCTCATCAAGACCATGAAGGGTCTCACCCAAGATTAGCGGAATAATGTTCCTAGAACGTTTCCTAGCACAACGAGAACAACTTCCACCAGTTGGGAAGCGACCAAGCCGTCCCTGCACGTAAACAAAACATCTCCGAAAGAGAAAGAGCCGAGAAAGTTCCGCTTATGGACATGAAAAGCATCATCATCGGAATCACCGGTGAAGCGTCCGGAAAAGAAGAGCAATCAACCCACTTGCGGTGAACCAACCCATAGCAAGTATCAAGGATCCCTAACAATTCGTTCAAAGCCTCCGAATGATTCCTATGATACTTAGGAACAGCAATCTTACCGGTCAAAGGCATATCCAAAATAATGGCGAATTCCTCCACAAAAGAGGGGCACCATCTCATTCAAAGAAAAATTGAAAAGATGAATAGAGGGATCCCAAAATCGAGCAGCACCACCGCAATAACTTCCAATCCGGTTGGAGGTTCTTCAAAGTGAAAAGAATTCTAAATCCCAGTGCGCGATAAACTTATTGCGAGACCGGTTGCGAAACGACCTTACAAAATCCCTTGATGCTTGCTTGAAAGAGGCAATCACTTGAGAGGACAAAGAAAAATCATCGACAATCATGGACGTTGGGGCAATCTCCTTGGAAGCCATGGATCACGGGGTTGAAGAAGAAGACAAGAGTTTCACCCTAACGGGATATCTCTAGAGTTTGAAAGGCTAGAATAAGTTATCGGCCGGACTACGGGGTGATTTTATAGGGAAAGCGTCAAAATCCTGTTTGAAAAAGGAAGAGATTTACACTGGGTAGCGTGTCTCGTGCGAGACACCTTATCTCGCGAGATATACCTACGGCAAAGCAACGGCGGTTCTACTCAAACGGCGATCTAGCCCCGACTTGACAAAGCAAGTCTCGAAAAACTGCGTGTACGGTTCATAACATGCAATAAAACACCATACTCGGGCTCAAAATTGCGGCCTATCGGCCATTCCCATTTCCGAAAAGCACATGGAAAGTCGAGAAAGTTAATTAAACTAATTAGACCTAGGATTAGGGGCTCGAGAAAAAAAACCATTGTTTTGTGCTACCTACTTGTTCCTAACGCAGTACCGAAAAAAAGAAAAAAAATTGTCCGGGCCCACACACGGCCGATATGCATGCATCATCGAAATCATCATATAAAGAGAGAAAGGGGAGGGGATCACGCCATCAAGTCGCTCGAGCCGCCGGCACCTCCGCCATCACCACCGGGGGCTACCATCCCTCCTCGACCTCTTGGCTCCGCAAGTAGGGGTCATAGCCGAGGCCACCGTCGAGGCCGCCGAAGAAGCCTTCGAAGCGGCCTCTCGGACGGGTCCGACACCAAAGCCATCAACCCATGACCATCTTGGTCGCTCCACGGTTGTAATCGGTCGCGGATATGGTGACCGACAATCAAAGAAAAGAAGATGCTCGGATGAAGTCGGACATATACACTTATATGGACGAATACGAGAAACGAGAAACATACCGAAGAGACATCGGCGGGAGGCGGTAACCCTCGGGAATCGATCGGGAGACGGGATGTGCCCCATCATCGGCATGCTCCCCCATCATATACGTGTAGCTCGGAGGGCCGTGAGTGCGGGGCAAAGGCAGAGAACCGGTAGCAGAGGAGGAAGTGCTAGGGGCACCGTAACCCGAAGCGAAGCGGAGGCGGAGCCACGAGCATGTGATCGCCTATCCCCCACCCGGGAGGGGACCCATCAACCGAGGCGAGAAACTCCCGCATAAGAAGCCCGGGGATCACGCAAGCCGTCGCGGCATCACCCACCAAAAGACTAGCATAATCATCCTCCGGAATAGAGTGGGTGGGATACATCGACCTCGGCGGATCCGCGGCACCTGTATGATAGTCTACCACGGCCATGCTTTGGGAAGACCCGCTCACCGAGATACATGGTATCTCCCTCCAAAGATGCCAGCATCCTCTGCATCCCGGTGGCATCCCAAGCTCGATGCACCTCCAGCTCTAATAGGGTCCAAGGATATAGGCCCAACCTCTCATACTCAAAGGTGTCCAGCATGGCCCGCGCCTCCGCCACCGTCAAAGTCCAATCCTGGTCCTCCTCCTCATCAACGCTCCGATTCGGGTGGCTCCACCTCCTGATATCCGGAAACAAAGGGGCCCGGCTCTCCAACTCAAACCTATACAGCCCAAGGACGGTGTAGCCCCATATACGCACAAGAAAACGGAACAGATTCAGTAAGGGAACACAGATAGAGCATACAGACAGAAAACAGAAACAGAATCAAAGAGCATACCTCCCAGGCATAAGAATACCCCGACAGAGTATCCTTGGTATGCCTACACGCCTCATCCATGGCGTGGTAGCAGAAGGCCAGTCCCGCTGAGCCCCAATCGTAGCCGCTCACCTCATCCAGATCAACCAACAAACGTAACAGAGAAAGACGGGCCGTAGAAGAATGGTTCGCAAAAATGGTCTCAGAAAGGATGTACCAGAGGGCCCCCCTCACCAACCGATCAGTATGCATATTTGGCTTCTCAGCATACTCCTCAATCTGACGCCGGAGGGGAGTCAACTCAGCAGCAAACCCCTTGACCTTGTTAGGGGGGAAACCAATCAACTGCCTCCACGCGGCTGGACCCGTAGGCTTGAAATTCGGAAACTTCGGCAGGGGATCGCCAATAAATTCCAATCCCGTGATGGCCAGAAAGTCAGTCGGAGTCATAGTCGCTTCCCCGAAGCGCAAGTGAACGGTGTGGGTAGTGTCCCACCACCTCTCCCGAATAGCCTGGAGAACTTGGGGGGTCCGCCTTATTCCCCTAAGATTGTCAACAAAAGTCAACAAACCCGTTTGGGCCACCCTAGCTCGGACGCCGTCAAGATCTTTGATCTTGTCCCAAACCGCCTTAGCCATTTTCGGACTCCCCCGACAGTTCTTAATTGGCTTGTACGACTGCAAAACAGAGGAAAAACAGAGAGGGCAACATTAGAAATTATTCCATGTCAAGAAATCAATGAAATAGAAGAAATTTTTCATTGGGGCATTTCATCGAACACTTGGCGTGCGTACAAGAAAAGCTTGCCCAAGGATGTCAATCATAATCCGAATCAACCTCTCCTACAATCCATGATGTGTAGGAGGCTCATACGCACACAATGCAACAACAAACATCCAAAGAAATGCACAAAATCAAAGCATGCAAGAGGAACCTAGTTCTAGGCATGAACAAGAACAAAAGCCATTGATGGAACTTTGAATTCAAGGGAAAGGGGATTCAAGATCAATGCAATACAAGAATCAAGTGGTGAGGAAGAAACTCTTACCAAGCCCTCCCGGACAGCGGTAGAGATGTGGGCGTGCCTATCAAAGGGAAACGTGGAAAAACCGGCACCGCAAGTCACGGAACGAGTCAAACGTGACATGCGCACAATCGCCCGGTACGGCACCAGTCGCCCGAGAACCGAGTGGTCCAAAGATCAACTCAATCCACATGATTCAGAGCCCAGAAAGGTGAATCATCAAAGAAAAAGCCCGGTCCAACGCCCAGACAGGTGGATCGTCATCAGAAAAGCCCGGTCCAACGCCCAAACAGGTGGATCGTCATCAGAAAAGCCCGGTCCAACGCCCAAACAGGTGGATCGTCCATCGGTAAAGCCTCGGCCCAACGCCCGCATGTGGATCGTCATCAGAAAAGCTCGGTCCAATGCCCAAACAGGTGGATCGTCATCAACCAAAAAAGCCCGGTCCAACGCCCAAACAGGTGGATCGTCATCAGAAAAGCCCGATTCAACGCCCAAACAGGTGAATCGTCATCCCCAACAACAAAAAGCCCGATTCGGAGCCCAGAAAGGCGAATCGTCACAAAATCGACAGGACTCAGAGGACCGGACAGGTAAGCCTCTGTTTTCTAACATATTTCCCGCAGGTTCGGAGCCCAGACAGGCGAATCTTCAGACAGACAGGTATATTCAGAATTGGGTCTTGATTTGATTCCTCAGTATGAATTTACCTTTTCAAAAAATAAAATCTTCGCAATTTTCAAATGATTTTCAAAATACCTAAAGCAACCTTTTCGTGTTTTGGAGTCGAACTACGTTATGGTCTGATTCTCCGATAGAGATACGTAGGCAGTCGTGCGGCACGAGATATCTCCCTCTGCAGATTGCAGACGACAGTTCCCTCGTCGATTTCAACCTCTTTTCGGGATAAAACTTTATCTCTCCGGCCAACCAATGGGAGAGGAGGTCTAGAACCATCTGATAGGGTTTTAACTCTCCACTTCTTCATATCCAACCTCTATAAATACTTGGTGACTTCCAAGGCTCAAGAGGTCGGAGGTCGAAAATCCCAAACCGCGAATTTACACAACACACACACATTTTGTCGTTTTCTTTCCCTGAAAGAATCCCTCAAAATCACCCTAAAACTCACCTCATAGTTTGTTTGTCAACCTTGTTGATAAACAAGCATCACCCTCCAAATCAAGGACCAAGGCGAAGCTCTGTCCGTGTGAAGGTTCGACTCTAAACTTGAGTCGAAACTCTGCCCAAATCACCTCACGCAAGGTAATTCCTAATCTTCCTTCTAATTGATTGTTAGAGTGGTATAAGTCCATAGAATCTAGAATTGGCCTAGAGCCTTTCCAAATCATGGAGACGGTCTCGAAGCAATCGATTCTACATTCCGTTTGACCTCGTCAAATGGACCTTTATTTGCAGTATTTGGATTCGTTTTTTACTTCTTCTTTTGAAAAACCTCTCTTTTCTTTAGCAAGACCGATCTCCGAATTGGGTGAAATGGATGCCTTCTAAACCTACCCATTTCATAACCTAAGCCCCGAACTCAAAATCTCTTTCAAATGGTTTTTCTATGTTTTCAATCAAATAATATAGGTGGCGACTCATAAAAATAAAAAGAATCAGAATTTCTTTCTCACAACGCTACACAACCCTAAATGGTTATCAACTGTCATAGTTCAACAACATTGGTACAAACCAAACAACCTTCATTAAACTCAATATTCATTAAATGTAAATAACCAGTAAAACTAAAGAGGCGAGCGAGGATGCAAATGCTAAACAATACTCTGTAACATTTTATAAATGGGAAACGGAAACCAGGGTTTACAATTAAATGTTTTAAAAAATTGGAAGTGGTAATCGAGGGTTTACATACCTTGAAACGATGCAAAGAAGTAGCGGTGGAGGAGGAGAGGAGTGGGTGGCGGTTAGCGGCAAAAGATGTAAAAGGGACGGCGGTGGCGATGGAGTTGAGGGAGAGATCTGAAGGGGAGATGCTGAGAGATTAGAGAAGAACACGGCGGATTTAAGGAGAGAGAGAGATGAGAGATCGGAATTAATCGTGGCCATGAGGCGACGGCGGCAGCTCAGTGTGAGGGAAGAGAGAGAGATGAGAGATCGTAGTTTAAGGAAAGAGAGAGTTTAGGTCGTAAACGATTTTGGGGAGGGATAATTTGTATTTATAATTAACCTTAGCGACGGAACAATTCCGCTGGTAGAAATAAATTTCAGCGGCAGAATTGAATTCCGTCGATAGAATTAACTATCACCGACGGTTAATCCCGCCGCTGGTTATTACGAAATCACGGGGATTGATGACTTGTCTCTGTGCACCGACGGAAATGGTATTTCGTCGGTGGTAATTTTAATTTAATTAATATCAGTATTTTTATTTATATAAAACATAAAAATTATTTTAAATAAAATATAACAAATTACTTTCAAAAAAAATAAGTATAAGTCAATAAATATTATTTTTGAAAAATAAATAAATCATAAATTAAAATAAAATAAAAAGAGAGCTAAATAAATAAAAAAAATTAAATTAACACCGATGAAATTATTCCGCCGTTACTACCACCACTAGCACTACTACCACTACTACCACCACCAACACCACCACTACAACTACCACCACCACTACTACCACCACTAATATCACTACTATCACTACTACCACTACTACCACCACCACTACTACCACTACCACAACAACTACCACCACCACTACTACCACTACCACAACTACAACCACACTACTACCGCTACTACCACTAATACTACCACTACCACCACCCCTACCACCACCACTACTACCACTACCACCACTACTGTCACTACCACTACTACTACCACCACCACCACCATCACCACCACTACCACTACCACTACCACCACTAATACTACCACCACTACTACCACTACCACCACTACTATCACACTACTACCGCTACTACCACTACTACTACCACTACCACCACTACTACTACCACCACTACTACCACTACCACCACTACCACTACTACTACCACCACCACCACCACCACCCCACCACTACCACTACCATTACCACTACCACCACTAATTCTACCACCACTACTACCCCTACCACCACTACTACCCCTACCACCACTACTACCACACTACTACCGCTACTACCACTACAACCACCCCTACCACCACCACTACCACCACTACTACAACTATCACTACTACCACCATCACCACCACCACCACCACCACAACTACCACTAACACTACCACTACCACCACTAATACTACCACTACTACTTCCACTACTACTACCACTACTATCACACTACTACTGCTACTACCACTACCAGAAACAGGTGGTTTAGCGACGGAATTATCAGCGACGGATTCATTCCGTCGCTAAATAGCGGCGAAATATAAGCTTTAGCGTCGGAATTATTTTGGCGTCAAATTTAGCGACGGAATTTAATTCCGCCGCTATATTCCGCTGCTAAAACGAATATTCCTCGAATATTCGTTTAATTACCGCCACAGTTTTCGCGGTTGATTTACCGACGGATTATTCCACCGCTAAATCTTTATCAGCGACGGAATTATTCCGCCGGTAAAAATATATCATTTTTATATTTTTTTATTTATCAGCGTCGGAAATATTCCGACGGTGAAATTAAAATATTTTTTATTTTTTTTTTTGAATATTACACCGACGGAATATTTCCGCCGCTGAATAATTAATTTTTTTTAAATTTATCAGCGTCGGAAATATTCCGACGGTGAAATTAAATGTTTTTTTTTAATTAAACACCGACGGAATATTTCCGCCGCTGATAATTTAATATATTTTTATTTATCAGCGACGGAAATATTCCGTTGCTGATAATAAAATGTAATTTTTGTTTATTTTTAGAACTAATTAACAAAATAACAAACTATACCCTATACACTATATATCCTATACACTATATATCCTATACCCTATACCCTATACCCTATACACTATACCCTATACCCTATACCCTATACCCTATACACTATACCCTATACACTATACACTATACACTATACCCTAAACCCTATACACTATACCCTATACCCTATACCCTATACACTATACACTATACCCTATACACTATACACTATACCCTATACCCTATACACTATACCCTATACCCTATACACTATACACTATACCCCTACCACCCCTACCACCACCACTACTACCACTACCACCACCACTACTACCACTACCACCACTACTACCACACTACTACTGCTACTACCACTACTACTACCACTACTACTACCACTATCACCACCCTTATCACCACCACTTCTACCACTACCACCACTACTACCACTACTACCACTACCACCACAACTACTACCGCAACCACCATTACTACCACTACTATCGCTACTACCACTACTACTAATCCATATACCGTAAACCCTAAATCTCAAATCTCATATACTTATGCCCCAACCCCTAAACCCTATATCGTATACTTATACCCCAACCCCTAAACCTTAAACCCTAAATCATATACTTACACCCCGAACTCTAAACCCTTAACCCTAAACCCTTAACCTTAAATCTCAAATCTTATATACTTATACCCCAACCCCTATACCCTAAATCATATACTTATACCTCGAACCCTAAACCCTAAATCCTAAACAACTTAAAGTACATAGAAGAAAAGAGGGACAGACTACCCTATATTTATTTATTTATTTTTTTTTTTAACTTTTTATTCACTAGGAAATAATATTTTAGACTTTGTTAATTAGTGGTTTTTTTTTTACAAAAAGATATATAAAAAAAGATAGAAAAAAACTAAATAAATGAAAGTGTATAGAAGAAAAGAGGGACAGACTACTATATTTATTTATTTTTATTTTTTTATTGACTAGGAAATAGTATTTTATAATTTGTTAATTAGTGATTTTTTTAAAAAATATTAAAACAAAATTAAATTACCACCGACGAAATAATTACGTCGCTGATAAATTAAAAAAAAATTAAAAAAAAATTAAATTATCACCGACGGAATAATTTCGTCGCTGATAAATTAAAAAAAATTAAATTATCACCAACGGAATAATTCCATCGCTGATAAATTAAAAAAAAAAATTAAAAAGCAAAATTAAATTATGACCGACGAAATAATTCTGTCGCTGATAAATTAAAAAAAATTAAATTAAATTATCACCGACAAAATATTTCTGCCGCTGATAAATTAAAAAAATTAAATTAACACCGACAGATTAATTCTGCCGCTGATAAAAGAAATAGCGACAGAATATTCCGTCGATAAAGTCAAGACCGGTCAAACACACATTAGTGGCGGTATTGAAACGAATATTCGTTTTTAGTGACGAAATCCAGCGGCGGAATTAAATTCCGTCGATAATTTCGGCGCAAAATTTATTCCGTCGCTATAGCATCATTTCTGCCGCTATATAGTGACGGAATAATTCCGCCGCAGGATATTTCGTCGCTAAAGACCCAGTTTCTAGTAGTGTACACATATAATACATGTATGACATAATATATGCATAATATATGTATGTATGAATCAATATATTAATTAATATTTTCTTACATTGTACAAACAATGAAGCATGATTAAAAATATTTGTATTTTTAAAATGAACCAAACTGTATAAATTGTACAATAAATAAAACTAATCTAAAAATTTTGTACTTACATGGTGAAATAGTATATATTGTATACACGATAGACATTTTGTTTTTTTAATTAAAAAATAAATTATTCTTTTCTAATCAACATATATTTATCTAATATAATAATATTTTCATAAAAATAAAAATAAAAAAATATTTATTATTGTAGTTGCATATATATATATATATATATATATATATATATATATATATTTAAATATAATATTAAAAAAAGTCTATCATGTACACACACATATATGTGTATGTATATACATTTATTTAAATACATATCTATATATATATACACATATATATGTGTATGCATAGATACATATATATATATATATATATATATATATATACATAGATACATATATATTTGTATGTATTTATGCATACACCGATAGACATATATGTGTATATATATGTATTAATGTGTCATGCAAATACATATATGTGTATATATATATTCATGTATCTATGCATACACACACAAATATGTGTGTGTATATATATATATATATATATATATATGTATATATATATATATGTATATATATATATGTATATATATATGTATATATGTATATATATATATATGTATATATATGTATGTTATTTCTTTTTCTAAACCCTAAAGCTTAAACCCTAAATACAATAAATGGGACAAAGACCAAGATGAGCTCGACTCGTTTCGACTCGAGCTCGATAACAACTCGAGATCGAGCTCGATAAGGCTTGAACTCAAACTTGTCTGATCTTAGATTTTTCAAAAAAAAAAAAAATCCAAGCTTGAGCTCGGCTCGTTAAACCTCGGGGAGCAACTTGCGAATTGCTCGAAAATCGATTCGATTCGAGCAATTAGTTGAGCAACATTTAAATATTAAATATCAAATAACTAAATTCGCTTGATAAATAAATATGAATAATTTTACTTTTATGTTTTCAAAAAGTAAATTTTACTTATAAATATTTAACTTTAATGATTGTCTATTTTTTTAATGGACACTCTAACATCTATTTTTGAGAAAATTTTGGAGCGAAATATATATAAATATATTTGTTTGCTAGGAAAATTATATACTCCATCCCACCCAAAATAAACTACCATTTTGAACTTAATGGTCATTTTGAAAAAGTTAATTTTTGGTTAAAAAATCATAAAATTCTTCCTATTTGTTTTCTAACATATTTGCAAAAATATAATCAATTATGAAAAAACTGAAAAAAAAAATTGGGACAAAGACCAAGATGAGCTCGAGCTCGGCTCGTTTCGACTCGAGCTCGATAACAACTCGAGATCGAGCTCGATAAGGCTTGAACTCAAACTTGTCTGATCTTAGATTTTTCAAAAAAAAAAAAAAAAAAAAATCCAAGCTCAAATTCGGCTCGTTAAACCTCGGGTTCGAGCAACTTGCGAATTGCTCGAAAATCGATTCGATTCGAGCTTGAACGATCAACCTGTGCTTGAGTTCGATAATTTTTAAACGAGCTCGAGCTCGAAACTCTAAACCTCGACTCGGCTCGGCTCATTTACAGCCCTAGACATGACCCTTGGTTTGTACCATGTTGTATGGGCTGTTGATTTGGGGTACACAAAGATTGATTTTGGGCGAATTCAAAGGTTGTTTTTGATGGAGTGCTTTTATTTTCACATGGTTTTTCTGAGTTGGACAACATTTTTAGTGCATGTTGGAATATGCTTAATCCAATTTTTTTCTCTATTTATTTAGTTCGTCGGCAAATGTTATAGCCAATTGAACGGTATAAACCGAGGTACGAACGTGGGTAATGGCCGGGCAAGGCCCAATGAATTGGGCCCAAAATATAATTCATACAATTCTCAATTACGACAAAAGGAGTAGGCCTGCCCTACCTTTGCTCATCGTGCCTCCTCGTCAATCTCACTATGTCGACGTAGACATAGCAGAGCGTACATTGACTAAGGCATGGAATTCATGTATGCTGATGAGGCAAACTCTCATTTGACGAGCAAGGCATCCAGTAAGGCTGACCTAGGCGTCATTAAAAGACGAGAAGCTCCCTCCTCGGTCATCAGCAAAGTAAGGAAATGGGCTTCCTTATCCTCACCTCTCTCTTCCTCGACATCAAACCCGGATGGCCAAGTATCGCATGCCGAGGAGCATGCTTCCAAGGCGCACGTGTGGAATAATATTACCTAATCCTACTCAAACAATGATTGTGGTTAGTTATAATCCCACTATAATTATAACCTCCTCACATACAAATTCCTATTCACATTATTTTGGTAACACATCTTTTGAATGTAAACTCTTCTCAATTGATTTCTCTCTCTAAACACAAATACTTACTCTCACATCGGAGGGCCTTCGCCGGTGAAGCCCCGGCTTAGTTTACGTGTTTGTTCTTCTTTTTCAGGCTATTCAATCATCCAGGATACAACATGCCGCTAGATTTGGGCTGATCTGAACATTTTTGGCATCATCAGTTTGGTTCAATTGCCGGGAAACGATTCGTGTCATCCATTTAATAGCTTGAAAAATTCTGCTCCACTCTCCTAATCCTAATGGAAGACGGACATACTGCTAGTATTACTCTTGATTCGGATATATTCATGTGGAGGATACTCATGGCAACACTAGGACTGCTTTTCATTTTCCCAATGGGGAACTGCCTTCTCTTCCGCCATTGATTGATGGAATGTCGCCCCTAGGAATGAATCTGCGTTCTAGGGGAGAGCCAGTAACCGAGGGAACGCGGCTAAACCCTCCTCGTCGTCGGCGCCGAGGGAGACCTGCGGGCAGCCAGACGAGGAGGAACACCGCTCAGAGGGATACTGGAGCTTCCCCCAAACAGATTGATCGCAAAACTCTCCTGCATCAACAGATGGAAACTCTGCAATACATTTATGAAACACAAAATGCCTTGCTACAATTGGATCCTGAACACTCCCTGGCTAAATTCATGAGGCTTACGAGGACTGGAAATTCCCTTGGAGGGGAAAGTCATCTTGATAGGCGTGGTAGTCGGGGGAATAGAGAAAATCTTCCTCCTGGCCAACATCCCCCTCATCATGGCATTGCTACTAGATCCAAGCAAAACCCCAGGATGTCCCTCCTCATCATAAGGCTCCTGGACATGGAAACACGAGAAACGAGTTAGACTTGAGAAGTCATTTGAACCACCAAAGGGATTAGGAGGTTGATTATCCTGACTTGAGAGCAAGGCTTAGTCAGGCCATACAAAAATCCCCTCCTCATCGTAACCCCTCTCATCGGCATAGGAGCCTTCCTCGGCATAGGGTCTCGGCCTAGAAGCCCTCCTCGTCACAGGACTCCTCCCCATCCAAAAATGGCACCTAGAAGGGACAGAGCACCATCTGGGAATGGGGACAATCACCAGGAACATGTGGAACACAGTAGAGTGAATAGGCACAGAAACAAAGAAAGGACCCACCGTAGCTCTCATTTTTACTCAGGGATCGATGCAAGAGATATTCTCCTCTTGAAAAAGAGACTAGATGAAATGGAAATGGAGAGGAAAGAAATAGATGATGATGATGATACCAGTGCCACTCGTCGTTTATCCCAGTGGATTAATGATCTACCTCCCAATCCTGCTATTAAAATCCCAAATTTTGAAAAATATGCGGGAATCACAGATGCACGGGACCATGTGCAAAGTTTTGAATCCACTATAGCCCTCCTCACTAAGGCATATGATATCCTCTGCTAGGCCTTCGTGAGTATCTTCTTCGGAATAACTTTATCCTGGTTTCGTGAGCAAAAGAAGGGAGCATCGATAGCTGGAAAATCATGAGGAGGAGGTTTCTGGACCATTTTGCAACAGCAGGAAAGAGAAAGAAAAGACTGACAGATCCTGCTTATATTGAGCAAGGGAAGAATGAAACAACTTTGAGTTACTATAATTGATTCAGAGCCATTGCAGACCAAGTAGAGGAAAGTATGACAGAGAAGGAGGTGATTGTTTGCTTTAACTCCGGACTGAGATCCGGAAAGTTGATCTATAAACTTTCTGCCAGAGAGCCTAAGTCAAAATCCGATCTGTACAATGTGGCTTACTCCATAGAAATGGCAGAAGAGAAAAGTAAGAAGAGGTCTCAAAAACCAGAGACAGACGCAGCCGGTGCCAACTAGGCTACAAATGCAAGTGGCTACAAGGGGAAGAATAGAACTCAGGCTAATGAAAGAACCGAGGCTTTTACCCCCCTCACCAAACCTATCACAGAGATCATGCATTTGGTAAATCTACCAAGTCTCGGGCCATTTGATGAAAGAACAAAATACTCGTGACAGCTCCAAATATTGTGCCTTCCACAAGGATCACGGACATGACACAGAGAATTGCATATCCCTCAAGAGAATGATCCAGAGATGTGTAGACGAGGGAAAACTTGATCGCTACATTATGAGAAAGGATAGCAAGAGAAAAAGAAAGGATGACGATGGTAATGAAAAAGATTATGAAATGGAAGACAAACCTCCTAAGGCTATGCTTCATGCTATAAGAGAAGAGATTGTTTCGAACAAAAAATTGAAAGACCAGATACATGAGCTAAATAAAGTCTATCGCATCCTCGCCTGGATTCATAAGGAAGAGCTTGTCATCAGCTTCAGCCCTAATAAACTAGCTGGAAGTCACGTGGCTCGCGAACACCCCTTGGTGAATAAAGAGAGGATTGACAACTGTGAATCTGAGAGACTCCTCATAGACTTGGGGACCCATCGAGATATTTTGTATTACTCTACCTTCCAGAAAATGAATCTGAAGGACAGCATGCTGGAGCCATACTCTGGAAGACTGAAAGGCTTTACCAACCACAAAAGTCAGCACCATGGGGACAATTGACTTATTGTTGGAAGTGGGAGAACATCCCTTCCGAGCCGAGGCTACAATAACATTCGTAGTCATGGACCTAGCAAGCGACTACCATGCCATCATAGGCATTCCAAGTCAAGGCAAACTTGGGTTGGTCGCCTCCCTCCCTCACAACGAGTTAAATTCCCTACTCGTCCAGAAATGGAGCCCTTAGATGAATTGGAGGAAATTATGCTCAATCATGACTATCCAGAGCAGAAAATAAAAATTGGGGGCCAGCTCTCCCCAGAAGAAATGGAAGAGATCATCACCCTCCAAAAAACTGCTAGGTCGAAGATATGAGAAGAATAAAGGAAGAGATAGCTCTCCATAAGTTGAATGTTGACCCGTGTTCTTAACCTATCTAGAAGACAAGGAGAATTTTTATAAACGATAAGGAAGTTACTATCAAGGGGGAAGTGCAGAAATTACTAAGTGCTGCAATCATCAAGGAAGCAATATACCCTGTTTTGTTGGCTAATGTTGTGATGGTCAAGAAACATAATGGGAAGTGGCGAATGTGTGTAGATTTCATAGATCTCAACAAGGCCTGCCCGAAAGACAGTTACCCTCTCCCCAAGATTGAAAATATGGTAGACTCCATTGCTGGAAATAGAACTCTCAGTTTCTTAGACGCCTATTCTGGTAATCACCAGATAAAAATGGCTGAGGAAGACATTGAAAAATAGCCTTTCAGGCAGCTGGAGGAATTTATTGCTACACTATGATTCCCTTTGGGCTAAAAAAGCGGGCGCAATGTACCAGCGCATGGTCGAAAAAGTCTTTGGAGAACAGATAGGCCGTAACATGGAAGCCTACATTGATGACATGGTCATCAAGACTAGAAGTGGCAGTCACGCCCCTGACTTGGAAGAAACTTTTGACAACCTACGAGCTAACAAAATGAAACTGAATCCAAGCAAATGCGTATTCTATGTGACAGTCGGGAAGTTCCAAGGATTTATGGAATCACAAAGAGGAATCGAGGCGAATTTGGAAAAAAATAAAGCCTTGATTGATATGCAAGAACCTGCCAGCATTAAGGAGGTTCAAAGGTTGAATGGAATTAGAATAGCAGCCATTGGGAGATGCAAAGTCTGCGGAAAAATCGCTGCCTTTCTTCAAACTATTGAAGGGGACCAAGAGCTTCTCCTGGAAATATGAATGCTCTAAATCATTCAAACTGTTGAATAAGTACTTGGGATCCCATCCTTTGTTGAGCAGCCCTGTCATGGGAGAAATGCTATATGTCTTCCTATTAGCAACAAACAACACTATAGCTGCGGTACTAGTTCGGAATAAAGGAACCACTCAAAACCCTATCTACTATGTGAGTAAGTCATTATCAGATGTGAAAGCAGATACTTTAATGCAGAGAAGATAGCCTACGCCCTAGTTATAACGGCAAGAAAGTTACGAGTATACTTTTCTGCACATCCCATAACTATATACACCAATGCGCCTCTGAAGAAAATCTTGCATAAGTTGGATTGCTCAGGACGTCTCCTTAATTGGTCTAACGAGCTCACTGAGTTTGATATCAGATACCAACCTAGGAAGACACTCCTAGCGCAGCCTCAGGTCGATTTTATGGTTGAAACCACCTTCATATGTGAGCACGACCCCATCTCCCATAAGCGCAAAAAACCTGCGGGGAAAGAACCGACCATTGAGCTCCCATCTAACTATTGGGTCATATACACAGATGGTTCATCCACTAAGGAAAGAAGCGGAGCTGGAATTGTACTAGCAAGCCCAGACTGAGAGCATACCATCCAAGACTTAATCATATTCAAGTTCTCTGCTTCCAACAATTAAGCTAAGTACGAGGCTCTAATATTTGGCATAGAGTTGGCATCCTTCTATGGAGCAACCAAAATCGCTGCTTTCTGTGACTCCCAGCTCATAATGAAGCAGATAAAAGGGGAGTATAACACTCAACATCCCATACTTACAAAGTATAAGGACCTTGTCATAGACATGACAAAAAAACTGGAATTCTTTGAAATAAGTCAGATAGGAAGGGAGGATAATCATATGGCAAATGTTCTATCTAAACTAGAAACTATTGAAGTGGCAGATCCTGACTCTAACCTACTCATAGTTGTAAGTACCCAAATCCGGATCGTCAAAATCCGTTAAAAGTTAACCGGAATCTGTTAACTGGCCCGCTCCAGGTTAACCAGAATCCGTTAAACTCCCCATTCTCAAGCCAACAAGATGTCCCGGGTCTGCCCCGTGCATCCCAACGTCAAAGCGTACTCAACACACATTATCACACGTAAAAGTACAACTTTTCCTGAAAAACACACTTTTTGGCACTTTTCGGGGGTGTTTCGGACATTTTTCGGACAGTTATTTAAAAAACGGACAAAACTAGGAATAACGGGACGAAAACCCTAGCCTAGGTGAGTCATAGGGGCACGTGGCACGCATGCCACAGCCCTCTAGTCAACCTCAATCAGATTTCAGAGTGAAAAGACCAAAATACCCCTGAGATTGAGTCACAGTCCGTCCGAACTGTTTTACAGGCAAAATAAAATTGCCAACAGGTCCTCCCATTTTCCAAAATACCACAAACCCCCCCCCCCCCAAATTTAGGATAAGTTCGTCTGGACTGTTTTACAAAATCACCCTATAAATACAGAGGGCTGTCAAAACATTTTAAGGAAGGAAAAATATTATCCTTTTTCACAAATCCCACGGCATAAGCAATTTCTACCCCCTCCCGAGTCCCGTTTTGTCTCGATTTGCGTGAAAACCTCGTCTTTCAACCAAACACGGACCAAACAACCTCGAAACACCCTTCCAAACACTAAACCGTATCCCGTATATGCCTCCCGAGCCAAAAGAGTCAACCCCTAGCCATAGGTAACACTCTCTCTCCCTAAACACTCGTTCTGTCTCGGTTTACGCGCCAGTCGCTACAACCGTTTCGGTCGAAAGTCATTGAAATGTAGACATCACCGCCTAACAGGGTTCGATACGTTTTAGTCAAAGATCCTCTTCTCTCTCGTAAGATAAGTAATCTCGGGTTAAAACGGCATTCCGGCCCCGTTCTTTACTTTTATGTCATTTATGGTACGAATCGTTTGATCCGTTGATTCGCAATTTCATAGTCCGAACCGTTTGGTTCGTGATAGTCATTTACCAATTCTGGATCATTTGATCTGTTGATTGTCATTTAAATTACGCAACTTTTCAAGTCCGAGCCGTTTGGTTCGTTGATCGCACCTTTAAAATCCGGATCGTTTGATTTCGTTGATACCACATTTTAAATACTGTCATTTACAAGTCTGAGCCGTTTGGCTTGTGATAGTATTTACTTATCAAAGTCCGAGTCGCAAAACGATTCGTTGATCGCATATCATTTAATGCTTTTTTCCCGTAAAATCGCTAACAATGTAATGCCCGGTTCAAAACCGGAGTTCGTCATTCGAACTCTCTTTCAAAATGCGCAAAGTGACGTTTGGCATCCAAACGATCATTTTTAATTTCAAAACCCGACGTTTGACATTCAAACGCTCTTTTCTTAAAAGTCAACATTTAACACTTAAGTTATAGATTCAAACTCGTCATTCGCACCTCTTTTCCTAAGAAACTCCAAAACCGACGTTTGTCATTCAAACGCTCGCTTTTTCCCAAAATCATAAAATCAACGTTTGACATTCAAACCAAAATTAAGCTTGTCATTCAAGCCCCCATTTTCAAAATGCAAACACACACATACACACAATTTTGAGAAAGGTAGAAAGACTCGTCATACGAGGCGTTTTGGGTGATCTCAAAATACTCTTCCCGAAACGTAACGTGACCTCCGAACCTAACAATCTCCGGTACTAAAAAAGCATTTTGTAAAGTTTTGGCTACCAATCAAAACGTCCCATTTTCAAGCATTTTCAAAGTTTTTGCTACCAATAAAAACGACACCCCCTTTTCAAGCCATTTTCAACGTTTGGGCTCAAAATGCAAAACCGCGTGGTGATTCCTCTCCTTCTCGAAAGCGAGGTCCCAAACATCCGCGAAAGACAACCGCATCGCCGCGCGGCCCCGCACGCGATCCCGGGTAATTTCAGTTGGCGACTCCGCTGGGGAGAAGGATACTTTTTCAAAACTGCCGTTGTTTTCAAAAAGCATTCCGTGGGTCAAACTTTCATTTACCCTTCCTCATTTTTGTGTGTGTTGTTCAAAACATCGAACGGTTTTTAAAAAAATGTGTTGCATTTTTCATCTAAAATCATAACATGTTCGTGCATTCCCGTTCATACTTGATTTTCATGTTACATTTTGAACTGCGCATAAATTCTTTAAAACACATTCTGAAAATCTCTATTTTACTCAGAAAAAGAATTTAGTGACCGCACACTACTTGCACTGCTGCCTCGGTACACCGCACGCTACACGCACCTGCTGCCTCGGTACACTACACACTACGACCCGTAACCCGGGATGACCGTTCGCCAGCGGTTGGTCTCGCTGACACCTTTCGAGCGTGCGCGGGGTCATCCCAAATGTAAACCCATCCTAGCCAGTGTCAGCCATGCACTCTTGGTGTCACACTTCGTCCAAGACCCCGGTTGGTTTTTGGCTTAGTACGTGTCATAAAGCCCAAGTGTATGTTTTTACGCCGGGTTCCCTCACAAGTCAAGCTTGAAAGATTAAGACCGAAGGTCATTCCTGACCCGAAGTCTTGAGCTTTTCAGCCTTGACTTTGACGCGGAGCTCTGTCGAAAAACATACCCGAAGGTTCAATGTGACACCGTGTCACCAAACCCTCAGCGTATGCACCGTACCTGTCACGACCCTAAACTTAGACACCAATTTGGGCACACGTGGAGCACGTGGGGGTGGGGTGCATGGCATCTCCTGGTAGACATTATATGATTATTGCACTGTTATGTGGTTATTTTTATATATTTTGGCCAACTTATGTGATTTAGGGTGGGAATAAAATAAATTTAATTATATAATGTCTAATTGGACCAAATGGTAATTATGTGTTAAAGTTATAACATTTGAATTTTTAAGTGAAATGTTATAAAAAGTATTGGGGAGCTTGAGTGTAAATAAAATCTCAAGGTGGTTGTTTGTAGGAGTGTGAAACTGGAAGGAGCTAAAGTGTAAATTTCCTTATATAAATCTTCAAATTCTCCCAGAAGATTCATTTAGAAAAAAATCAGTATCCTTCCCTCCTACGTATCGTTACATAAACCTAGGGTTACCTTCAGAAATTCACAACAATTCAACCGTTGATCCGTTGTTGATTCCGACTGCATATTTGTGATCAGTGCGTCGATTAGAACAAGAGTAGCCGGTTAAATCCTTCTTTTATTTCGAACAATATTGTTAAGTTATTATGGTTTTATTCAAATAATTGTTCATGCCAAGTAAATGATGTTATTATGTGATATAAATGATCTTTGATAAAGTGGATCATTTTATTTTGAATGATGGAATGAAAAGAAAATGAGTTGAATGGAACTTGAATCCATGGCTTTAGTAAGGGGGTTGAATTTGATAGAGTGGGTGTTAAACCTGTTATATGGTATGGAGGGAGTATGTTTGATTGATATGTAACTCCTATATTATTATTATAAATGGTTTATACCTCTTGGTCATGGATGGAACTGAAACTGGTAAGTGTTTAGTGGTAACAGATGTTGTCCAGCCAAGAACAGGGATTCTGGTGTTGGGCACGACTCGTGCCATTTAGCAAGCTTTATGGAGTCGTGAAACACTACCTGACCCCTGAGGTTGTGGTCATGAAAGGTAGTCATGAAATCTGAGTCAGTCGTGCGGGGTTTGGGTACGACTCGTGCCCATTAGAATGAGTCGTGACCAGGTTAGGTCATGCCGTGCGACACTCATGGCCCAGGACTGTGTTTTGGGGCTGACTTTGCAAGCTTTTGAGCATAATGAACCTAGCTTGGATTGAGTCCCTTTATGGCTATACTTCTAGTACAACTTTAGTACTATATAATGGAACCTTAAAGGGTCCAAATTGATATTGAGAAGGGCTTTAAATATTGTCCCAAAACTGGTTGAAAGTCAATTTTAAACGTTAACCAAAGTTGTCAAAATTGGGTAAATTTATATTGAACCTTTATAGAAGGTGTGCCACGTTATGTTTTGAGCATGTAGGGCTACGTGTATTACATTGTACCTCTACGTGGGGTTACCTCTATATAGTTATTGATTCATATAAGGCATGAAATAATGGTAGCACCATGTTATGGTTGAGCACGAGTAGGTATACCCTATTATTGCATTGATACAATTCCATAGTGTTTAGATATACCTCACACTATCGTGATGGTTCGACGGGAGTGATATTATCATATTATGTATTGATATCCCAATTATGAATTTGTACTCAAGTAACGGTTTATGTACTTGAACGTTTACATCAGCATGGTTGGTTGTGACTCAATCATGTTTAAATATATGTTGCACTATTTCATTAGTTACAGAAAGAGTATAAATACCATGTGTTGGATTATTGTACTCTATAGTGTT
The DNA here is from genome assembly GCA_022495995.1 of Adenophora triphylla var. japonica. Lineage (NCBI taxonomy): Eukaryota > Viridiplantae > Streptophyta > Magnoliopsida > Asterales > Campanulaceae > Adenophora > Adenophora triphylla. The sequence continues at coordinate 73,155 of JAFEMH010001119.1, read as the reverse complement.
TAAGTATATGTCACGCTATTGTGAAGGCTTGGCAGGACTGGGTTTTGGGTAGTAAGATTGCAAGTGTGTAAACATGGGCAACTTAGTACGGAATTGATTCCTCTTTGACTATAACGCTAGTACAACATTAGTACTAGGTAAGGGAGTCTTAAATGACCCAAAATGATGAAGGTAAGGGCTTTAAATAGTGTCCTAAAAATGGTTGAAAGGCAATTGTGGAACTTGAACCAAAGTTGATAAAACTTGGTAAATTGTTATGGGACCTTTGTAGAAGGTGTGTAATAGTACGACGTGAATATGTAGGGCTTACTTGATATATATTGTGGCCATATGTGATAGCATATTTATGGTGGGTTGTGCACATAGTGTTTAAATACGTGTGGCACTACTTTATTTGTTGAGCATGAGTAATATACCATGTTATTGGGTTGGCATTATTCAACAGTGTTTACAATGTAAGTTGCAATATGGAAATGGTTTGACATGATTAATATTAACATGTTATATATTGATATCTCTATGTGTGGATGTAATGTCAAGTAACTGTTTATGTACTTGGATATGATTATATGAACTGTTGTTATGGGTATAGTGGGATATAATCAAGTATAGATTTGTTCTATAAGTGATTGAATCGTATTATACCTATGACTTGGCATGTCTGCTGGCCACAGACATGGGAATAGCCACTGCTGTATCGTGCCAAAAGCCTTACAGATAGCTGGAAATGTTACATGATATTGTGACATGGCATGTCTGTGGTCACAGACATGGGATTGGCCACTTGATGTTGGATTGGCCACTTTATGTGGGACTGTATCGTGCCAAAAGCCTTACAGATAAATGAGAGTTGTTATATTATAATTGGCCACTTCTGTATTGTGCCATCTGTCTTACAGATAGTTGGGAGACTTATATGTTCTATATGACTGATTATTCAGGTGGGAAAGGTAACGTAAAGTGTTTACTGTTTTCCCAATTGTGAGCAACCGATGTGTGTTGCATATTTGGTTATGCGCAACCTGGATGTGTTGCATATTTGGTTATGAGCAACCTGTATGTGTTGCATATTTGGTTATGAGCAACCTGTGTGTGTTGCATATTATATGAGCAGCCTGTTTAGGTGTTTCATATTGTATGACTTACTGGTCAGGCGGAAAAGGTAAGGTAAATTGTTTACTGTCTTCCCCATGGGATTAGTGAGCAACCTGTTTGGTGTTGCATAATTGTTATTGAGCAACCTATTTATGTGTTGCATGTTATATGGCATATTGTTGCATGCATAATGACTTATTGAGATTTATTCTCACCCCTTCTCTCTTTATTGTTTTAGAGCCAGCTGAAACAGGAGGACCGGACCGGTGAGGCCGGGGAGGAGTTTGGACATCTTTTGGGTTGTCAGGGTATGTTGTGGTCAGAGAGTTGGGGTCGTTGTGGAGGTTATTCTTTTGGGTAAAGTTTGTATATAAAACTGTTATAAACAGGTTTCCAGTGTGTCGTTTTGTAATTAAACCTGGGAGTTGATTTGTCTTAAGGTGGCTTGTATAAGCTTGTATATTTGTGCCATTTACGTTTAAACAGGTTTTGGTTTGAAAGCATGTTTATATATATTACCTCCGAGTAGAGGGGTTATTTTGAAATAGTTTTGAAAAAGGGTAATATAATTTTCAAGTTAATAAAAGAAAAGTTTTTTTTTTCTAAAGGTGTATTTTGAGGACCCTCCAGCTTAGGACACAAGTTATAGGTCCTGGAGTTGGGGAGAGCCCTCACAGTACCAGCCACAACTTGGCCAATGCCAAAAGCTAAGGCCCCTCGCGCAAGAGAGTCAGGAGAGGTCATGCCGAAATTTTGGCACGATCCTTGCCTTAACTTAAGGACGTTGACTTCGATCATGGCCCGCGTGTCACATACGTTGGAAGATTGCGCGACCAGCTAGCCTTAAGTTCACTTTTTCCTTTGTCAGTGGAACTCGCTTGCCTTATAGGACCCTCGCTCGGGATTGTCCATCCCGGGAAGATGATTTACAGGTGAAAAACGAGGGGCTTATAAACGTAGTGATGAGATCCACTGATTAGAGCCTTAGGTTAGTTGCGAAAAAGAAGACGCAATCTTTTTCAACCAATTAGGACTCTGAGAAAATACGTTTTAAGTAAACATTAATCGGTAACTGCACATTGCACTAGCCCGAAACCCTGAGCCAAATACCCTTTCCGAAGCCTAAACCCTGCCTTTCGTTCCATGACGAGCGTAAAGTGGTTGAGAATTCCGGGTCGGCGCCTCGCAGTCACGATTCTGACGGCGTCAGACAGTTCTTCGGTTCCCTCAGCCAGACTCTTCGACATGTCAAGCTCACCGAAAAATCGTGACGGGAATGGAACCCTGCCACCGGTAACAGATATGACACTGGAAGAAGCCATCCGGGCTTGTGAGGTTAACAAGAGGCAGAAAGAAGATCAGCAGAATTTCGTAGTACAGCTTCTGAGTGAGCGAGGCATAGCAGCTATCCCCCAGCCAGATGGTACTTTCATCCTAATCGAGGACGACGATTCCCCGAAATCAGCTCCTCAAACCTTCAACCAGGTTCCTCCCCCGCCAACTTACGGGATGCCTTCGAACCAAGGAAACAGCCGCCCTAGGCTTCATGTTGCCACCTCTCAAGGCAACCCCATCATATACGGCCAGGCCAGTACTACTCCCATCATTCAATACAACCAGCGCACCGCTGGACCATCTCAAATGGATGTCAACATCCTCCAATACCCTCCCGGTTTCAACCCATTGCCTATACACGAATCCCAAAACACCGGGGACAAACCCCAATACAGTCCACAAAAGGCCCCCATATATCCACATATATCAACCCTCCCACCTCCAATTACTGCCACTCATAGGGCAGCACCCGACACCGAGCCTCAAAGTCCACCACTAGAACCAGCCCTAGCCTGGATGGTCGAACAGATGAAAGACCTGAAAGCCAACATAAGCAGTTCAAAGCAAGAAACGCTCAAATCCACAGATTCGGGAATGGTCACGCCTCTCCCTGCCAAGTTCAGAATGTCGGAGATGGACCGATTCGACGGAACCGAATGTCCACAGACACATGTTGACACCTACGTTCTCGGCATGAGAGCGAAAGGAGCAACCCTTCAGCAAATGGCCGATCACTTCCAGCATACGCTCAAGAGTTCAGCGTTACGATGGTTCCTAATGGTCAAGCCTGCAGATCGCCATACATGGGATCAGATCAGCAATATCTTCCTAGAGCGGTATGTCTGTCAACTACATCCATCAGGGACAGCAGTCGGGCAACAGAAACCCAGTCCCGCAAAGCAACAACTCCATCCCAAAGCATCCTGCCGTGCACTTCGACAAGTTGGACATGCGGCTGAGTCAAATGCTGAAAGGGTTAATCAAAGAAGGCCTCCTCAAGCCGGTTGAAAATTACAAACCCAAGAATCCCGTAGTCAACGGCGATAAAGCAAATATCGCGCCTTCCACCAGTATCATGGACACACCACTGACAACTGTGTGGGGCTACGGTACGAAATCCAGAATTTGATAGAGGAAGGAAAATTGGAGCGTCCCCGTAGACCTAACGCAGTCGGAAATCCTTTTTCGAACAACAGTGTGAACTCCATCGAGTTGGTGCCAAAGAAGATTGCCGCAGAGCCAGTTCCTCCGCCTCTTCCAGCCAGGTCTTCATTAGACGTTCACATCAGTTACGATGTTTGTGACTGCTCCGAATGCCTTGAGTACGAGTTCCAAGACATGATCAGGGGTAATTCTCCTAGAAAGCAGAAGAAGAAGTCTTCTCAACAGAAACTGAGGGAAAGATATGAAGCTGGAGACACCAGCGTGGGTACACTCGGAGAGCCATCTGGGAAGTTCGATTACTACGTACTCTATTCCAGCCAGTCCTCCCTTCCTCCAGGCCACACAGCTTTAGAGCAGACAGGGGTGGAAAAGCTAAAAAATCCTGCTGATGCCAAAGTTCAGGCCTCAGGACACCAGAATACCTCAAATCTTGGCGACCTTACCGTCAGCCAGAAGCCTAATCCCCCGCGGGATCAGCCAAGGCTCAATTTGCCCAACTTCAGAGCACGGGCCGGCAAAGGAAAGTCAAAGTCACCTTGGCACTCGCACTCGATCAACGTGCTGACCAAGGGCGGCCACCGCCACAAGCTACCTCGACACAATCCCGAGGCACCACCAAAAGCTTTACCTCTCAAGAGGAAGACATGAAACGGATGGCTTGATGACTCTCCTTCTCCGGAAAGAGACCAGATCTACGATTCCCGGTTGTATGGCAGTATGCTCACCTTCTGTGACAAAGACCTGCCGAAAGGGGCCTCAGAGCACAATGAAGCTCTGTACATCACTCTCCGGCTCAATACCATCTCTCTCCCCGGGGTATTGGTAGACAATGGATCAGCAGTCAACGTCCTCCCTCTCAACATGATGCGAGCCCTACGCATCGATGAAGGCCACATGATCCCATCTGCCCGAACTATCAAGGCCCACGACAGCACGTCTCGTCCCATCCTGGGGATGGTGACTCTGGAGCTCTGGTTCGAAACCCAAATGGTGCCAGCAAAATTTCACGTGATGGACATCTCGTTAGAATTCACAGATCTGTTGGGATGCCCATGGCTACACCGCATGAAATCCATAGCTTCCACTCTCCATCAGTGCGTCAAGTTCATTAACCGGCAAGGAGACCTTGAAGTCATCAGAGGGGACAGTTTCCTCATAGGGAACGAAGCCGAGACAACAGCCAAGCGTGCCGCGGCCGGCATCGGGTTACCTTCTTCAAGCCGACCAAGGGACTATCGGGCCAAATCTCATCAGAATCCCTCAGAGTCCGGAGGTGCTAACTATGTCAACGTCCTCGAACAGGCAGATCTTGAAGCAGTCAGATTCATCAGTTACAATTGCCGTTTCCGAAACTTGGACGCAGACTGGAAAGAAACCCTGAGCATCGCAATGATGCGGGCACACAAACCCCTTGTCTCCGATCGGAGATTTGTCAGCATCCTCCAAGCCAACTCTCTGGCCCCGCCAGGTGAAGAAATCTTCGTGATAAAGGTCAACAAGCATCGTCACACGAGGAATTGCCCACCGAACCCCTTTTCTCAAGCGGAGGGCATGAGGTCTTCTTGGCAGCTCCAGCATCGCAGTATGTCGCGAGACATCCTTACGTCTGGATTGAGCCATCTGACGACAACGAATCAGGACTCTCCGGAGTCGAGGACGCGGCAGTCTCGCGGGAAGATCCCTACATACATATGCTCAATTTCGAGGACGGCACCAGTTCTGATGAGGTCACCTACACAGAGGGCTCCAATACCATGGAAATTGTCAAGCTCAACATCCAGTACAGGTAGTTATCCGGCGAGTGGAAACAACTGGTTGACACGACAAAGAACCCCTCCGATCAAGTAACTGACGACGACTTCGTCAACATTATCTTTTTCAGATATCCCGATGACGCCAAGGATCCGGTCCTTATCATCAGATTCTGCAATGCCAAAGTTACCCTCGATGACTGCCTGCTCATGGTAAACGAGGCACTGGCCAATCGAGCTCAAAACTCGTCATCACTTCCAACTACCAGCCCCAGTGGCAACCGGCCCATGCCGTCAGTTAAGCTTACAGCCAAGAGAGCCGCCAAGGCCAAGGGCATCAGCAAAGGAGACAAAGCTCCTCACCCTGCTACAAATTAGATCAACCTCGGGAACGCTTCCAACAGCCACCCTGAAAACACCTGTGAGAGTCTTCCCCGCAAGACAAATCAAGCTTTCGAAGAAAGGAATGATCACCTCAGCATCAACATGCTCAAATTCAACCCTGCTCCCAGTCAACACGGCCACAGATTCAGGCATCCCGCCAGCAAACTGCTAGCTCTGATAGACTTGGCTATCCAGCGAGATCACAAGACTATCAACATCGCATAATTCAATACCCCCGTGGGTTTAATCAAACAGATATGGGCAAACTTCTTGATTACTGAGATCAGGGAAGGCCACATTGAATGTCCCAGTCCGACTTCGTTCGTCAACATAATCCAAGTATTTCCACCATTCGGAGATTTGGATGTGATTACAGTTCTAGACACCAGCAGATGGCACGCACCTACGGAGACTGTTTAGCTCTCGCAAGGAAAGCCCTCCTGGAACTAGCTGCTCAAGAGAACCATCTCTGGGACGAGAACTAAGCTCAGAAGACTCACAGGGACCAAACCGTTAAAGCGTCACAAGCAACTTCAGACAGAAAGCTAGAGGCCACTCTAGACCAGCTCGACCTCATTGCCCACGGTAACTTCCTGGACTACAGTCTTTTCTCATCAAACCCCCTCTGGCAAGGGAGGGCGGTCCACGGTCCCGACGACCTAGGAGATGGAATGGCACAGTAGAAGGAGTACCTAGCCGAACAGCAAGAAGAGTACAAGCGCTTACCTCCCCGAGGAAAGCAAGTCCTCTGTGTAAGCGACGATGAAGACGATGAAACCATTCTCTTCCAAGCCGGTCATGAGGTCAACTAAACCGGAATCCCAAGGGTCCTGGGAGGATGGGGACGGATCATTTCCGCTCTCAAACTAAAAGGCCAACTGAAGGAGGAAGGTCTATACAAAAAGAAAAGAAAAATGGAAATACATCTCCAGACACTACTCAGGGTGATTCCACAGACTACGGCATTCATTTACAAAAAGATCAACTAGGACAGCAGCCAGTTACATGGGCAGATGTTCGGGAAGCCGTGTACTCACCTTCCGACATACCCGCCACTCAGTTAAGGCAGAAGAAAAAGCTCTCCCCGATGGAAGTTTATCTAGACTGCCGCATACAGTTCAAGGAAGCACTGACTATTCTCACGTGGGAAGAAACGCAGGCGCTAACTCTCGACGTAGGCTCTACTGCAAGAGAGCTGATTTGGGCTAAAAGTGGAGGAAAATTAGCAAAACATGACTATCGCCTAACCCAAATCCAGAATGCCTTGAGCATGATCAGCAAGAAGGAAAGAAGTGCAGTATACTGTGAAGAGATCAAAGAGACCGTTCGCTTGAACCAAGAACTCTCTAACCTCCCCCAGAGGGTCAAGAATGCACGATTCAGCTTACGCAACCATTTCGCGCACTGACGTTCGAACAGCTGTGGCAAACCATAGACTCCCTCCCCGCGGAGGTACCTAAATCGATGTCCTGGGACAGAATCCGGAAAGCTGCCAAAGCCCCCGGGAATGTATCCACAGTCAACGAATTGAGAGAGGACATATGGCCCTATGCTTCGAGGAATCCTCCTCTGACTATGGCTCAACTCAAGGCAACCTATTCGGAAGGGACCAAACCTGATGTCAGCGTCCTGAACCGATCAGGTCAAATCCATGTATTACCACCCAAGGCCACCAAAAAGCCAATGGAGCCAGAACCACAACCCGGCCTGCCCGAAGACACAAGTTCCGTGAAGGAGGACCCGATCCTCACTCACCAAGCGCACCTGTGCGAACATTTCCCTTTGGTCTCTGCTCACATCTTCATACCCTCACAAGCTCAAGCTAGAGGAAAGTTTGGCCCGCACCATGGTCCCCGTGGACGCAACCCCAGACGAAGTAATTCAGATGATCGGAAACATCCACTATGGCAACACCATCACCTTCACAGATTTGGACCTGCCAAAATTTGGGGCTGATCACAATGAGCCGCTCTACATCAACGTTCAATTGGACGAGCGCCTTCCCCGTGTGTTGGTAGACGGAGGTTCCAAAATGAATGTCCTGCCCGCCAAGATGATGGACTTACTTGACATCAAGCCCACATATCTGAAGCCCTTAGTCCACACTGTCAAGGCCTATGACTCTACTTCCCGCACAGTTCTCGGGGTTGCTACTCTAAATATCTGGTTCGGTAAGCGGATGATCCCCACCGAATTCCAAGTGTTGGACATTCCTATCACTTTCATAGCCATCCTGGGGCGACCCTGGCTGCATCAAATGAATGGCATGGCATCCACCCTTCACCAATGTATCAAGTTCATGTAAGGCAACGAGCTAACAACACTCGATGACGACAGCGTCACCACCGAGGGGACAAGCACCAACGACATTCCAGTGTTAGAGATCAAGCATGATGATGATATGGCATTGACTGGATTCACCTTGGAAACCTCCAAGATCCAAATATGCAGCGTGGACCTTCCACTGTTTCAGGACAAAATCCCTCCCGCCATGAAGATGATGAAACTCATGAACTTCATCCCAGGACTGGGGCTCGGGAAAAGGTTACAAGGCCAACACCAAGTCATCGAAGTCAAGGACCACACCACGGTCCAGGGGCTCGGTTATGTGCCAACACCAGCTGATATCAAAGAAAACAAAAGGCTCGCCCACACCAAGGCAGCAGCCCGCAAAAGGGGAACCTCCAACGGCACACCCAACCTCCAACCTTACAGTTTTGACCTCGCTCATTACTTCATCAAGGGAACCGACAGTAGAACTGAGGGAACCGACAGCGGAACCGACAACAGAACTGAGTGGACCGAAAGTGGAACTGATGAAGATGAGAAAGAAGCAGGGAAAGTCAGCACATAGACTACAGAAAGGATGGAAAAGCTAGCACGATACCTCAAGCGTTTCAGAGGACTCAAGGCTAATTCGATAAGGGGAGCGTTCCTCGACATCACAACTCTACCTGGACCAATTACCACCACAGTTCAGCATGAGTACACATTCAAAGGAATCCCTGACATAGAAGAGCAGCTCGGGACACTCTTTATGGGAAACAGACTGTTCGGGTCAGCCACCGAGGCCACATTCGAGACGGTAACTCCAAAGCAGAGGGAACCAGAATTCATAGAAGACACTCTCAGTGGACCCGCTCTACAGAGTCTTTTCGAAGAAGTCATGGAGGTACCAAACCTGATTGACCTGGGCTCCAAAAATAGCATGATCGCCATGATTGGGACATCAGAAGCCAAGCCTCTCGACCCCCTAACCCTCATCAAGCATCCAGCAATACCACTGAAAAACTGGTTAACTTTCACCGGACCAAGGGCAAGCTGCATGTAAATGGAAGACAAGCCGGGCTCGCACCCACATCTCCCTAAACCCGGTCTCAAACCCTCTGAGTCAATCCTTGTCAAAGTCCAGTCCTCTGAGTCATCCAACGGCCTCACGCCGGAAGACTATGATAATGTAGCCAACAATGTATTTCCGTTCGCATTTAATGAAAAGTCTGACCTTTCGGATTATTCCCTCATTGCCACTTTAACAACCGATAAGTTAACAAAGAACTTAAAAGACGTTAATAATGACTCACTTGATAAAGAAGCAGACACACTAAACGAACAATATATTAAAGAAGTTCTCAAGCATGTAGTAGACCAAGAGGACAATCGGGCCCAAGCTGTCGAAGAGGTTATGACTAAAGTGAACCTGGGGTCAGTACAAGAGCCTAAAGAGACACAAGTGGGCAGTTTCTTCGCCGGTGCAGAAAAAGAAGCGCTGATAAATCTCCTCAAAGAGTATGTTGACGTGTTCGCCTGGTCATATCAGGACATGCCAGGACTCGATCCCTCAATCGTGGAGCACATAATTCCCCTGGATCCAGAATCCAAGCCTATCAAGCAGAAATTGCGCAAGATCAAGCCAGAGTGGTCCTTGCAAGTGAAAGAAGAAATTGAGAAAATTCTCCGCGTCGGCTTTATTAGAGTAATTGAGTACCCGACCTGGCTCTCCAACATCGTGACGGTCACAAAGTCCAATGGAAAGGTCAGATGCTGTGTGGATTTCCGAGATCTCAACAAGACCAGCTCTAAAGATGATTTCCCACTGCCCAACATCGACATGCTAGTCGACACCACGACAAATTTCGAGGTAAAGTCCTTCGTGGATGGGTTTGCCGGATACAATCAGATCAAAATGTCCGAGGAAGATCAAGCCAAGACTGCTTTCACTACTCCGTGGGGGACAAATTGCTACACGGTCATGCCGTTCGGTTTAAAGAACGCTGGGGCTACTTACCAGCGGGCTGCAATAGCTCTCTTCCATGACATGATTCATAAAGAAATCGAAGTGTATGTCGACGACATGATCATCCACTCTAGAGGATCATACATGCAGCACGTGATAGATTTGAGAAAGTTCTTCAACAGACTCAGAAAGCACTCCATGAGATTGAACCCTGCAAAGTGCACCTTTGGCATCAAGCGAGGCAAAGTACTGGGGTACATGGTTACAGAAAGAGGTATCGAAGCCGATCCCAAGAAAATCAAGGCCATCATCGACATGAAGCCGCCTCAGACACTGACAGAAGTGAAAAGTTTTATGAGAAGACTTCAGTACATTAGCCGCTTCATCAACCAGTTAACATCTCTCTATGAGCCAATGTTCAAGTTAATAAAGAAAAATGCCGACATCAAATGGGACTCCGAGTGCCAGACAGCCTTTGAGAAAATCAAAACATACTTGGTGAATCCCCCAATCCTGTGCCCGCCACATGAAGATAAGCCACTCCTCCTGTACCTAACAGTGACAGACATGTCAATTGGAGCTATGTTGGCGCAAGAACAGAAAGATTCCAAAGTTGAGCATGCAATCTACTTCGTAAGCCGAAAGCTTCAGGAAAGTGAACTCAGCTACTCAGCATTAGAGAAAACTTGTACCGCCTTGGTATGGGTAGTCGGGAAACTAAAACACTACATGCAGTCACATTCAGTGCTCCTGGTCTCCAAGATGGACCCCGTCAGATATCTCTTCGAAAAACCATCCCTGTCAATGAGACTAGCCAAGTGGTCATTCTTCCTGGTTGAGTTCGACATCAAGTACATGGTCAGAAAATCAACAAAGGGAAGAGTAATGGCAGATCAGCTGGCAGACTTCCCAAGCAGTGAACTCAAGGGTCCTGATCCGCAGTTTCCGGATGACGGGATCTTTTCTCTCAACAGCGCAAACCGCTGGAAACTCTTCTTCGATGGGGCAGTCAACAAGAAGGGAAATGGTATTGGAATGCTTTTGGTCGATCCCAAGGACGAGCACACTCCCATAGCCATCAAACTGAATTTTGAAGCAACCAACAATGTAGCAGAGTATGAAGCTTGCGCAGCCGGCCTAGAAGCTGCTCTTGAGCGCAACATCTCAAAACTGGAAGTATACGAAGACTCAGCATTGATCATCAATCAAGTGACCAACAAATGGAAGACGATAGATTCTGGCCTCCAGAAGTACTATACGTACATGGAGGAGCTCATTGCTCAGTTCAAGGACATCTCTTTCCATTACTTGCCAAGAGACAGGAACCGCTTCGCAGATGCTCTGGCTACCCTAGCATCTCTTGTTGAAATTCCCGAAGGGAAATCAGTAAAACCCCTCAGAATAGGCAGACGGGAAACACCCGCATATTGCTGTAAGATCGAAGTTGAACATGAACCGATCGACGAACCCTGGTACAATCAAATCTACCAGTACCTCCAAAATTGAGAATCTTCCTTCACAAATGAAGATGGAAAATACAAAGAGGGGATCAAAGCCAAAAACATGATGGCACTAAAATGCCTGGCATCCCATTTCGTCCTTCTGGGGGGTATGTTGTACAAGAAGTGCCACCAAGGACCACTCCTCCGGTGTGTAAATAAAGAAAAAGCCAGCGAGCTGATGAACGAAGTTCACAACGGAACCTGCGGTCCGCACATGAACGCCAGAGCATTGACATAGATCATCCTCCGTATGGGTTACTATTGGGTATAAATGGAAACAGACTGCATCCAGTTCATCAGAAGGTGCGACAAATGTCAACGGTTCTCCAACCTCAATCACATCCCTCCTCACGAACTCTATTGCATGACTACGCCATGGCCTTTCGCCACATGGGGAATCAACATCATCGACAAAATCACTCCACCAGGGAGCAATGGTCACGAGTTCATACTAGTCGCAGTCGACTACTTCACCAAATGGGTAGAAGACAGATCATACAAGGTACTGAATTCTAAGAAGGTGGCCGAGTTCATCAAAGAGAACATCATGTGCAGATACGGGGTGCCCAACGAGATCATATTCGACAATGGGACTCACTTTGAAGGAGATTGTGACCAACTGTTAACCGAGTTCAGAGTTACACGCCATAAATCTTCTCCCTATAGACCATAAACTAATGGTGCAGTAGAGGCAGCAAACAAGACTCTCGCAATGATAATCAGAAAAATGGTCGTCAAAGGTCGAGATTGGCCTGAGAAGCTACATCTAGCGCTCTGGGGATACAGAACATCAGTCAGAACTACCTCAGGGGAGACTCCTTTCGCACTTACATATGGAATGGAAGAAATGTTACCAGTGGAATTGGAAATTCCATCCCTCCGAGTCCTCTTGGAAAATGGAATCAATGAAGTCGAATGGCTCCAGAGCCGTCACGACGAACTAGCTCAACTCGACGAGCGCAGATTGAAAGCCATGGAGCATACTCGTGCCTACCAAAGCAGGATGGCCCGAGCATTTGATAAGAAGGTCAAGATCCGAGACATCAGAGAAGGCGACTTGGTGCTAAAGGAAAAGCCTCCTACGCAGACCAATCCCCTCAAAAAGTGGGAGCCTACCTGAATAGGCCCGTTCGTGGTACAAAGAAACTTCTCCGGAGGAGCCATGAAGTTAGCAGATTTGGACGGGAACCCTTTCGTTAACCCCGTGAACGGAAGCAAGCTCCGCAGATACTTCGCTTGAGGAAGAGCACGAGTCAACTCTCCTTCTCCATACACCACCCCTCAGTAAAATTAAAGTGCTAAAAGAGTAATACCCAACTGGATACATTCCCAAGAATGATCCAGGAAAAAAACAGGGTCGCACTTCTTTTGTCTTTGTTTTTCTCAAATATCACCTAAAGTGTCGAACTACGGTGACCTGAGCCCCTTAGTCCAATTGTTAATGGGAAATGTAGGCAGCCATCATTGGTTCGGTCTGAAAAAAAAAAAAAACAAATAAGCACCAATCACTTGTGTTTCGAAAAACTCTTTAAATTAACCTACATATCACATAACGGTTAAAACAATCTTTGATGAGTTCAAGCACGGTCAACTCTTGACTCGCTACACGCTAGCAAAACTACAATAAACATTAATCAATTAATGTGTCTGCAATGACAGTGGGTGGATACTCCGGACATCAAGGTCAACC